>CM035435.1:11591592-12060263 GCA_020310875.1 Ceratopteris richardii | reverse complement strand
AAATCTATGCACTTGTTGTCTTGGGGAACCCACTCAGGTGTGATAATCCTAGTGAGAACAGATTTGCCTCGGGGGGTTCTAGGTTCCACACCCATTTCCTTGCTCTAAGTCCCCTAAGTCCGCTTCTGAGATTACATTCCCAAATTCATCTGTCCTGTCTGGGTGACTGGTGACTACGTATATGGTTCCTTCTTTGTCCAGGTATGCACCGTTTTCAAACTGACTGCTGGGTGCTCTAGTCCAATGGATTGATCAAGATTTTTAATCTGGACCACGGATCTTCCTAGGCCGTCCTCATAGATGCTAGCACCTAATCGGTTGGTCCTAAGGTATTCCAACTGTTTTTGTAAGGGCCTTCTACCCTGTACAAGTATGGCACACCTGAACTTCCCGTAGGTCTTTCCATGCCTTGAGACATCCCTGATTCACTGGTATCAGAGCTAGGGTAATGAGAGTGGTGACTCAACTGCTGGGCCCAAGACCTTGCAGTGTGATTGACACTAGCCTCTGAAGACCTAAGGCTTTGTCTCTCTCTTACTAGGTGTCGTCCTGATCTAAGGTTCATATGCCTATCTAAGTATCCCAATTTTTTGCCCAGCGTACAACCTCGTTGCCAATCAATTGGTATCAGTCACTTGATTCTTTTTAGTTATTTCTCGTGTTTAAGGTCTTGTCTGATATTACGTCGTCAGGAATACTTGAATGTTCTCCGTGCTTTCAGTTGATCGTTCCACGTTAAGTTCTTTTCCTTTATGTTATCGACAGTACAGAGATTAGGTTTTTAGCTTGAACTTGAGTTTTTAGGTAGTCTTCAACTTGTTACCTGCCTATCGTCGCTCTGACTTACTCCTACCTCTCGTCGTTCTTAGCCTAAACTATGAATTGACAGAGGGGGTTAAAAGTTTCCAACCTTTTGTTTCCTGCTTGGTTGCCCTTGAGTGCCCAGGAAGTGTGTTCCCAAGCTTGCACTTACACTTGCTTAGAACACCTTTCGAAGCTCTCAATAGATCTGTAAGAGTTCCAAAGTTAGCCTTAAGATTTAAAGTCCAAAGACAGCACCAATTATTTTCATTCCTGTAGCACAAACACAAACTTGCATAGTGATTTTTAAGAAAACAATCCTAAAGACCCCTGACTTTGATCCCCCTGGGTATGGTCAACTTCAAAATACCCTATTTGAAAATCAACGCATTATCTTTATAAAAAACAGTTGAGGGCGTGTAGTATATGCCACGAGCTTTCCAACAAGCCCTAGAGCTCAAAAATGGGATTTCGTATGAAAAAGTTATGACTGTTCAGGGTTTAGAGGGTTAGGACAGGATTCAATCTGGCTGACGGATCCTATGTTTTTTCTCCCAAAACACAAGTGTAGGAACCTCAATAATGCTAATGGATTGACTATTTTGCCCCAAAATTATCCCAAAATTTGAACAAAATCACACCCTAATTTTTGGCCGAAAAGCCTGTCAATCGCAATCGGCAGGTCTGTCAATCGCGATTGACAGAGGTGTCCGTCGGGGCTGTCTGTCGCGATCGACAGTGTCAATCACGATCGACAGAGTCGATCGTGGCTGTCAATCGCGATCGACGGTATCAATCGCGATCGACACGTTTCCGGGTTTTTCACCGAGATTTCAGTCAATCGGGGGCCTATCAGTCGCGATGGACACGTGGCTACGCACAAAAGTCAATCAGTCGTGGAATTTCAGTCGATCGCGATCGACGGTGTCAATCGCGATTGACAGAGGTGTCGGTCGTGGCTGTCGATGGCGATCGACGGTATCAATCGCGATTGACAGGTCCTACGTGGCAATCTGTCGGTCGTGAGGTCTGTCGGTCGCGATTGACAGGGTCTGTCGGTCGCGATTGACAGGGTCTGTTGGTCGCGATTGACAGAGGCTGTCGGTCGCGATTGACAGAAAACCTCGGAATTTTTCTACTGTTTTTAGTGTTTTAGGATGTGCTCCTTGTGCTTGTTCTAGTGGTGCACTCAATTTTGTGAAAAACCAAAAATTTCTGTCAGTCGCGATCGACAGAAGCCTGCGACCGCGAGACAGTTTCTGAGTTTTTCGTACCTGTGCCGAGTGCTGAGGGTGATGATACAGCAAGACCTGCAATGAAACTCAAGAAACATGCAAAATCCGCACACACAATATCGCTCTCTCGCTCTCTCTCACAAGGGAAATGAGGGAAATGAGGTGGGGAAGGTGATATGATCAAAAAACAGAAATTTTCGCGATGATGGAGATGGAGGTGGGAGATGGTGATGTTGATGATGGTGATGAAGATGGTGAAGAAAGTAAAAGAAAATCGATGAGAGTGAAGAAAATACCTACAACTCCAACGCGTCAACTCTACGTCTTACCATCACACGCTCGTCCTCAAAGCTCGATCCCCGGCAACGGCACCAAAATTTGGTGTAGCTCAGTGATGAGTAGCACCTCCTTTAATGTCAATCCGGGAAGACGTGAGGATGGTATGAAGACCTCGGGCAAGTGGCGGCACAAGTGCGTGAGTGAGAAGCACACTAGCATGCACACACATACACACACACGCGCACACACGGCAAGACAAAGAGTGAAAGGCAATGGAGTTCTTGATTACTTTCAAAAAGCTCTTACAATCTAACCTCAAAAATGAGCTCTCTAGCTCTTTTATAGTTTTTGGCTAAGTTTTGGCCCTGTCCAGACCTAGTGTCGGCCTAGTTAAAAATTAGGTTCCAGGGCTTATTTGAGGGCTCAAACGAGATCTAAAAATTACGAAAATTGGCAGGTAGATACTTCTAAAGCTCCTCAAGCTCAAGGACTCCTTGGCTTGCACAAAATGGAGCTACAAAAAGATGAATTGGTATTTACAATGGTGTTTAGTGATGAAAATCACTTTGAATGGGTGTAAAGGATTTGAAAATTTAAAGGTTGCCTTAGTGCTAGATCTGCGTGAGTGCTCGTACTTGCTTCTTCATGAGGAAAATTACTGGCCTATTTGCCAGATCTTCGTTGACTCCCTTGTCTGCTGCTAACATCAACCTATCAGAGAATGAAGACTCAAGCATACTTTAGCTTGAGGGTGAGCTATTGGAACATCAAGCTTACACTATGCTTGAGGTGGATTTGATCTACATAAAAGGCTATCGTGTCAAAAGAATATCTGTTGGAGACTTCTTTTTCATATGCTCATTTATTGTATTTTTTTGAGAAATTTTGATGGTTCATTTACCGTTGTAAAAGCCTTGAGCTTTACACATGTAAAGGTAGAAAGATAGAGCCCAAATCCCACGAATTTGTGGTGGTTGAAGTTGCATTCAATCAAGCAATCAATCAACTAAAAGTAGATCAAAGTAGATATTCTCTTTTCCTAGATTTTAGGAAAGTGAATTGATTCCCTCCAACAACCATTCCCACCTTCATTTGAATTCAAATTCAACTTGTAAAAGTCGTGGAACACTCCTTGAGGCTATATAAGAACTTGAAATCACTTGTATATTACATGGAAGCAATATACATACACTTGTGACCATCATTGTCTTGCTCCTTCAATTCTCTGCATCATCTTCTTGCCAATAGTAATCTTGCAGAGGTTGCTGTTCTCTCTCGAGAGCTCCAAATTGAGTGCAAGATGACTCATTGGAAAGGTATAAGTGTCTAGTGTATGCCTATAAAATTTCAAAGAATTGGATTCAGTAGATTGGGAGAAATCTCAGTTTTTCTGTCTCGCGGTCAATCTCTACGTATTCCTGAAAAATATGAAGTACCACCAGTGAATGTCGCATTCATTCCTATAGCATATTTTGCTTATTCCTTATACTTTTTGTGCATTCCATACACTCAACCCTATGTGTATCGCTCCCATAAAAGGATTGTTTCTAATTGTAATCACGCTGGTCGCTATGGGCATTTGAAGTTCATTGTCTCTTCCATAGATAATAAGTTTTTTGAGCTAGTCGACCCGCGAACCTATCTGTTTTGTATCAACTCATTCTCCTTGATGCTCCAAAGTACATAGTGTGTTTCTTTGCACTTATTCCATGCCTATAAGGTCTATTTGAGTCTCCATAAGCTCAAGGGTTGGTCTTGTGCCAGTTGGCTTGACCAAACATCGTCGCTTCGAAACGCACTTTTCTACCTTCTACAAGCTTCTCCAAGTTTTTTCAATGTCTGTGCTCCTATGCAGACACCTTCTTTTCAGAACTATCTTTACTTCGTGACTTTCATCGATGATTTTTCCAGGCATGCATCGGTATATCCATTGAATGAAAAGTCCAAAGTGTTTATGTGCTTCAAATAGTTTCTAGTTTTGGCGAGAAATCTGTCAACATGTACCATCTGTTTATCCATTGAAGGAAAATTCTGAAGTGTTTATGCACCCCTATCATATCATACTCGATCAGGCTCTCATGGTGCCTCTTTTGCATGAGATTGCTATGCTATGGCTACGTCTAGTCTCTGTGATGAGAATGAGCTTGTTTCATTTGAAGAAGCACAAAATTCAAAAAATTAGATGGCTCCTATGCAATCTGAATATGATGCTATAATGAAGAATGGTACCTGGTCTTTATGTGACTTGCCTCCTAGAAAGAAGGCCATTGGCAGAGAGTGGGTATACAAGCTAAGCATAAACCTGATGGAACAGTTGAAAGGTATAAGGCTAGGCTTGTTGCAAAGGGTTATGCACAGGAAAGAGGCATTGATTTTGATGAAACCTTTGCTCCTACTTGCCGAATGACTACAGTTCATAGCATGTGTGCACTTGCAGCTCATCATGGTTGGAATGTACATCAATTGGACATTAAAACAACATTTTGAATGGTGACTTGTACGAAGAAGTGTATGTTTTCAACCCCGTGGCTTTGTGCAAAAAGGGCACGAAAACCAGGTGTGCAGGTTAAAGAAGGCATTATATGGTTTAAAGCAAGCACCATGTGCTTGGTATGAAAAGATACATGAATATTTGATTGCACATAGTTTTGAGAACAGTTCAACTGAAAGCACCTTATATGTGAAGTGTGCTAATGATGTGCTTCTGATCATTGTGGTATATGTTGATGACATGCTGCTTACTGGTCCTCATGACATGCATATTGCTGATTTTAAGGCTTGCATGCCTCATTTGAGATGTATGATTTGGAGCATTTGCATCACTATTTGGGCATTCAGTTTATGCAAGTTGATGGTGGAATTGCTTTGTGTCAAACAAATTATATTGACACATTATTGCAACGTTTTGGCCTTGAAGACTGTAAGCGTATTGCCACTCCTATGGAGACAAGTTTACGATTGAGTCTTCATGATGCTGGAGGTGCATTTGATGTTATTCTCTATCAGCAAGCTGTTGGATGCTTGATTTACTTATGCATTACTCTGCCAGATATTTAGTTTGTTGTCTCAGAGATGAGCAGGTTCATGCATTGCCCAAGTGTCAAGCATTGGCAGGCAATTAAGCACATCTTTCGCTACTTGAGTGGTACCCGACTACTTGGACTGTTTTATCCCAAGGGGTGATCACTACTGCTAGATTTGTATGGTTTTTTCGATAGTGATTGGGCTCGTTTCTATGACACTCCTGTGTCCACCAATGGTTTTTGCTCCATGCTTGGTAACACGTATACATCTTGGTTAAGAAAGAAGTTGTGGCCACTTCTAATTGTGAGGCTGAGTATAGGACAACTTTCATAGTAATTGTTGAGTGTGTGTGGCTCAAATGCCTTATGGCTGATTTGGTTGTTGGTCAATCTTCTACCACCATCATTGTGCTCTAAGCTTATTCTTCTTCCTTGTGTTGTTCGCGTGCTTCCGCAGATGTCTAACTTCAACAAGGGAGAGAACCTACAACATTCCACCTTGCAACATTTTTGGTCTTATCAACCACACCATAGAAGAGTGCTTCAAGAACACACGAAATCAAAGGGGACGAGGATTCTGTAGAGGTAGCTATGGAGGATCCGGAGGCGGATACAACAATGGAGGAAGCAACTATAATCATTACTATAATCAAGGCTACAACAACAACAATTATCAAGGAGGTTTTAGAGGAAGGAGAGATTATACAACTACACAGAAGACCAAGAGGACTCTCTACTCATTATGAACATGACATCCAAGCAAGGTAAATATGATGAACATCTTTTCTATATTGATTTAGGTTGTTCCACCATGTGGCTGGAAATGTAGCTTCATTATTTGATCTTGAAGAACCCAAAGGGAAGCATGAATTACACATAGGTGATCACATTAAACACTCAGTGAATCAAATTGGAAATGTCAAGACATTTGATGGTAACATGAACCTCTAAAGTAAAGTCTTGTATGTGCCAACTATAACCTCTTTCATTAGTTGAGCCTTAACCTGCTTCATTAGTTGAGCCTTAACCTGCTTCATTAGTTGAGCCTTAACCTGCGTCATGCCACTTTTCAAGAAATATGCTTTATGACACTTTCTTCAAAACTTCAAATAGTAATTTTCATCACCCTTGTAACATATGTACCATAGAACACCCAATTTTGCATCAAGTAGCTCCATTTTTTGCAAGTCAAGGAGTCCTCAAGCTTGAGGATCCTAGGTAGAATGATGATACCAAATTTGGCTATTTTTTATACCTCATTTGGACCTCCAAAAGACTCTGAGAATCTAATTTTTAACTATATCAGAGACTAGGTTCGAAACTAGTCGAAACTAATCTAGAAACTATAAAAGGAGCTAGAGAGCTTATTTTTGAGGTTACCTTGTTAGAGATTGTACCTTATTTGATAGCTTGTAAGAGTGTTCTTGAGTAATAGAGCTTACCTTTTACCTTCAATTGGTTCTCGCTTGTCTCTACCATGTGTGCGTGTGTTAGTGTATGTGTGTATGCATTTGCATGCTTCTCACCTTCACCATCACTCAACTCACTCATTCATGATCTTCATATCAACCTATCTCTTCCACGGATCGACCATTAAGGAGGTGGAGCTTCTTGATGTGGTGCTTATCCTTGTTTAGAACAACACCAAATTTGGTGCCACTATCGGGGACATGCTATAGGATGAACATGTGTGGTTGTTTTTGCATTTCTTTTAGTGTTTTTCACCCCCCCTAAACTCCCCCTTCACCCCTGCATCATCTTCTCACATCCAAAGAAATAAAGAAATTCACCATATTTACCTATTCACTCCATTTTTCTTATTTGTGCATGCATGAGAGAGAGAGAGCTCTTGAGGAGGAGTGTGTGTTTGTGTTTTTGAGTTTTTATGCAGGAAAAATGCTCTAGTACATTAGGAAAGGACTTGAAAGGTAAGAATCTTCACTTCATGTCATTTTTGCGGTAGGTCTTAGACCATCGTGATGGTTTGAGAACTTCACCTTTTTGTGATTAAATCATTAGCATGGTATAGAGTGCACTTGCACACAAAGGAATCCAAAGACACATTTCAAAAATTTGCATTTTGGTGAACCATCACGATTGGTTCATGCCATCATGAGGAGGCATCACCATCGAGATTGACTCACACCATTGCGATGAGACCGAACCATCATTATGGGCTCAATTCATCATGATGATTTGAGACCATCACAAAAGAATAAGGCCATCGCAATGATTTAGGTATACCATTACGATGATCACGTCCACTCTACACAATCGCGATTGGCTCATGCCATTGCGATGCCTCAAGACCATCATGTCTTTGGACCATCACGATCACTCACTTGACCCTTGACCATCGGGATTGGCTCATGCCATCACAACAACTCATTTGACTGGACATCACAATGACATGCATATTATTGACCATCACGACGACACACTAGTTTAGACCATCGTGAGGATGTGCTTTGTGTGGACCATCATGCCTATCTTCAGACCATTGCGATTGTGTCATACCATCGCAACGGGCTGAGACCATCATGATAGTTCATCACCACCATCACAATCCTAGCAGACCATTGGGATGATCTAGGTGAAATGAAAAAAATTAGGGTTTGATTTTTTGGCAATTTTTGAGGCCAATTTTGAGTGATTTTTTAGTAATTGGTGCATCTTTGGGCTCCCTAGCTTATGTTTGAAGAGATCCTGTTTGCTTGTTTTAACCTCCCAAGAGCTTGAATAGTCATAACATTTTCATATGAAATCTATTTTTTTGAGCTCTAGAGCTTGTACACGGTCTCAACTCTTTTCTTAACAATAAGGTGTCAATATTTAGATAGGATAAATTGAATTTGACCCTTTTGTGGGATAAGGAAACCAAGGGGGCACTTGAGGATCTCACAAGAGAAAAAGGACCCTTTAAAATGTATAAATCAAAGTGCATGTCCATTAAATTTAAAGATTCATCTAAACTTTGGATTTTTACAGGCCTATTAAGAGTCATCCAAGGGCATCCAAAGCAAGGCAACGGGCGGAACTAAGCAAGGCTTGGGAAGCATGTCTTCTTGGACACCAAAGTAATCAATGAATCAGACTTGAGGGTGGAAGAACTATCAACCCCCCTTAGTCAATTGCTAGCTTAGGCTAAGTGTGAGTGGTATTGATGATTGAATTAGGACTAGGATTCAAGTACAAGAGCACTAATTTTTCAAGTCCAAGTGTAAGATGAGAGATTGCAATAATGGAAACCATAAAGAAAAGAGCTTAATTTCAATAGTTTAAGAACTTAAACATATGACAAAAGAACGATTCCCGATGTATATACTAAGACAAGAAAAGAGCTTAAAAGAAATAAAAACGAAACAAGTGACTAAGAACAAAGAAGCCGTGGCAATCAAAACGCATATTGAGTGATCGAGGAGATAAATTCACAAACCTTAGATTAGGAAAACACATAGGTAAGGCAGATCGATGAAGCCTTAGGTCATCAAAAGCAAGTTTGAGAACCACAACACACTCTTGGGCTCAACAACTGAATAGTTATCCATACGATTTGAGCTCAGAGACAAGTGAATCTGAAATGGTTTATAGCATGGAGACACTAGAAGGAAGGTTAAGTGTAGTTTATTTAGAAAACCCAAGGACCCTATACGACCAATTAGAATATGTCTGAATCAACCACTTAGGTGCTCACATCTATGAGGATGGTTTGAGAAGGTTGGTTGTTCAATTCCACAACCCTAACCAACCCATTGGATTGAACATCCAGTGGTTAAGTTCGAGAGAGATGCCTACTTAGTCAAGGAAGGAATAATGTACATCATAACTAATTAGCCTAACCACACTAATGAGTTTGGTGTAGTCATTCCTGATACGGAAGTAGGAGGCCAAGGACAAGAACCATTAGCAGACGAACTTAGGACACCTAGACGAAAATTGATATTGACAAGGATGCTAAACCCAGAGTGGGTTCCTCAAGATAAGAGAAGCATTGAGTTATTTTTGAATAATGACACTCATGAAGCGCTTTGGAGGTATAGGATGGAACAACCAAATGAAATAGGTTCAATCATATTATAAGAATTCAAGGACCTTGATACACCTAGAAAGGTAGTATACCTAGACAACACATCAGAATGAGTGTTCGTAGTGTCCGATCGTGCAAAGACATGCTTACACATGGAGAGGTGATTTGGTATTTCCCCTATCAGGAGAAAACATGAACACTAGCCATCAAGGAGCCGAGACATCCTCAAATTATGGGCCCCAAAGAGAGAAGCACAAGGAAAAGCTAGAAGTAAGTTTTACTCACACCATAGGGAGAGATAGATCGACCATGGAAACTGATAGATTGAGAGATCGAGAGAACAAAGACTACAAGGTGATAGGGTTGACTTTCCTCTACCTAGACCTCATGAGCACACAATAATGTTGAGAGCTACCTAGTTAGTGAAATCGATGGAAAATTACTTTGACGGGATAGGAGATCCCTATGACCATGTTGTCGGGTTTAACCAAGTGTTGCGAGGAGAGCAAGTGGAAGATATGTTCATGCAATACAATGCACTTAGACTCATGCTAAAGAGCATGGCCTTAACCTGGTTCCAAACATTACAACAAAGGAAATTTAGGGACATTCATCACTTGTTAGAGTCATTCATCATGAGTTCTCAAAAGTGGAATCAGGCACAACACTTCCTCATTAATTCACAGTTTCAAATAAACCTCCTAGGAAACAGTCATACTCGGAGGACATAGCTTTACACAATATATTGAGAGATGCCAAATGCTAGAACTTCCCACACAGGCCAAGCAAGTGTCTTTGTTTTTGGACGGCCTCTTGAGCTCTAAACTACAATCTTATGTATATCTAAAGAACCTAGAACTCTAGAGCAATGTGTACAGATTTCAATAAACATTGAGGAAACTTTAGGATATGAATTGGAACTTTCAAAGGTCTACAAAGATTCAGATAGCTCCTCTCAATCATCCTTGAAACATTCTAGCTCCATAGAAGTCCTAGCTGAGAAGGTGGCTCAAAAACTAGGTGTCTCTAACAAGCAGATACCTAGGTTAACATCCGTTAAATGTTGTTACACGTGCGGTGGTGATCATATTGCAAAGGTGTGTACCAATGTAACACAACCCCAAGCCAACCCTAGTGGCCAGTACTGCACAATTGAATGGTGGTACACTAATCACACAGCACAAGACTACCCGTACGACAAGCAAGTGGTCCGATAGAACTACCCACAAGCATATCCCCAACCAGGTAGATACCCAGATCAATACAATGCTCAACCTCATTACTATAGACCCCCACAAAATTATGCCTATTAGACTCATCAAATCTCAACCATTTTTAGCTCAGCAGCTGACCCCTCCTACCAATGTAATCTCAGTCAAATATGCGGTTGTAGAAGAGAACCTTAGTAGGGCTTTAGTACCTTCTTCCCCCTAATCACTAAAAGTGATCTCAACTCTAATATCTTCGATTCCACCCATGTAGATAGCCCACATGCATACTATACTGAGTCACCAAAACACATGGAAACATACCACTATGAGAGTCCACCATTGGAACTCAACGGGGACCTAAAGTATGCAAATATAATGTATGCAAACCCAAACCCATGGCCCTAGTTGAGATAGCAGAGACCACAGGGCCTTAAAGGACCATGTTTTAGGTGCCAAGGAGATCATCACATAAAGGAGTGCCCACATCTCGAATAGTAGGTCAGTCACAATATTACAACATTCAAGACTTCTACGCAGAATGTAGTAAAGAGCGTGTCATAAGAGATTGCCCTAGGAACCCTACTAATGCCTCTAAAGTGACACCCATAAATATGATAGGTATTGTGCACACCTTAGATGGATCTAAACCAGCATTCATACCTACCCCAAGCTATAATGATAGCCCAGGCATTGAAGGATTCATGAGAAGGATCAAGAGGAAATGGAGCAAGAAAATAAGTGAGTCAGAAGGAATTCTAAAGGAAACTAGAGCTAAAATCTTAAAATTAACTTCACAGGAGTCAAATCAGGAGACCTCGAACCAAAAACCAAGATCAGTTTACTGAATCCATACCTGAAACTTTAGACATGATGTTTCTAAGCATATCAAACAAGATTAGGAGGACCTCGTATCACCAAACTAAGTAAAAACTATCCAAGGGAGGACTTAGAAATTGAGAGAACTAAGCTTTGCATGAAGATGGTAGAATTAGCCCAAACCATGTTTGAAGTCTCTCGATATATCAATTGGAGTAACATAGCAAAACTAGAGCTACACTTTCAAGGACTATTGGAGAGGCAAAAATACTTGGTTTCTAGAAACAAAAGGAAGAGTGTGCAGAAGAACTCTTCTGCCCTAGAGGTACAGGAAGCTAATGCACTATCAATGCCTCAAGTTTTGAATACCGAGGGTGGAGAAAATCTTTCTTCCATACATAAGTACTCACAAGGATTTCTAAGGGAAATCCAAGAGGAGAAGCGAAGACAAGAGTAAGAAATCCATCCCCCTATTCAAGAGATAGATGATTCATAGGAACAATTCCCCCAAGACATACCCTCTATATATGATGATGTAGAGGAAGAGAAACTTAGTGAACAAACAGATTTCGAATCTAATTCCTTACAAGAATTACCCTAGTTCACAGGACCTTGGGAAGCCAAGTTCATCAGTATGAGAGGACCCACCATAATAGTTAGAAATGAAGAGTCAGTAATTTTGAGAAACATGAAAGTGATAAAAAAACGCTAAAGTGTAGTGTCATCTCACTTTAGAAGAATGGTTGAAAATCAAACCTGAGTTGTGGAAGCATGTAGCAAACCAGTTCTTAGAGACAACTACCACTCATGATCAGGGAGGCTCACACAGAAGGTTCCAAAAATACCTGTGGAAAGAGTTGGAGATATGAGTGAGGACAAGAAGGTAATACTTATCTTCAAATACACACCAAGGCTACACCACCAATAGCCATCGCTACCACTTCCTTATGGAAATCTTGGGGTAAGCCAGCACTAAGACCACAAGAATGAAGCTACAAATGGTTGACAGACATATTGAGAAACCATTAGGCTTGTTGGAAGGTATATCCCTCACCACCTGTGGTGTAAAATTTGAGCACACCATTGCCATTTGTGAGTGTGTATTGACCATGTATGGAAGCAGATGCTTATAGGCTATGTAAAGAATGTCCAGTTTGTTGTGAAAAACCCATGTGGATCATACCACACTATAGAAGGCATCTCTTACACCAGAATGGAGTGAACCAATGGTAACATACTTGAGGACAAACACATTCCCTCAAGGAATGACTTTAACCAAGACAACAAAGCCTAGAGCAGAAGCTCAAGACTACACCTCATTGGCAATAACCTGTACAAATGAGGGAGAGATGGATACCAGAGATAGTGTGTTCATGAGAGTAAATATTTGAGAATATTGGAGACTGCACACTAAGGTGTTGTAGGAGGTCACTTTGGCTCTGATAGGATAATCAAAGCCATATTATTTGTAGGATTATGGTGGCCCACTCTTCACATGGATGCACATACCTATGTTAAGAGATGTGATGTGTGCCAAAGAACCCAATTTCTACTCGTAGAGATGAAATGCCGCTGAAACCCATGATGGGATGGCACATTCTCTAAGTGTGGTATGGACTTTATAGGACCCATCAACCCCCCAGCTAAAGGTACTCATGCTGAAATACATCATAGTAGTGATAGATTATCTCACCAAATGGGAAGAGGCTAAGGCTACCAAAAAGAATGATGCACACAAAACTAAAAAAATCTTATTTGGGGATGTCTTTACGAGGTATGGATTGCCTATAGAGTTGGTGAGCAATCAATTAACCCACTTTCTAAACCAAGTTATTGAATATTTGTTACAAGATTTTATGTGATTCACAAGAAATCCACACCATATAATCCTCAAGCCATATGGTCATGCAGAAAGTGCTAACAAGATCCTTTGTGATGTATTGAAGAAACTCGTAAACAACAAACATTCAGATTGGGACAAATAGTTACATCACCTTGTGTGGGCATATCAAGTGGCCTACAACACTGTACTTAATGTGTAAGGAATTGAACTCACAACCTCTTGGTTAGGAATATGATGGGCTAACCACTTACCCCAAAGCCATGGTTGAGGATTACTTTCTAATCCTCTCTCTTAGGGCGTAGTTCAAACATCTCCTATCTATCAAGGGTGTGTGGTGTAGCTCAGTGATGAGTAGCACCTCCTTTAATGTCAATCCGGGAAGACGTGAGGATGGTATGAAGACCTCGAGCAAGTGGCGGCACAAGTGCGTGAGTGAGAAGCACACAAGCATGCACACACATACACACACACGCGCACCCACGGCGAGACAAAGAGAGAGAATCAATGGAGTTCTTTAGATTACTTCAATAGCTCTTACAAGTTCGTTCCAATTACAATCTAACCCCCAAAAATGAGCTCTCTAGCTCTTTTTATAGTTTTGATTAGGTTTTGGCCCTGTCCAGACCTAGTGTCCGGCCTAGTTAAAAATTAGGTTCCAGGGCCAATTGAGGGTTCAAACGGAGTCTAAAAATACGAAAATTGATATGTAGGTACTTCTAAGGCTCCTCAAGCTCAAGGACTCCTTGGCTTGCACAAAATGGAGCTACAAAAATATGAAATGGTATTTACAATGATTGTTAGTGATAAGAATCACTGTTACAAGATGTAGATTTGGAAAAATTGAAGGCCCTATCTGCCAGATTTGCGTCGACTTGCTTTGTCTACTTACTCCTTCACCTTGTTCTGACTCTCTCCGTTGGCTTCCTTGTCTAGTCAATCCTTGGGTGCCCTGGCTTCCTTGTCTAGTCAGTCCTTGGGTGCCCATACTGCTCTCAACACTCCCCCCTCTCTCTCGCGTCTGTCGTCCCTGACAGACCCTTGTTGCTGGGAGTGTTGGATGTAATATTCCACAACCTGAGTGGCAAGCTGATGTTCTTGTAAGCGTAGTCCTCTGGCCAAATCTGTCATCATACGATCCCAATCGATTGGTCCTGGAATGTCCGGATGTGGCAGACGTAACTGATCTGCATGGATCGCTTGTTCTACTGCGAATAGATGTAGCAAATGTGTGGGTCCTGGGAATGAAAATTTCGGAATTGTATTCCCAGAATCCCGTAGAGAACATTTCCTCAAATGTCTGCTTGAAGCATGCGGGCAAGTACTTTATTCGTGCATGCCAAGCAAAGATGATAGTGACCGAGGGGGTTTTGGCTCATGTCGTAGACTAGATTCCTTGTTGCCTTGAGCGATCCAGTGGCAGAGATGTATGGAGCTTGGACATTCCGAAAGGTTTTGAAGACAATGGTCATGAGCTCGAATATCTTCATACACATTTTCGCTGCTATATCAGGGTACATTATTTAGGCGTGCGGACCAGTGCCGAATGGTTGATATCATGTAGGCTACGGTTGGAGGTCCTCGAGGTGGAGCAAAATATGGATAGTTAACCCAAGCCGAGAACTCTTTAGTGTTGCGTACCTTGATTGCAAATGCTTGCCAGGAATCTGTGACGTACCACTGGACAATAGCATGGATGATACTGATATAGAGTGGCATGGTAGCCCAGGGTACTCATCATCTCTGGGTAATCGGTGAGTAAACGTGCAACGCCAATTAGGTTGGAAAATCGATCCAGCACGTGCATCGGTCGGTAAATCCCCTATCTCGAATTGAGTAGCGAATGTGGGCTCATTCCCTGTATGTCTTTTGACTTCTGCATTATAATCATGTAGTAAGACAAAATAAGGCATGTATTGCGATTCTGATGTTGTGATTAACCGTTGATGGGATAATTGTTGAAAGTAGGAAGACCGAAGGACCGTTTCTTCCAGATTCGTGAGAGATTGCATTGCACGGCACCAACGATCATCATGTGTCTTACCACTTTCTCGACCCTTCTGACCCAATCTGGAACTTGAATTTCTAACGTGTCTTGTCCTTCTTCTGTAGTTCGACCACCAGGCGTCGGCATAGGCTCGTATGGCTCTTCGTAGCTGTCCTCGACGGGGATTTCCACTACTGTTTCAGGTTCTGGTTCTTCAATGGGCGAGGGTGGTCGTTCATATGGTAAGAGGCGTGCTTGGAGTTCTGCCACCTGTTTCCGAAGGGTCTCCATTTCTTCTGTAGATTGTTGCAAGATTACGGCTCCTGTTGAGCAGTGGGTACCTGGCTAACTGTTTCTTTAGATCGGCACATTCAGTCTCTAGTTTTTCATATGACTCCAGGAAATTTGCATGCTCCTCAAGTAGGATGCGGATGTCTTCTGATGGAACTTGCTCTATATCTGGTAGGGCTAATGGTTGCTCCTACGGTTCCTTCCATAGCCGCTTCAAGTTGTCTTGATTTTGTTGTTGAAGTCGTTTGTTCTCTCTAGTGCTTGCGGCCATATGCTTCCTTAATAGCCCAATGTTGCGTCTGAGTGTGGCGTTAGATATCATTTGCGCTTGAAGCACTGTTTCTAGTTCCTTGACTGCTTGGTCATCTACAGTTGATGTCTTTGCTTCCAATTCGGAGTGAGCCTGTTGTAGTGTGGTTATGCTCGGTTAGGAGCGTCTGGTAGTCAGCTTCAAGAGTGGTGACTCTAGCTTGCAGACGTTGAGATTCTGCCTGGAGGGCAGCAGTGCGTTCTTCCAATTGATGGTAGTCTTGTTGTAGCTGATGTGCACACTGAAGTAATGTGTTGAACGTGCTATTTACATTATGAGATGCAGGGAAAAAGTTTGAAATGCAGGGGAGGAGGGATTGGGTAGGGGGGTAGTGAATTGCTGTGTGTGCCAATGATGTGAGTGGTGAGGTGGGGGGTAGTGGATGGGGAGAGGGTGGAATTGTGGGGAGAGGTGCTGTGGTGGGTGAAATGTCCTATCGGGGTCAGACAGAGTGGTGTGTATAGGGGCTACCATGTAGGTGGGTATGGTAGGTGAGGTGAGTGTGGTGTTCGTGTAAATTGATGTCGTTGCGAACATCGGGGAAAGGTGCCTTTGAAACATTGAAGAGCGGAAGAACTGCTCCACAAAGGACGGGTATTGGGGTGGTGAGGTCCGGTTGAAAGAGGTGGTAGGGGCCAGCTGGGAAGTGAGGGTCATGGAATGGAGGTACTCGTATTGGGGGATAGGTCGGGAAACACAGGGTTCCTTCTGTGGGTGCTGGGTTTCCAACTACACTTGTAATTATGGGATGGCCAGTCAGGGTTCAGAGGATAGACGGGACGAAGTGTACAAGGGATTGGTGAACGAAGGAGAAGAGGGTGTCTTGTGAGGTGGGTTTCTCGAAATGAGAATGATGTAAATGAGGATGGGTTATAAGTGAAGGTAGAGGTGATGACTGTCGTTTCTTCCAAGGTGGGAGGTCGTGGTGGGGTGGAGAAGGTGGTGATGGAGGATGCTAGGGTGAGATGGGTGATGTCTGAACGAAGGTTTCAGCGGAGAGGTCAGTGGGTGTTATGGGGGTGGCTGTGGTCTCAATGGGTACTTCTGGTTCGGTGACGGGTATCCTGATAGTCTTACCTGCTCGTGGTAACGTGTCCACTCTGCGTTTGTCATTACCTTACGGACCTGGCGGACTGCGGTGTGGACAGCCTCTGGAACTCCTAAAGAGTCTGACACTAATTTGAGGGTGTCAATGAAGTGTTGGTCCACCCCTTCATCTGATAGCATTTCTTGCATCAAAGCTTGACCTGATACCAGAGAGAGTTGATGCCTTTCTTGTACTGCTTTGATAGTGTTTGTATAGCCTTCGTAGTTGAGCTGTATATGCAGGTGCACCTACAAGTTCCTGGCACTTCTTGTTGTTCCTCTTGGTGCTCTTGATCATACTCCTCCTCATCATCCTCCTGTTCTTCATCTCCGTCATCTTCTGCATCCACTTCAACAGGTGTGACAGGTGCTTGGGAGGTTGTGGCCTGCGTTTGTACATTCTCCGCTTGTTGTGCCTCTTCTGCCTCCAGCTCTACATCTTGTAATAGTTGTTCGAAGTCTTCATTAGTGAGTTCTTCCAAAGGTGCACCACTAGGAAATTAGAGATCCGTTGGGATGGGAGGGAATATCAAGGTGGAACCATCGGTGCTGCGTCTGGGAAGTCGGAGTGTGAATGGTCGGACTCTTCGGGGTGGCGGGGTGACGTCTGGTGTTAGGGTGGCTCCACGTGGTTGAGCGCATGGGACTTGGACCGTGCCTCTCATCTTCTTAGAAGGGGGTCCCGTGGATGTCCTGCCTCTAAACTGCTCAACCCGATTCCACATTAGGGCCGTTGGATCGGAATGTCATAAGCCAAACACCTATAAATGATTCTTGTCAGAGCACAGCAACCATATAAAACCTGTTTCCGCGGCCAGCGTTTGTGAGCTAAGTGTATCTGATCAATTATCCAGTGGGGTAGGTTGATGGTGAGGTTCTGCGTCTCTGCTAGATACAGGCTAAACCAAATCTTTTTGTGCGGCATGGTGAATCTATCCTGCGCCGGAAAAGCAAAGTGTTGCATGCACATGCGAAGATGTATTGCAATATTAGGCGTCATGGATACCATGTCCTTGAGTTTGGTGAGACCTCGATTCTTCATGTAATCCGGTACTAGGGTTTCCTTTTCTGTAGGAATATGCATTCCGCGCATATCTAGAGCCTCTCTCACCAAATTGTTTGATAACCTGAACCTCTTGAGCTCATTCCCCTTTGTCAGAGATGGAATCACAAATGAGCTTGCACCTTTTGGGTTCTGATTTGGAGTCAAGGTGTTGATGAGATAGTAGCATCGCATGAAGTCAGGTTTTGGGAGTCGGGCACTGAAATAGGCACTCAATCCTGCTTTTTTCCCATATCGGGCGTAGACCCTTCCGCATTTTGTAGCTTCTCAAATTCTCTTGTAAAGAAATGGTATCTTCCTTGCTTTCCATTGTAGTCTAACTCTGATTCCCATAGGTACGTTCCTTCCCCCAAGGGTCCTGCTACCTCGGTAAACCAATGTGAAGTCTTTCCCACGGGAATGGTGTGGCCACGCGGAGGGTCCGCAATAGGTATGATTTTGACGGCCTGCAATTCTTCTGGTCTTTCAAACTGTCTCAGGCAAAACGGGTAAACTGTCCAAGTCCACCACTTGCGGGTTTGTTTCTGTGTGAGAGCTAGTTCCTGCTGCCTCCGCCATGTTGAAAATGTCGCAGCTGATTCTGTGAGAATATATGAATAAACGTTAACATTGCAATGGACACAAAAATGACATGGTGTCCCTTGTTACAACATTAACTTAAAGTTCGGGAGTGGTTAGGGGTTAATAAGTGCTCGGTGCTGGTGTGTGTAGTTAGGAGGTAGGTAGACCTAAGAGCTAAGCGAAATGATGTGATGTGAGAGTGAAGCGATTAGTAGGTGGTCATGGATTTACAATCGGGGTCAGGGGGTTTGTTACAAGTCTTGGGCTGCCAAATGCAGTGGATGAGTTTTGCTCGTGGTTGAACATGAGGCCTTTTAGGGGCCCATTTACAACTGATTCTTGCTCGTGCTCATGTGCCTTGGTGTTGAAAATGAGTGGATGTAGGCCGTGCTAGTGAATGGATCATGCTGTGTAGGGTGTGTTCTTGGTGTAGCTATTTGAGCCCGCAAACAAGCCTTAGGCACCCAAATTTGTCTTGATTGTGGGCTAGCCTTCATCGACTTTTTGGGCACCCAAATAGACTTCACGTTAGCCGAAGAATTTCCGAAAAGACCTCTTATTAGTGACGTGTTGTTGGTTACTAATAAGAAGCTTTGCCCGTACGGTTGGCGTGGGTGCAACCGGGTGTTCGCCTTTTCGCACCCACACTTGGTTCACTTGTTGAGACATTCTGCTGCACAGGGTTCTTTTGATGTCCGGCATAGGTAGTACTCTGCTTCTTCTGCCTTTGCTCCACCTTTGGTTGTTGCCTCCTTCTGGTCTTTGAAAAGAAGGGACTTCCGTTGCATCCCTGACTCCTTTTTTGCAAATATCGTTCCTCTGCAACACAGGGTTTGAACAAGAACAGCATGGTCATCTTCATGTGTACCCCTGGAAGGACCAGGAGTCTGTGACTTTCCTAGTTCCTTGAGTGCTCCATTGTCTAATTCTACTGTAATTCGACTATGATTGACCCAAACCTGGAGAAGTCCACTTCTTAGGTTTACATTGACTGCTTGGTCATAGATCCAATCTTGACCCAAGACAAGTGGTTCAGTGAGATCCTCATCTTGACACACTAGTGCTTTAACTGTCATTGCCTCATCATGAATGTAGAGGGGAAGTTCCACCTCGCCCATACAAGGGGTTTCCATGCCTCCCAATCCTATGAGATATGCTTCCACAGGATTGACAGTTAACTGTAACTCTTGACAGTAAGACACTCTAACAGCACTAGTGGCTGCACCTGAGTCAACAAGGCTCTTACAGTCCTTGCACTCTTTCCTTGTCCTATATCTAGGGTTACGAAAGGACGTCGATCAGTTATCCTAGGTGAGCTGGTTCCTGCGACTTCACACATTGCCATATGATATCCTTGATCTGCATAGTCATTTGTCCTAGGCTGCTCTCTACCTTGCCTTCGTAATTTCATCCTTCTGATGCGTTCTAAAGCTTCTGCTTGAGCTTCTTCACTAATTCGCTTCTCTTCCTCTTTGCGTTTCTAGCAGTGTTGAGTCGGCTGAGCATTTCCTCCGTGAGGGGCTCCTGATACAACTTGACTCTGCATCCGCTAATATAGTTAGGGAGAACATCACCCTCTAACGTGGCTAATTGTACTACTCCACTCGTGAGATCCTGTTGATAATCATAGGTCCGTAGCCCCTCTTTTCTAGCTTCCCTCGCGTGTTGTTTTAGTGTATAGACTAAGACTAGATCTCCTGCTTTCAAGCCTTTATCCTTCACATGGGCATCGAAATATGCTTTCTGTCTCTTCTTGGCTCCATATATTCCTGCGGCGGCTCTCAATCTTGTTTCTCCTAATCGTTCAAGGTCAAAGATCCTAGAGGAGAGCTCATGACCTCTCCATTCGTGCTCTTGTGCTACTCTCAATGTAGGAATCAGGAAGTCCAAGGGTAGCACAGCGTTTTGGCCGAATACCATCTGAAAGGGGGTGGCTTGGAGTACCGTTTTATAGGCAACTCGGTATGCCCAAACAGCATGGTGTAGCTGTTTGTCCCAATCAGAGCGTTTAGTGTTCACTAATTTTGTCAGTACAGTGCATAAGATCTTATTAGTGCTCTCAGCCTGTCCATTAGCTTGAGGGTGATAGGGGGGTAGACTTCTTGTGTATTACCAAGAATTCTTGGAGTAGATTTTCAATCACTTCATTTAAGAAATGAGTGCCTCTATCACTTAGAAGCTCTATAGGTAGCCCGTATCTCGTGAATACATTCTCAACAAGAATTTGGCAGTTGTTTGAGCATCGTTCTTTGTCGTAGCCTTTACCTCTACCCACTTGGTGAGATAATCTGTTGCAACAATGATGTATTCCGCATGAGAACCCTTGGCTGGGGGATTAATAGGACCTACGAAGTCTATTCCCCCTTAGAAAATGCACATCCACCCATCATAGGTTTCAGTGGCATCTCATCTTTGCGTATAGGATACTGAGTCCTCTGACAGACATCACACACCGTTTCACATAGGTATGTGCATCCATCTGAAGGGTAGGCCACCAAAAGCCCGCAAATAGGATTGCCTTGATCACCCGATCCGGTCCAAAGTGTCCTCCTGCTACACCTTGGTGAGCAGTTTCTAAGATCTTAAGATACTCACTTTCATGGACACATAGTCTCAGGTAACCATCTTTACCACGCTTATATAGATTATCACCAATGAGTGAATAATCTAGGGCTTCTTGTTCTAAACTCCTTTCCTCACCAGAGTCATGTCTGGAGGGAATGTGTTTGTCCTCAGGAAGGATACTAGGGGTTCGCTCCAATCTGGCACAATGGATACTTGATAAAGAGTGGCGTGTTCCACTGGTGGTTAGTGCACAGATTGGGCATTCCTTGCACAACTTTTGGACATCCGATTCCATAGTTGGCCAATGCACTCCGAATCTCTTTAGTGTCTGTAAAGTTCGTTGCTTTGAATGGTGTTGCTCTAGTGCACCTACATGTGCTAATTGCAAGCCATCTAGCGTACTCATCCTCTTCTACGCAACAAGCCAAAATCCCTTGATATGTGTGCTTGTACATGCTTCCTGCCATGATGTGGTACTTCTGGGCTTTTACAACCTCCCTATTCCGTGTGTTTATCACTGGATGATTAGGCCCGTATGTCAATACTGGTACCAAATGGCTTGGCCCACTGCGGTACAACTTCCAAATTAAACAAGTAAGCATCAGGAAGGTCATCTGGTACTCCTTGTGGGGCTTCTCCCGATGTGAGCCTAGAGAGATGATCTGCTCTCAAATGGGTCCTCCCTTTTCTTACTACAACCTCAAAATCATATTCCATTAGCAAGAGAAACCATCTTACTAATCTTCCAATATTGCATGGTTATTTACGCGGTACAGCAATGCCTGATGATCAGTAAAAAATTTGAACTTATTTGCAAGCAAATAATGTCTAAACTTTTAACTGCATACACCATACCTAATCCTTCTCGTTCAGTAGTGGTATAATTCCGTTCAGCCGCATTCAATTGTCTACTGGCATAGGCAATTGGAAGATCCATATTACCTTCACCAGTAGGTTGTGCAAGCACACATCCAATGGCATAATTGGATGCATCCACATGAACATGGAATGGCTTATTCCAATTTGGTGTGGTCAAGATCGGTGCTGAACATAATCTTCGTTTAAGCTCTTGGAAGGAATTCTCACATTCATCCGTCCACTCAAAGTTTGTCAGAAGTCCGTACATGGGCTTTGCAATGACAGCATACATGTGTATAAATCGTCGATAATAACCACAATGTCCCATGAAAGCTTGTACTTCCTTGACATTCTTTGGCCTAGGTAGCTCTGCTATGGCTCTCACTTTTCTTCGTCGGTAGATATGCCATTCTTTGACACTATGTGTCCTAGAATCTTGCCTTGCCTGACCATAAAAACGCACTTTTCTGGGTTCAGGCAGACTTGATATTCTCTAAATTTGTCAAAGATTTGTCTGAGTTCAGGAATATGGGTTTGTCTAACATTGGAATGAGCACAGAGATCATCAACATAGACTTCTAAACTCTTCCTTAGGAACTCCTTAAACACATGGCACATCAGCCTCTGGAAGGTAGCTGGTGCATTGGTAAGCCCAAATGGCATTACTCCTGAAAGCAAAAATGCCCCATTCTGTGGCAAAGGCTGTCTTATGCTGATCCTCTGGAGCTATGGCTACTTGATTGTAGCCAGAAAATCCATCAAGGAAGCTGTACACTTCCTTGCCTGCCACTCTTTCTAAGAGATGTTCTGTGATGGGAAGCGGATAGTTATCTCGAATTGTGGCTGCATTAACCTTTTTCAAGTTAATGCACACACGCAGCTTGCCATTCTTCTTGGGCACCACTACGATGGGGGATACCCATTCAGTGTGCTCAATTTCATAGATAAATCCAGCTTCAACCAGTCTATCTATCTCTTCTTGATCTTAGCAGCGTAATTATCGTTATATGTATAAGGCTTTTGCTTAGAGGGTTTGGCGTCTGAAGTCATGGGGATGGTGTGCGAGCATATGTCCGGGTCAACCCCTTTCAAATCCTTGTAACTCCAAGCGAATACATCTCTGTATTCTCTTAGCGAGGCAGTCAATTCGTGCTCTTCTTCTTCTGTCAGGTCATGGCCTATATACGTGCATCTCTCCTCGCCTTCTTCTATGGCCACAACTATTTTCTTGGTGGTTTCTTTGTTATCATAGGCCTCTCCTGATTGTGCCTCTCGTTTAGGCATTCTAATCATGACTCTCCTGTCATCTATCTCATACTTCTTAAAATTTTTTGGGACCTCAAACAAAGATTCTTCCTCTTCTGGTGAGACTTCTTTCTTCTTTCGTTTCTTTCCTTCTTCCTTCGGGGTCATATGCGTTGCTAATCTTACATCATTTGTAACTTCTCCATGCCTCTGGGGTTGAAATTCTACTTCATGGAAGTATTCTTCATCTGATGCAAATGGTGGGTCCATAATGATTGACTCTAGATCGGAGTCACTTGCATCCTCAAATGCATCAGGGCTAGGTTCGCATTCTTCTAAAACTGCCTCTCCCATGATTGGCTCTATGGAGAAGACTGAAACTGTCATAGCCATCCTCATCACAGTGAGGTGTCCATTGTTCTTCATTGATGGCTACGTCCATGGTTGCTAAAATTTCTGCCAGCCATGGGGTTCAAATTCCTCGTCAGGAAAGACTACAGGTGCATAGGCTGGGTCTTGAATGGGTCTATGAGTTTCTTTGCACCTATTTCTCTGGCCTTTCTCTCTCTTCTCTTCTCTACTGCTACTTGCACATCCATAAGTGAGTGTCTTCATGCATCCATGAGGATCCTGAACCCTATGGAACGCACCGATTCTGTATCATCTTTGGCTCTATGGATGGGATTCCACTGGATAGGAGGGACATCTCTATGAGAATAATCCTTGAGATTGACTTTGGTTGTGAACACCTAAGTGCTGCAGGTACAAGGAATTGGTTCCCCCAATCCTGTACCACTTGCAACTGTCGCATAAATGGTCTTCCTAAAATCATCTCATAAGCATGATTTTTGCTGAAGTCACATATAGCAAAGCTATGCTCAAACTCGAACACCACAAGTGGTGAGAGTTATTCCTTCTAGCAATCCTAGGGTCTCTTCATAGTGACCATCGGCCATCTGCAATTTCATTCTTGTTGGCCTGAGTGCTGGCTTGCCCCAACTGCTTCCATAAGGAAGTAGTGGCAATTGCAACTCCTGCACCTGAGTCCAAAATTGCCTTGGTGGTGTAGTCCTGGTAGGTAATGGGAAGATAGGTGTTCCCTTCTTCACCTTCAGCACATATCTCCTATCTTATCCAAGGGAATTTCTGGCACTGTCCTATGGGATCCTAGCCCGGGAACGAGAGTTTTGCAACTTCAGTGACTCGACTGGCTGCATATTTCCGCACAGTTTGGTCTATCCTCAGGCAGATCTTCCAAAGTGAGATCGCGTTGCACTTTGGTGTTTGTTACTACCTCCGTGTTCTTGGTATGAACTGAGTCGTCGTTCCTTACCATGACTGTCGGTGCTCTCATACATGTGGACTTTGCTTCCCATGGGCCTGTGAAGTGAGGTAGCTCTTGTATGGAAGTTAGACTCAAAGTCCAATCTCTCGTGAGACTGAGCACTCTCATGTTCCCCGTAAATAGATGGGATGTCTTGTGGGAATTGATCGTGTGCATCATCCACAAGTTCAAAAGGAGGAGCGACTTCACTTTCGTTATCCCATTTACCTTCTTGAATCTCTCGTAGGAAGTCTGGTGCAAACCGATTCATAGAAGAAGAAGTGTCTGGCTCCGTAGAATTAGGCACGTAAGCAACCTGGGAAGGAGGGCTTATTCTATCGTTGGCTCTCTCCTTGTTCCCATGGATGGCTGGAGCACAAGCTTCTTGGGGAGGATTACTTAAGCTATTACTTTTCCGAACAGGCTCATACACTCTCTGGGAAGGAATGTAGGTCACCTGTGGAGGTACGTGAGCTTTCGAGGGAGGTTCATCTGCCTTTTGGGGGGAAGATAAGCTTCTTGAGGAGGCACATGGGCTTCCTGAAGAGGCTGGTTCATCCGTTCTCTTGCCCTTTCCTTTCTTTGAGGGGCAGGTTCCTTTTCTGATTGAGCAATTAGCTTCTCTATTCTTTCTAACAGTCCATCAAAGTGTAATTGCATCTTAGCTGAACTAGAGATGTTAAACAGGCGACTGGCTTCAAACATGGTCTGAGCCAATTCCACCATTTTGGCACAAATTTTGGTTCGTTCAAGCTCTAGCTCGGCTCTAGGGTAGCACTTCTCATAATCAGTTACGTTTGGGCCCTTCTTGGATTCTGGCCTGATATGCTTTAAGCATCATATTAAGATCCTCGGGAGTGGGGTCAGCTAATACTGATCCTACTCGGGGTGGTGGGTGGGTTAAGTGAGGTGTATTAGGGGGTGGAGGTACGGAGGGTGATGGGAGTGGTGGTGATGGGATAGTGTGAGAGGGGGCTTGAGAGGTGATTTCAGTTATCCTAGCCTTGGTTTCTCTTATGCTTTCCTCAAGTTCACATCATCTTTTAGCCCATTGTCTTTTCATTCTTTCCCGACTATCTTTCCATGCTCTAGTCCTTTTCTTTGTTACGCTCTCGGTTTCACTAGCCTCTGAGTTCTTATCCTGCTTTACCCCTTGATTCTGCTGCAAGGCTTGAGCACGAGTGACTACCTGTACGGGAGCAGTGGAAGTGACACTTCCTGTGGAATCTACCACTAACCCAATAACGTTGATTCGGAGTGATCTTTGGCATATTATTAGGATTCTTAGGGCAAGTCTCGTAAGAGGTGTTCTTTTCCACAATCTTGGCAAAAACCTTGGATCGTTACTGACTGGGGTTGTGTAGGTGGGGGCAAGGGACAATCACGAATGAGGTGATCTCCTTGGCATCTGTAGCACGGTCCTCTTGGGAATGGAGGTCTTACCTTGCCTAGGTTGAGGTCTAGGGTTGGGATTTGCGTACATGACATTTGTGTAATCTGACTCCCAACTAGGTTCGTTTGGCTCTTCACTATAGTAGGACTCACCATGTTCTGGAGACTGCATGTAGTAAGCCTGGGGACTATCGACATGTGTAGAATCAAAGCTATGGTCACTCGGGTCACTTTCTGAGATCAATGGGGTTACTGGTACTATGGCCCTATTCAGGTTTTCTTCTGCAACAGCATACTTTACTGGAATCACGTTAGCGGGGTTTGGAGGCTGTTGAGCTAGCACCAGTTGGGGTCTCTGTTGGGCCTGATATTGTGGTTGGTAGGTTTGTTGGGGTCTAGCATATTGTGGTGGTGGAGGGTACTGGTTCTGGTATCTGCCTTGTTGATAGGGCTGAGGGTAGGGTTGCCTAACAGCCTGCTTGTTGTATGGGCAATCTTGCGCAGTGTGGTTTGTGTACTTCCGTTCTATGGTGCAATATTGGCTATTTGGATTGACCTGGGGTTGAGCCATAATGGGGCACACGTTTGCCATGTGGTCGCCACCGCATGTATAGCACCTCTTCGCTGGGGCAAACCTTGGGATTTGTTTGCTAGTTACACCTAATTTCTGAGCTACTTTTTCGGCAAGTTCCTCAATTGATGTGGACTGCGTGGAAGAGTGACTAGATGCACTATCTGAATCTTTGTAGATTTTGGAGAGCTCTAGTTCTTCCCCTAGGTTATCTTCAATGTCAATGCACATGCGTACACATTCTTCTATGGTCCTAGGGTCCTTCAGATACACATAGGACCTCAATTTCGTACTCAGCAATCCATCAAGGAATAAGGCTACTTGTTTAGCAGATGTGGGTAGCTCCGAAATAGGGCACCTTTCAAGATATTGTCTAAATCTTCTTCCGGCCAATCTGACAGTTTCTTGGGGGGTCTGTTTGAAGCTGTGAATTAATGAGGAGGTATTGTGTCTTATGCCGCTCTTAGAGAACTCTACAATGAATGCCTCTAGGAGTTGGTCTATGCTCCTGAACTGCCGCTCGTCCAATGGCTGAAACCATGTAAGTGCCGTATTCCTCAGGGTTAGACCGAAGGCATTGTACTGCGTGAATAGATCCTCCACTTGTTCCGCTCTCAAGACTTGCTTGAACTCCGCCACATGATCATAGGGATCTCCTGTGCCGTCAAAGTAATTCTTCATGGACTTAACTAGCTTGGGTGGGTCTCAAAGTTCTTGTGTGCTCTCTAGGCCTCGGCAGAGGGAATCCATCTACATTTTTTTGGTTCCTGTGGGCTCTAAGCATCTCAGGTTCTACCCTATTCGTCTCCGTTCTCGTTCTTTCTCTGCCCACTGGGTTGGCAAAACTTACTTCTGGTCTATCTCTACTTCTGTCCCTTTGCGTACCATGAGCTTGGGAAGTTCCAGCCCCAGGGTGACCATAGGATACATTTGATCTTGGTTGAGGGAAAATAAATTCACCCTTCCAAGTGTAAGCATGCCTATCATTTTCTGTCACCACAAAGATCCGTTCTGAAGCATGATCTAAGTAGGTCACTCTGCCTGGGCTATCCGGATCCTTAAACTCATAGATCATGATATTTCCTATAGTCTGTTGGCTGATTAGACTTATACCTCCAAAAGGCTTCATCAGTTTCTCGATTGAGGAGCAACTCTATGCTCTTGTTGTCTTGGGGAACCCATTCAGGCGTGATAATCCTAGTGAGAACTGATTTACCTCGAGGGGTTCTAGGTTCCGCACCCATGTTCCCTTGTTCCAGATCACCTAAGTCCGCTTCTGAGATTACATTCCCAAAGTCATCTATCCTATCAGGGTGACTAGTGACTACATATATAGTTCCTTCTTTGTCCAGGTATGCACCATTTTCAAACTTGACAGCTGGGTGTTCTAGTCCAATGGATTGATCAGGGTTTTTAATCTGGACCACAGATCTTCCTAAGCTGTCCTCATAGATGCTAGCACCTAATCGGTTGGTCCTAAGGTACTCCAGCTGCGTTTTGTAAGGGCCTTCTACCCTGTACAGGTAAGGCACACCTGAACTTCCCGTAGGTCTGTCCATGCCTTGAGACATCTCTGACTCACTGGTCTCAGAGCTAGGGTAGTTCGAGTGGTGGCTCAACTGCTGGGCCCAGGACCTAGTAGTGTGGTTGACACTAGCCTCTGAAGATCTAAGGCTTTGTCTTTCCCTTGCTAAATGTCGTCCTGATCTAAGGTTCATATGCCTAACTGATTAGCCCAATTTTTCCAGAGTACCACCTCGTTGCCGATCACTTGGTATCAGTCACTTGATTCTTTTTAGTTATTTATCGTGTTTAGGGTCTTGTCTGATATTACGTCGTCGGAATACTTGAGTGTTCTTAGTACTTTCAGGTTGATCGTTCCACGTTAGGTTTATTCCTTTATGTTACCGACAGTACAGAGATTAGATTTTTATCTTGAACTTGAGTTTTTAGGTAGTCTTCAACTTGATAACTGCCTATCGTCGCTCTGACTTACTCCTACCTCTCGTCGTTCTTAGCCTAAGCTATGAATTGACAGAGGGGGTTGAAAGTGTCCAACCTTTTGTTTCCTGCTCGGTTGCACTTGATTGCCCAGGAAATGTGTTCCCAAGCTCGCACTTACACTTGCTTAGAACGCCTCTCGATGCTCTGTAAGAGTTTCAAAGTTAGCTTTGAAATTTACATTCCAAGGACAGAATCAATTTTTCATTCATGTAGCACAAACACAAACTTGCATAGTGATTTTCAAGAAAACAATCCTAAGGACCCCTGACTTTGATCCCCCTGGGTATGGTCAACTTCAAAATACCCTATCTGAAAATCAATGCATTATATTTATAAAAAACAATTGAGGGCGTGTAGTATATGCTACGAGCTTTCCAACAAGCCCTAGAGCTCAAAAAATGGATCTCGTATGAAAAAGTTGTCATCGTTCAGGGTTCTAGGGTTACGACAGGGTTCAAACAGGATCACTGTGCAACAGGTTTTCCCCAAGTTGTTTTCCTAAGGCTTCCCCATGTGCTCAAGAGCATAATATTTGTGCCCAAAATTAGCCCAACTTTTCAATTAACAAACCCTAAAAAATTTGGCTAAAAATTGGCTGTCAATCGCGATGCACAGGGCTGTCAATCGCGATGGACAGGCAGTCAATCGCGATGGACAGGCAGTCAATCGCGATGGACAGGCAGTCAATCGAGGCAGTCAATCGCGATGGACAGAGACTTCAGTCAATCGCGATGGACAGGCAGTCAATCGCGATGGACAGAGACTTCAGTCAATCGCGATGGACAGGTAGTCAATCGCGATGGACAGGCAGTCAATCGCGATGGACAGGCAGTCAATTGCGATGGACAGAGACTTCAGTCAATCGCGATGGACAGGCAGTCAATCGCGATGGACAGAGACTTCAGTCAATCGCGATGGACAAGGGGTTGAGTCAATCACGATGGACAGGCAGTCAACCGCGATGGACAGGGGGTTGAGTCAATCGCGATGGACAGGTGGTTGAGTCAATCGCGATGGACCGGGGTTCAGTCAATCGCGATGGACAGAGCTGTCAATCGCGATGGACAGAGCTGTCAATCGAGATGGACTGAAATTTTGCAAGATTTTCAAAAATTTTAGGGTTTGTTAATTGAAAAGTTGGGCTAATTTTGGGCACAAATATTATGCTCTTGAGCACATGGGGAAGCCTTAGGAAAACAACTTGGGGAAAACCTGTTGCACAGTGATCCTGTTTGAACCCTGTCGTAACCCTAGAACCCTGAACGATGACAACTTTTTCATACGAGATCCATTTTTTGAGCTCTAGGGCTTGTTGGAAAGCTCGTAGCATATACTACACGCCCTCAATTGTTTTTTATAAATATAATGCATTGATTTTCAGATAGGGTATTTTGAAGTTGACCATACCCAGGGGGATCAAAGTCAGGGGTCCTTAGGATTGTTTTCTTGAAAATCACTATGCAAGTTTGTGTTTGTGCTACATGAATGAAAAATTGATTCTGTCCTTGGAATGTAAATTTCAAAGCTAACTTTGAAACTCTTACAGAGCATCGAGAGGCGTTCTAAGCAAGTGTAAGTGCGAGCTTGGGAACACATTTCCTGGGCAATCAAGTGCAACCGAGCAGGAAACAAAAGGTTGGACACTTTCAACCCCCTCTGTCAATTCATAGCTTAGGCTAAGAACGACGAGAGGTAGGAGTAAGTCAGAGCGACGATAGGCAGTTATCAAGTTGAAGACTACCTAAAAACTCAAGTTCAAGATAAAAATCTAATCTCTGTACTGTCGGTAACATAAAGGAATAAACCTAACGTGGAACGATCAACCTGAAAGTACTAAGAACACTCAAGTATTCCGACGACGTAATATCAGACAAGACCCTAAACACGATAAATAACTAAAAAGAATCAAGTGACTGATACCAAGTGATCGGCAACGAGGTGGTACTCTGGAAAAATTGGGCTAATCAGTTAGGCATATGAACCTTAGATCAGGACGACATTTAGCAAGGGAAAGACAAAGCCTTAGATCTTCAGAGGCTAGTGTCAACCACACTACTAGGTCCTGGGCCCAGCAGTTGAGCCACCACTCGAACTACCCTAGCTCTGAGACCAGTGAGTCAGAGATGTCTCAAGGCATGGACAGACCTACGGGAAGTTCAGGTGTGCCTTACCTGTACAGGGTAGAAGGCCCTTACAAAACGCAGCTGGAGTACCTTAGGACCAACCGATTAGGTGCTAGCATCTATGAGGACAGGCTTAGGAAGATCTGTGGTCCAGATTAAAAACCCTGATCAATCCATTGGACTAGAACACCCAGCTGTCAAGTTTGAAAATGGTGCATACCTGGACAAAGAAGGAACTATATATGTAGTCACTAGTCACCCTGATAGGACTAGATGACTTTGGGAATGTAATCTCAGAAGCGGACTTAGGTGATCTGGAACAAGGGAACATGGGTGCGGAACCTAGAACCCCTCGAGGTAAATCATGTTCTCACTAGGATTATCACGCCTGAATGGGTTCCCCAAGACAACAAGAGCATAGAGTTGCTCCTCAATCGAGAAACTGATGAAGCCTTTTGGAGGTATAAGTCTAATCAGCCAACTAGACATAGGAAATATCATGATCTATGAGTTTAAGGATCCGGATAGCCCAGGCAGAGTGACCTACTTAGATCATGCTTCAGAACGGATCTTTGTGGTGACAGAAAATGATAGGCATGCTTACACTTGGAAGGGTGAATTTATTTTCCCTCAACCAAGATCAAATGTATCCTATGGTCACCCTGGGGCTGGAACTTCCCAAGCTCATGGTACGCAAAGGGACAGAAGTAGAGATAGACCAGAAGTAAGTTTTGCCAACCCAGTGGGCAGAGAAAGAACGAGAACGGAGACGAATAGGGTAGAACCTGAGATGCTTAGAGCCCACAGGAACCAAAAAAATGTAGATGGATTCCCTCTGCCGAGGCCTAGAGAGCACACAAGAACTTTGAGACCCACCCAGCTAGTTAAGTCCATGAAGAATTACTTTGACGGCACAGGAGATCCCTATGATCATGTGGCGGAGTTCAAGCAAGTCTTGAGAGCGGAACAAGTGGAGGATCTATTCACGCAGTACAATGCCTTCGGTCTAACCCTGAGGAATACGGCACTTACATGGTTTCAGCCATTGGACGAGCGGCAGTTCAGGAGCATAGACCAACTCCTAGAGGCATTCATTGTAGAGTTCTCTAAGAGCGGCATAAGACACAATACCTCCTCATTAATTCACAGCTTCAAACAGACCCCCCAAGGAAACTGTCAGATTGGCAGGAAGAAGATTTAGACAATATCTTGAAAGGTGCCCTATTTCGGAGCTACCCACATCTGCTAAACAAGTAGCCTTATTCCTGGATGGATTGCTGAGTACGAAATTGAGGTCCTATGTGTATCTGAAGGACCCTAGGACCATAGAAGAATGTGTACGCATGTGCATTGACATTGAAGATAACCTAGGGGAAGAACTAGAGCTCTCCAAAATCTACAAAGATTCAGATAGTGCATCTAGTCACTCTTCCACGCAGTCCACATCAATTGAGGAACTTGCCGAAAAAGTAGCTCAGAAACTTAGGTGTAACTAGCAAACAAATCCCAAGGTTTGCCCCAGCGAAGAGGTGCTATACATGCGGTGGCGACCACATGGCAACGTGTGCCCCATTATGGCTCAACCCCAGGTCAATCCAAATAGCCAATATTGCACCATAGAACGGAAGTACACAAACCACACTGCGCAAGATTGCCCATACAACAAGCAGGCTGTTAGGCAACCCTACCCTCAGCCCTATCAACAAGGCAGATACCAGAACCAGTACCCTCCACCACCACAATATGCTAGACCCCAACAAACCTACCAACCACAATATCAGGCCCAACAGAGACCCCAACTGGTGCTAGCTCAACAGCCTCCAAACCCCGCTAACGTGATTCCAGTAAAGTATGCTGTTGCAGAAGAAAACCTGAATAGGGCCATAGTACCAGTAACCCCATTGATCTCAGAAAGTGACCCGAGTGACCATAGTTTTGATTCTACACATGTCGATAGTCCCCAGGCTTACTACATGCAGTCTCCAGAACATGGTGAGTCCTACTATAGTGAAGAGCCAAACGAACCTAGTTGGGAGTCAGATTACACAAATGTCATGTACGCAAATCCCAACCCTAGACCTCAACCTAGGCAAGTAAGACCTCCATTCCCAAGAGGACCGTGCTACAGATGCAAGGAGATCACCTCATTCGTGATTGTCCCTTGCCCCCACCTACACAACCCCAGTCAGTAACGATCCAAGGTTTTTGCCAAGATTGTGGAAAAGAACACCTCTTACGAGATTGCCCTAAGAATCCTAACAATATGCCAAAGAATCACTCCGATCAACGTTATTGGGTTAGTGGTAGATTCCACAGGAAGTGTCACTTCCACTGCTCCCGTACAGGTAGTCACTCGAGCTCAAGCCTTGCAGCAGAATCAAGGGGTAAAGCAGGATAAGAACTCAGAGGCTAGTGAAACCGAGAGCGTAACAAAGAAAAGGACTAGAGCATGGAAAGATAGTCGGGAAAGAATGAAAAGACAATGGGCTAAAAAGATGAGTGAACTTGAGGAAAGCATAAGAGAAACCAAAGGCTAGGATAACTGAAATCACCTCTCAAGCCCCCTCTCACACTATCCCATCACCACCACTCCCATCACCCTCCGTACCTCCACCCCCTAATACACCTCACTTAACCCACCCACCACCCCGAGTAGGATCAGTATTAGCTGACCCCACTCCCGAGGATCTTAATATGATGCTTAAAGCATATCAGGCCAGAATCCAAGAAGGGCCAAACGTAACTGATTATGAGAAGTGCTACCCTAGAGCCGAGCTAGAGCTTGAACGAACCAAAATTTGTGCCAAAATGGTGGAATTGGCTCAGACCATGTTTGAAGCCAGTCGCCTGTTTAACATCTCTAGTTCAGCTAAGATGCAATTACACTTTGATGGACTGTTAGAAAGAATAGAGAAGCTAATTGCTCAATCAGAAAAGGAACCCTGCCCCTCAAAGAAAGGAAAGGGCAAGAGAACGGATGAACCAGCCTCTTCAGGAAGCCCATGTGCCTCCTCAAGAAGCTTATCTTCCCCCCCAAAAGGCAGATGAACCTCCCTCGAAAGCTCACGTACCTCCACAGGTGACCTACATTCCTTCCCAGAGAGTGTATGAGCCTGTTCGGAAGAGTAATAGCTTAAGTAAATCCTCCCAAGAAGCTTGTGCTCCAGCCATCCATGGGAACGAGGAGAGAGCCAACGATAGAATAAGCCCTCCTTCCCAGGTTGCTTACGTGCCTAATTCTACGGAGCCAGACACTTCTTCTTCTATGAATCGGTTTGCACCAGACTTCCTACGAGAGATTCAAGAAGGTAAATGGGATAACGAAAGTGAAGGTCGCTCCTCCTTTTGAACTTGTGGATGATGCACACGATCAATTCCCACAAGACAGTCCCATCTATTTACGGGGAACATGAGAGTGCTCAAGTCTCACGAGAGATTGGACTTTGAGTCTAACTCCATACAAGAGCTACCTCACTTCACAGGCCCATGGGAAGCAAAGTCCACATGTATGAGAGCACCGACAGTCATGGTAAGGAACGACGACTCAGTTCATACCAAGAAACACGGAGGTAGTAACAAACACCAAAGTGCAACGCGATCTCACTTTGGAAGATCTGCCTGAGGATAGACCAAACGCGCGGAAATATGCAGCCAGTCGAGTCACTGAAGTTGCAAAACCTCGTTCCCGGGTAGGATCCCATAGGACAGTGCCAGAAATTCCCTTGGATAAGATAGGAGATATGTGTGAAGGTGAAGAAGGGAACACCTATCTTCCCATTACCTACCAGGACTACACCACCAAGGCAATTTTGGACTCAGGTGCAGGAGTTGCAATTGCCACTACTTCCCTATGGAAGCGTTGGGGCAAGCCAGCACTCAGGCCAACAAGAATGAAATTGCAGATGGCCGATGGTCATATTGAAAGACCCTTAGGATTGCTAGAAGGAATAACTCTCACCACTTGTGGTGTTGAGTTTGAGCATAGCTTTGCTATATGTGACTTCAGCAAAAATCATGCTTATGAGATGATTTTAGGAAGACCATTTATGCGACAGTTGCAAGTGGTACAGGATTGGGGAACCAATTCCTTGTACCTGCAGCACTTGGGTGTTACAACCAAAGTCAATCTCAAGGACTATTCTCATAGAGATGTCCCTCCTATCCAGTGGAATCCCATCCATAGAGCCAAAGATGATACAGAATCGGTGCGTTCCATAGGGTCAGGATCCTCATGGATGCATGAAGACACTCACTTATGGATGTGCAAAGTAGCAGTAGAGGAAGAGAAGAAGAGAAAGGCCAGAGAAATAGGTGCAAAAGAAACTCATAGACCCATTCAAGACCCAGCCTATGCACCTGTAGTCTTTCCTGACGAGGAATTTGAACCCCATGGCTGGCCGGAAATTTTAGCAACAATGGACGTAGCCATCAATGAAGAACAATGGACTCCTCACTGTGATGAGGATGGCTATGACGTTTCAGTCTTCTCCATAGAGCCAATCATGGGAGAGGCAGTTCTAGAAGAATGCGAACCTAGCCCTGATGCATTTGAGGATGCAAGTGACTCCGATCTAGAGTCAATCATTATGGACCCACCATTTGCATCAGATGAAGAATACTTCCATGAAGTAGAATTTCAACCCCAGAGGCATGGAGAAGTTACAAATGATGTAAGATTAGCAACGCATATGACCCCGAAGGAAGAAGGAAAGAAACGAAAGAAGAAAGAAGTCTCACCAGAAGAGGAAGAATCTTTGTTTGAGGTCCCAAAAAATTTTAAGAAGTATGAGATAGATGACAGGAGAGTCATGATTAGAATGCCTAAACGAGAGGCACAATCAGGAGAGGCCTATGATAACAAAGAAACCACCAAGAAAATAGTTGTGGCCATAGAAGAAGGCGAGGAGAGATGCACGTATATAGGCCATGACCTGACAGAAGAAGAAGAGCACGAATTGACTTGCCTCGCTAAGAGAATACAGAGATGTATTCGCTTGGAGTTACAAGGATTTGAAAGGGGTTGACCCGGACATATGCTCGCACACCATCCCCATGACTTCAGACGCCAAACCCTCTAAGCAAAAGCCTTATACATATAACGATAATTACGCTGCTAAGATCAAAGAAGAGATAGATAGACTGGTTGAAGCTGGATTTATCTATGAAATTGAGCACACTGAATGGGTATCCCCCATCGTAGTGGTGCCCAAGAAGAATGGCAAGCTGCGTGTGTGCATTAACTTGAAAAAGGTTAATGCAGCCACAATTCGAGATAACTATCCGCTTCCCATCACAGAACATCTCTTAGAAAGAGTGGCAGGCAAGGAAGTGTACAGCTTCCTTGATGGATTTTCTGGCTACAATCAAGTAGCCATAGCTCCAGAGGATCAGCATAAGACAGCCTTTGCCACAGAATGGGGCATTTTTGCTTTCAGAGTAATGCCATTTGGGCTTACCAATGCACCAGCTACCTTCCAGAGGCTGATGTGCCATGTGTTTAAGGAGTTCCTAAGGAAGAGTTTAGAAGTCTATGTTGATGATCTCTGTGCTCATTCCAATGTTAGACAAACCCATATTCCTGAACTCAGACAAATCTTTGACAAATTTAGAGAATATCAAGTCTGCCTGAACCCAGAAAAGTGCGTTTTTATGGTCAGGCAAGGCAAGATTCTAGGACACATAGTGTCAAAGAATGGCATATCTACCGACGAAGAAAAAGTGAGAGCCATAGCAGAGCTACCTAGGCCAAAGAATGTCAAGGAAGTACAAGCTTTCATGGGACATTGTGGTTATTATCGACGATTTATACACATGTATGCTGTCATTGCAAAGCCCATGTACGGACTTCTGACAAACTTTGAGTGGACGGATGAATGTGAGAATTCCTTCCAAGAGCTTAAACGAAGATTATGTTCAGCACCGATCTTGACCACACCAAATTGGAATAAGCCATTCCATGTTCATGTGGATGCATCCAATTATGCCATTGGATGTGTGCTTGCACAACCTACTGGTGAAGGTAATATGGATCTTCCAATTGCCTATGCCAGTAGACAATTGAATGCGGCTGAACGGAATTATACCACTACTGAACGAGAAGGATTAGGTATGGTGTATGCAGTTAAAAAGTTTAGACATTATTTGCTTGCAAATAAGTTCAAATTTTTTACTGATCATCAGGCATTGCTGTACCGCGTAAATAAACCATGCAATATTGGAAGATTAGTAAGATGGTTTCTCTTGCTAATGGAATATGATTTTGAGGTTGTAGTAAGAAAAGGGAGGACCCATTTGAGAGCAGATCATCTCTCTAGGCTCACATCGGGAGAAGCCCCACAAGGAGTACCAGATGACCTTCCTGATGCTTACTTGTTTAATTTGGAAGTTGTACCGCAGTGGGCCAAGCCATTGGTACCAGTATTGACATACGGGCCTAATCATCCAGTGATAAACACACGGAATAGGGAGGTTGTAAAAGCCCAGAAGTACCACATCATGGCAGGAAGCATGTACAAGCACACATATCAAGGGATTTTGGCTTGTTGCGTAGAAGAGGATGAGTACGCTAGATGGCTGCAATTAGCACATGTAGGTGCACTAGAGCAACACCATTCAAAGCAACGAACTTTACAGACACTAAAGAGATTCGGAGTGCATTGGCCAACTATGGAATCGGATGTCCAAAAGTTGTGCAAGGAATGCCCAATCTGTTGCACTAAACCACCAGTGGAACACGCCACTCTTTATCAAGTATCCATTGTGCCAGATTGGAGCGAACCCCTAGTATCCTTCCTGAGGACAAACACATTCCCTCCAGACATGACTCTGGTGAGGAAAAGGAGTTTAGAACAAGAAGCCCTAGATTATTCACTCATTGGTGATAATCTATATAAGCGTGGTAAAGATGGTTACCTGAGACTATGTGTCCATGAAAGTGAGTATCTTAAGATCTTAGAAACTGCTCACCAAGGTGTAGCAGGAGGACACTTTGGACCGGATCGGGTGATCAAGGCAATCCTATTTGCGGGCTTTTGGTGGCCTACCCTTCAGATGGATGCACATACCTATGTGAAACGGTGTGATGTCTGTCAGAGGACTCAGTATCCTATACGCAAAGATGAGATGCCACTGAAACCTATGATGGGTGGATGTGCATTTTCTAAGTGGGGAATAGACTTCGTAGGTCCTATTAATCCCCCAGCCAAGGGTTCTCATGCGGAATACATCATTGTTGCAACAGATTATCTCACCAAGTGGGTAGAGGTAAAGGCTACGACAAAGAACGATGCTCAAACAACTGCCAAATTCTTGTTTGAGAATGTATTCACGAGATACGGGCTACCTATAGAGCTTCTAAGTGATAGAGGCACTCATTTCTTAAATGAAGTGATTGAAAATCTACTCCAAGAATTCTTGGTAATACACAAGAAGTCTACCCCCTATCACCCTCAAGCTAATGGACAGGCTGAGAGCACTAATAAGATCTTATGCACTGTACTGACAAAATTAGTGAACACTAAACGCTCTGATTGGGACAAACAGCTACACCATGCTGTTTGGGCATACCGAGTTGCCTATAAAACGGTACTCCAAGCCACCCCCTTTCAGATGGTATTCGGCCAAAACGCTGTGCTACCCTTGGACTTCCTGATTCCTACATTGAGAGTAGCACAAGAGCACGAATGGAGAGGTCATGAGCTCTCCTCTAGGATCTTTGACCTTGAACGATTAGGAGAAACAAGATTGAGAGCCGCCGCAGGAATATATGGAGCCAAGAAGAGACAGAAAGCATATTTCGATGCCCATGTGAAGGATAAAGGCTTGAAAGCAGGAGATCTAGTCTTAGTCTATACACTAAAACAACACGCGAGGAAGCTAGAAAAGAGGGGCTACGGACCTATGATTATCAACAGGATCTCCACGAGTGGAGTAGTACAATTAGCCACGTTAGAGGGTGATGTTCTCCCTAACTATATTAGCGGATGCAGAGTCAAGTTGTATCAGGAGCCCCTCACGGAGGAAATGCTCAGCCGACTCAACACTGCTAAGAAACGCAAAGAGGAAGAGAAGCGAATTAGTGAAGAAGCTCAAGCAGAAGCTTTAGAACGCATCAGAAGGATGAAATTACGAAGGCAAGGTAGAGAGCAGCCTAGGACAAATGACTATGCAGATCAAGGATATCATATGGCAATGTGTGAAGTCGCAGGAACCAGCTCACCTAGGATAACTGATCGACGTCCTTTCGTAACCCTAGATATAGGACAAGGAAAGAGTGCAAGGACTGTAAGAGCCTTGGTTGACTCAGGTGCAGCCACTAGTGCTGTTAGAGTGTCTTACTGTCAAGAGTTACAGTTAACTGTCAATCCTGTGGAAGCATATCTCATAGGATTGGGAGGCATGGAAACCCCTTGTATGGGCGAGGTGGAACTTCCCCTCTACATTCATGATGAGGCAATGACAGTTAAAGCACTAGTGTGTCAAGATGAGGATCTCACTGAACCACTTGTCTTGGGTCAAGATTGGATCTATGACCAAGCAGTCAATGTAAACCTAAGAAGTGGACTTCTCCAGGTTTGGGTCAATCATAGTCGAATTACAGTAGAATTAGACAATGGAGCACTCAAGGAACTAGGAAAGTCACAGACTCCTGGTCCTTCCAGGGGTACACATGAAGATGACCATGCTGTTCTTGTTCAAAACCCTGTGTTGCAGAGGAACGATATTTGCAAAAAAGGAGTCAGGGATGCAACGGAAGTCCCTTCTTTTCCAAAGACCAGAAGGAGGCAACAACCAAAGGTGGAGCAAAGGCAGAAGAAGCAGAGTACTACCTATGCCGGACATCAAAAGAACCTGTGCAGCAGAATGTCTCAACAAGTGAACCAAGTGTGGGTGCGAAAAGGCGAACACCCGGTTGCACCCACGCCAACCGTACGGGCAAAGCTTCTTATTAGTAACCAACAACACGTCACTAATAAGAGGTCTTTCGGAAATTCTTCGGCTAACGTGAAGTCTATTTGGGTGCCCAAAAAGTCGATGAAGGCTAGCCCACAATCAAGACAAATTTGGGTGCCTAAGGCTTGTTTGCGGGCTCAAATAGCTACACCAAGAACACACCCTACACAGCATGATCCATTCACTAGCACGGCCTACATCCACTCATTTTCAACACCAAGGCACATGAGCACGAGCAGAATCAGTTGTAAATGGGCCCCTAAAAGGCCTCATGTTCAACCACGAGCAAAACTCATCCACTGCATTTGGCAGCCCAAGACTTGTAACAAACCCCCTGACCCCGATTGTAAATCCATGACCACCTACTAATCGCTTCACTCTCACATCACATCATTTCGCTTAGCTCTTAGGTCTACCTAACTCCTAACTACACACACCAGCACCGAGCACTTATTAACCCCTAACCACTCCCGAACTTTAAGTTAATGTTGTAACAAGGGACACCATGTCATTTTTGTGTCCATTGCAATGTTAACGTTTATTCATATATTCTCACAGAATCAGCTGCGACATTTTCAACATGGCGGAGGCAGCAGGAACTAGCTCTCACACAGAAACAAACCCGCAAGTGGTGGACTTGGACAGTTTACCCGTTTTGCCTGAGACAGTTGAAAGACCAGAAGAATTGCAGGCCGTCAAAATCATACCTATTGCGGACCCTCCGCGTGGCCACACCATTCCCGTGGGAAAGACTTCACATTGGTTTACCGAGGTAGCAGGACCCTTGGGGGAAGGAACGTACCTATGGGAATCAGAGTTAGACTACAATGGAAAGCAAGGAAGATACCATTTCTTTACAAGAGAATTTGAGAAGCTACAAAATGCGGAAGGTCTACGCCCGATATGGGAAAAAGCAGGATTGAGTGCCTATTTCAGTGCCCGACTCCCAAAACCTGACTTCATGCGATGCTACTATCTCATCAACACCTTGACTCCAAATCAGAACCCAAAAGGTGCAAGCTCATTTGTGATTCCATCTCTGACAAAGGGGAATGAGCTCAAGAGGTTCAGGTTATCAAACAATTTGGTGAGAGAGGCTCTAGATATGCGCGGAATGCATATTCCTACAGAAAAGGAAACCCTAGTACCGGATTACATGAAGAATCGAGGTCTCACCAAACTCAAGGACATGGTATCCATGACGCCTAATATTGCAATACATCTTCGCATGTGCATGCAACACTTTGCTTTTCCGGCGCAGGATAGATTCACCATGCCGCACAAAAAGATTTGGTTTAGCCTGTATCTAGCAGAGACGCAGAACCTCACCATCAACCTACCCCACTGGATAATTGATCAGATACACTTAGCTCACAAACGCTGGCCGCGGAAACAGGTTTTATATGGTTGCTGTGCTCTGACAAGAATCATTTATAGGTGTTTGGCTTATGACATTCCGATCCAACGGGCCCTAATGTGGAATCGGGTTGAGCAGTTTAGAGGCAGGACATCCACGGGACCCCCTTCTAAGAAGATGAGAGGCACGGTCCAAGTCCCATGCGCTCAACCACGTGGAGCCACCCTAACACCAGACGTCACCCCCGCCACCCCGAAGAGTCCGACCATTCACACTCCGACTTCCCAGACGCAGCACCGATGGTTCCACCTTGATATTCCCTCCCATCCCAACGGATCTCTAATTTCCTAGTGGTGCACCTTTGGAAGAACTCACTAATGAAGACTTCGAACAACTATTACAAGATGTAGAGCTGGAGGCAGAAGAGGCACAACAAGCGGAGAATGTACAAACGCAGGCCACAACCTCCCAAGCACCTGTCACACCTGTTGAAGTGGATGCAGAAGATGACGGAGATGAAGAACAGGAGGATGATGAGGAGGAGTATGATCAAGAGCACCAAGAGGAACAACAAGAAGTGCCAGAACTTGTAGGTGCACCTGCATATACAGCTCAACTACGAAGGCTATACAACACTATCAAAGCAGTACAAGAAAGGCATCAACTCTCTCTGGTATCAGGTCAAGCTTTGATGCAAGAAATGCTATCAGATGAAGGGGTGGACCAACACTTCATTGACACCCTCAAATTAGTGTCAGACTCTTTAGGAGTTCCAGAGGCTGTCCACACCGCAGTCCGCCAGTCCGTAAGGTATGACAAACGCAGAGTGGACACGTTACCACGAGCAGGTAAGACTATCAGGATACCCGTCACCGAACCAGAAGTACCCATTGAGACCACAGCCACCCCCATAACCACCACTGACCTCTCCGCTGAAACCTTCGTTCAGACATCACCCATCTCACCCTAGCATCCTCCATCACCACCTTCTCCACCCCCACCACGACCTCCCACCTTGGAAGAAACGACAGTCATCACCTCTACCTTCACTTATAACCCATCCTCATTTACATCATTCTCATTTCGAGAACCCACCTCACAAGACACCCTCTTCTCCTTCGTCACCAATCCCTTGTACACTTCGTCCCGTCTATCCTCTGAACCCATGACTGGCCATCCCATAATTACAAGTGTAGTTGGAAACCCAGCACCCACAGAAGGAACCCTGTGTTTCCCGACCTATCCCCCAATACGAGTACCTCCATTCCATGACCCTCACTTCCCAGCTGGCCCCTACACCTCTTTCAACCGGACCTCACCACCCCAATACCCGTCCTTTGTGGAGCAGTTCTTCCGCTCTTCAATGTTTCAAAGGCACCTTTCCCCGATGTTCGCAACGACATCAATTTACACGAACACCACACTCACCTCACCTACCATACCCACCTACATGGTAGCCCCTATACACACCACTCTGTCTGACCCGATGGACATTTCACCCACCACAGCACCTCTCCCCACAATTCCACCCTCTCCCCCTCCACTACCCCCCACCTCACCACTCACATCATTGGCACACACAGCATTCACTACCCCCCTACCCAATCCCTCCTCCCCTGCATTTCAAACTTTTTCCCTTGCATCTCATAATGTAAATAGCACGTTCAACACATTACTTCAGTGTGCACATCAGCTACAACAAGACTACCATCAATTGGAAGAACGCACTGCTGCCCTCCAGGCAGAATCTCAACGTCTGCAAGCTAGAGTCACCACTCTTGAAGCTGACTACCAGACGCTCCTAACCGAGCATACCACACTACAACAGGCTCACTCCGAATTGGAAGCAAAGACATCAACTGTAGATGACCAAGCAGTCAAGGAACTAGAAACAGTGCTTCAAGCGCAAATGATATCTAACGCCACACTCAGACGCAACATTGGGCTATTAAGGAAGCATATGGCCGCAGCACTAGAAGAGAACAAACGACTTCAACAACAAAATCAAGACAACTTTGAAGCGGCTATGGAAGGAACCGTAGGAGCAACCATTAGCCCTACCAGATATAGAGCAGTTCCATCAGAAGACATCCGCATCCTACTTGAGGAGCATGCAAATTTCCTGGAGTCATATGAAAAACTAGAGACTGAATGTGCCGATCTAAAGAAACAGTTAGCCAGTGTACCCACTGCTCAACAGGAGCCGGTAATCTTGCAACAATCTACAGAAGAAATGGAGACCCTTCGGAAACAGGTGGCAGAACTCCAAGCACGCCTCTTACCATATGAACGACCACCCTCGCCCATTGAAGAACCAGAACCTGAAACAGTAGTGGAAATCCCCGTCGAGGACAGCTACGAAGAGCCATACGAGCCTATGCCGACGCCTGGTGGTCGAACTACAGAAGAAGGACAAGACACGTTAGAAATTCAAGTTCCAGATTGGGTCAGAAGGGTCGAGAAAGTGGGTAAGACACATGATGATCGTGTGGCCGTGCAAATGCAATCTCTCACGAATCTGGAAGAAACGGTCCTTCGGTCTTCCTACTTTCAACAATTATCCCATCAACGGTTAATCACAACATCAGAATCGCAATACATGCCTTATTTTGTCTTACTACATGATTATAATGCAGAAGTCAAAAGACATACAGGGAAGGAGCCCACATTCGCTACTCAATTCGAGATAGGGGATTTACCGACCGATGCACGTGCTGGCTCGATTTTCCAACCTAATTGGCGTGCACGTTTACTCACCGATTACCCAGAGATGATGAGTACCTGGGCTACCATGCCACTCTATATCAAGTATAATCCATGCTATTGTCCAGTGGTACGTCACAGATCCTGGCAAGCATTTGCAATCAAGGTACGCAACAATAAAGAGTTCTCGGCTTGGGTTAACTATCCATATTTTGCTCCACCTCGAGGACCTCCAACCGTAGCCTACATGATATCAACCATTCGGCACTGGTCCGCACGCCTAAATAATGTACCTGATATAGCAGCGAAAATGTGTATGAAGATATTCGAGCTCATGACCATTGTCTTCAAAACCTTTCGGAATGTCCAAGCTCCATACATCTCTGCCCCTGGATCGCTCAAGGCAACAAGGATCTAGTCTACGACATGAGCCAAACCCCCTCGGTCACTATCATCTTTGCTTGGCATGCACGAATAAAGTACTTGCCCGCATGCTTCAAGCAGACATTTGAGGAAATGTTCTCTACGGGATTCTGGGAATACAATTCCGAAATTTTCATTCCCAGACCCACACATTTGCTACATCTATTCGCAGTAGAACAAGCGATCCATGCAGATCAGTTACGTCTGCCACATCCGGACATTCCAGGACCAATCGATTGGGATCGTATGATGACAGATTTGGCCAGAGGACTACGCTTACAAGAACATCAGCTTGCCACTCAGGTTGTGGAATATTACATCCAACACTCCCAGCAACAAGGGTCTGTCAGGGACGACAGACGCGAGAGAGGGGGGAGTGTTGAGAGCAGTATGGGCACCCAAGGACTGACTAGACAAGGAAGCCAGGGCACCCAAGGATTGACTAGACAAGGAAGCCAACGGAGAGAGTCAGAACAAGGTGAAGGAGTAAGTAGACAAAGCAGTCGACGCAAATCTGGCAGATAGGGCCTTCAATTTTTCCAAATCTACATCTTGTAACAGTGATTCTTATCACTAACAATCATTGTAAATACCATTTCATATTTTTGTAGCTCCATTTTGTGCAAGCCAAGGAGTCCTTGAGCTTGAGGAGCCTTAGAAGTACCTACATATCAATTTTCGTATTTTTTAGACTCCGTTTGAACCCTCAAATTGGCCCTGGAACCTAATTTTTAACTAGGCCGGACACTAGGTCTGGACAGGGCCAAAACCTAATCAAAAACTATAAAAAGAGCTAGAGAGCTCATTTTTGGGGGTTAGATTGTAATTGGAACGAACTTGTAAGAGCTATTGAAAGTAATCTAAAGAACTCCATTGATTCTCTCTCTTTGTCTCGCCGTGGGTGCGCGTGTGTGTGTATGTGTGTGCATGCTTGTGTGCTTCTCACTCACGCACTTGTGCCGCCACTTGCTCGAGGTCTTCATACCATCCTCACGTCTTCCCGGATTGACATTAAAGGAGGTGCTACTCATCACTGAGCTACACCACACACCCTTGATAGATAGGAGATGTTTGAACTACGCCCTAAGAGAGAGGATTAGAAAGTAATCCTCAACCATGGCTTTGGGGTAAGTGGTTAGCCCATCATATTCCTAACCAAGAGGTTGTGAGTTCAATTCCTTACACATTAAGTACAGTGTTGTAGGCCACTTGATATGCCCACACAAGGTGATGTAACTATTTGTCCCAATCTGAATGTTTGTTGTTTACGAGTTTCTTCAATACATCACAAAGGATCTTGTTAGCACTTTCTGCCTGACCATTGGCTTGAGGATGATATGGTGTGGATTTCTTGTGAATCACCATAAAATCTTGTAACAAATATTCAATAACTTGGTTTAGAAAGTGGGTTACTTGATTGCTCACCAACTCTATAGGCAATCCATACCTCGTAAAGACATCCCCAAATAAGATTTTTTTAGTTTTGTGTGCATCATTCTTTTTGGTAGCCTTAGCCTCTTCCCATTTGGTGAGATAATCTATCACTACTATGATGTATTCAGCATGAGTACCTTTAGCTGGGGGGTTGATGGGTCCTATAAAGTCCATACCACACTTAGAGAATGTGCCATCCCCATCATGGGTTTCAGCGGCATTTCATCTCTACGAGTAGAAATTGGGTTCTTTGGCACACATCACATCTCTTAACATAGGTATGTGCATCCATGTGAAGAGTGGGCCACCATAATCCTACAAATAATATGGCTTTGATTATCCTATCAGAGCCAAAGTGACCTCCTACAACACCTTAGTGTGCAGTCTCCAATATTCTCAAATATTTACTCTCATGAACACACTATCTCTGGTATCCATCTCTCCCTCATTTGTACAGGTTATTGCCAATGAGTGTGTAGTCTTGAGCTTCTTGCTCTAGGCTTTGTTGTCTTGTTAAAGTCATTCCTTGAGGGAATGTGTTTGTCCTCAAGTATGTTACCATTGGTTCACTCCATTCTGGTGTAAGAGATGCCTTCTATAGTGTGGTATGATCCACATGGGGTTTTTCACAACAAACTGGACATTCTTTACATAGCCTATAAGCATCTGCTTCCATACATGGTCAATACACACTCACAAATGGCAATGGTGTGCTCAAATTTTACACCACAGGTGGTGAGGGATATACCTTCCAACAAGCCTAATGGTTTCTCAATATGTCTGTCAACCATTTGTAGCTTCATTCTTGTGGGTCTTAGTGCTGGCTTACCCCAAGATTTCCATAAGGAAGTGGTAGCGATGGCTATTTGGTGGTGTAGCCTTGGTGTGTTATTTGAAGATAAGTATTACCTTCTTGTCCCTCACTCATATCTCCAACTCTTTCCACAGGTATTTTTGGAACCTTCTTGTGTGAGCCTCCCTGATCATGAGTGGTAGTTGTCTCTAAGAACTGGTTTGCTACATGCTTCCACAACTCAGGTTTGATTTTCAACCATTCTTCTAAAGTGAGATGACACTACACTTTAGCGTTTTTTTATCACTTTCATGTTTCTCAAAATTACTGACTCTTCATTTCTAACTATTATGGTGGGTCCTCTCATACTGATGAACTTGGCTTCCCAAGGTCCTGTGAACTAGGGTAATTCTTGTAAGGAATTAGATTCGAAATCTGTTTGTTCACTAAGTTTCTCTTCCTCTACATCATCATATATAGAGGGTATGTCTTGGGGGAATTGTTCCTATGAATCATCTATCTCTTGAATAGGGGGATGGATTTCTTACTCTTGTCTTCGCTTCTCCTCTTGGATTTCCCTTAGAAATCCTTGTGAGTACTTATGTATGGAAGAAAGATTTTCTCCACCCTCGGTATTCAAAACTTGAGGCATTGATAGTGCATTAGCTTCCTGTACCTCTAGGGCAGAAGAGTTCTTCTGCACACTCTTCCTTTTGTTTCTAGAAACCAAGTATTTTTGCCTCTCCAATAGTCCTTGAAAGTGTAGCTCTAGTTTTGCTATGTTACTCCAATTGATATATCGAGAGACTTCAAACATGGTTTGGGCTAATTCTACCATCTTCATGCAAAGCTTAGTTCTCTCAATTTCTAAGTCCTCCCTTGGATAGTTTTTACTTAGTTTGGTGATACGAGGTCCTCCTAATCTTGTTTGATATGCTTAGAACATCATGTCTAAAGTTTCAGGTATGGATTCAGTTAAAACTGATCTTGGTTTTTGGTTCGAGGTCTCCTGATTTGACTCCTGTGAAGTTAATTTTAAGATTTTAGCTCTAGTTTCCTTTAGAATTCCTTCTGACTCACTTATTTTCTTGCTCCATTTCCTCTTGATCCTTTCTCATGAATCCTTCAATGCCTGGGCTATCATTATAGCTTGGGTAGGTATGAATGCTGGTTTAGATCCATCTAAGGTGTGCACAATACCTATCATATTTATGGGTGTCACTTTAGAGGCATTAGTAGGGTTCCTAGGGCAATCTCTTATGACACGCTCTTTACTACATTCTGCGTAGAAGTCTTGAATGTTGTAATATTGTGACTGACCTACTATTCGAGGATGTGGGCACTCCTTTATGTGATGATCTCCTTGGCACCTAAAACATGGTCCTTTAAGGCCCTGTGGTCTCTGCTATCTCAACTAGGGCCATGGGTTTGGGTTTGCATACATTATATTTGCATACTTTAGGTCCCCGTTGAGTTCCAATGGTGGACTCTCATAGTGGTATGTTTCCATGTGTTTTGGTGACTCAGTATAGTATGCATGTGGGCTATCTACATGGGTGGAATCGAAGATATTAGAGTTGAGATCACTTTTAGTGATTAGGGGGAAGAAGGTACTAAAGCCCTACTAAGGTTCTCTTCTACAACCGCATATTTGACTGAGATTACATTGGTAGGAGGGGTCAGCTGCTGAGCTAAAAATGGTTGAGATTTTGATTGAGTCTAATAGGCATAATTTTGTGGGGGTCTATAGTAATGAGGTTGAGCATTGTATTGATCTGGGTATCTACCTGGTTGGGGATATGCTTGTGGGTAGTTCTATCGGACCACTTGCTTGTCGTACGGGTAGTCTTGTGCTGTGTGATTAGTGTACCACCATTCAATTGTGCAGTACTGGCCACTAGGGTTGGCTTGGGGTTGTGTTACATTGGTACACACCTTTGCAATATGATCACCACCGCACGTGTAACAACATTTAACGGATGTTAACCTAGGTATCTGCTTGTTAGAGACACCTAGTTTTTGAGCCACCTTCTCAGCTAGGACTTCTATGGAGCTAGAATGTTTCAAGGATGATTGAGAGGAGCTATCTGAATCTTTGTAGACCTTTGAAAGTTCCAATTCATATCCTAAAGTTTCCTCAATGTTTATTGAAATCTGTACACATTGCTCTAGAGTTCTAGGTTCTTTTAGATATACATAAGATTGTAGTTTAGAGCTCAAGAGGCCGTCCAAAAACAAAGACACTTGCTTGGCCTGTGTGGGAAGTTCTAGCATTTGGCATCTCTCAATATATTGTGTAAAGCTATGTCCTCCGAGTATGACTGTTTCCTAGGAGGTTTATTTGAAACTGTGAATTAATGAGGAAGTGTTGTGCCTGATTCCACTTTTTGAGAACTCATGATGAATGACTCTAACAAGTGATGAATGTCCCTAAATTTCCTTTGTTGTAATGTTTGGAACCAGGTTAAGGCCATGCTCTTTAGCATGAGTCTAAGTGCATTGTATTGCATGAACATATCTTCCACTTGCTCTCCTCGCAACACTTGGTTAAACCCGACAACATGGTCATAGGGATCTCCTATCCCGTCAAAGTAATTTTCCATCGATTTCACTAACTAGGTAGCTCTCAACATTATTGTGTGCTCATGAGGTCTAGGTAGAGGAAAGTCAACCCTATCACCTTGTAGTCTTTGTTCTCTCGATCTCTCCAATCTATCAGTTTCCATGGTCGATCTATCTCTCCCTATGGTGTGAGTAAAACTTACTTCTAGCTTTTCCTTGTGCTTCTCTCTTTGGGGCCCATAATTTGAGGATGTCTCGGCTCCTTGATGGCTAGTGTTCATGTTTTCTCCTGATAGGGGAAATACCAAATCACCTCTCCATGTGTAAGCATGTCTTGCACGATCGGACACTACGAACACTCATTCTGATGTGTTGTCTAGGTATACTACCTTTCTAGGTGTATCAAGGTCCTTGAATTCTTATAATATGATTGAACCTATTTCATTTGGTTGTTCCATCCTATACCTCCAAAGCGCTTCATGAGTGTCATTATTCAAAAATAACTCAATGCTTCTCTTATCTTGAGGAACCCACTCTGGGTTTAGCATCCTTGTCAATATCAATTTTCGTCTAGGTGTCCTAAGTTCGTCTGCTAATGGTTCTTGTCCTTGGCCTCCTACTTCCGTATCAGGAATGACTACACCAAACTCATTAGTGTGGTTAGGCTAATTAGTTATGATGTACATTATTCCTTCCTTGACTAAGTAGGCATCTCTCTCGAACTTAACCACTGGATGTTTCAATCCAATGGGTTGGTTAGGGTTGTGGAATTGAACAACCAACCTTCTCAAACCATCCTCATAGATGTGAGCACCTAAGTGGTTGATTCAGACATATTCTAATTGGGTCGTATAGGGTCCTTTGGGTTTTTCTAAATAAACTACACTTAACCTTCCTTCTAGTGTCTCCATGCTATAAACCATTTCAGATTCACTTGTCTCTGAGCTCAAATCGTATGGATAACTATTCAGTTGTTGAGCCCAAGAGTGTGTTGTGGTTCTCAAACTTGCTTTTGATGACCTAAGGCTTCATCGATCTGCCTTACCTATGTGTTTTCCTAATCTAAGGTTTGTGAATTTATCTCCCTCGATCACTCAATATGCGTTTTGATTGCCACGGCTTCTTTGTTCTTAGTCACTTGTTTCGTTTTTATTTCTTTTAAGCTCTTTTCTTGTCTTAGTATATACATCGGGGAATCGTCTTTTTGTCATATGTTTAAGTTCTTAAACTATTGAAATTAAGCTCTTTTCTTTATGGTTTCCATTATTGCAATCTCTCATCTTACACTTGGACTTGAAAAATTAGTGCTCTTGTACTTGAATCCTAGTCCTAATTCAATCATCAATACCACTCACACTTAGCCTAAGCTAGCAATTGACTAAGGGGGTTGATAGTTCTTCCAACCTCAAGTCTGATTCATTGATTACTTTGGTGTCCAAGAAGACATGCTTCCCAAGCCTTGCTTAGTTCCGCCCGTTGCCTTGCTTTGGATGCCCTTGGATGACTCTTAATAGGCCTGTAAAAATCCAAAGTTTAGATGAATCTTTAAATTTAATGGACATGCACTTTGATTTATACATTTTAAAGGGTCCTTTTTCTCTTTGTGAGATCCTCAAGTGCCCCCTTGGTTTCCTTATCCCACAAAAGGGTCAAATTCAATTTATCCTATCTAAATATTGACACCTTATTGTTAAGAAAAAGAGTTGAGACCGTGTACAAGCTCTAGAGCTCAAAAAATAGATTTCATATGAAAATGTTATGACTATTCAAGCTCTTGGGAGGTTAAAACAAGCAAACAGGATCTCTTCAAACATAAGCTAGGGAGCCCCAAAGATGCACCAATTACTAAAAAATCACTCAAAATTGGCCTCAAAATTGCCAAAAAATCAAACCCTAATTTTTTTCATTTCACCTAGATCATCCCAATGGTCTGCTAGGATTGTGATGGTGGTGATGAACTATCATGATGGTCTCAGCCCGTTGCGATGGTATGACACAATCGCAATGGTCTGAAGATAGGCATGATGGTCCACACAAAGCACATCCTCACGATGGTCTAAACTAGGTGTGTCGTCGTGATGGTCAATAATATGCATGTCATTGTGATGGTCCAAGTCAAATGAGTTGTTGTGATGGCATGAGCCAATCCCGATGGTCAAGGGTCAAGTGAGTGATCGTGATGGTCCAAAGACATGATGGTCTTGAGGCATCGCAATGGCATGAGCCAATCGCGATTGTGTAGAGTGGACGTGATCATCGTAATGGTATACCTAAATCATTGCGATGGCCTTATTCTTTTGTGATGGTCTCAAATCATCATGATGAATTGAGCCCATAATGATGGTTCGGTCTCATCGCAATGGTGTGAGTCAATCTCGATGGTGATGCCTCCTCATGATGGCATGAACCAATCGTGATGGTTCACCAAAATGCAAATTTTTGAAATGTGTCTTTGGATTCCTTTGTGTGCAAGTGCACTCTATACCATGCTAATGATTTAATCACAAAAAGGTGAAGTTCTCAAACCATCACGATGGTCTAAGACCTACCGCAAAAATGACATGAAGTGAAGATTCTTACCTTTCAAGTCCTTTCCTAATGTACTAGAGCATTTTTCCTGCATAAAAACTCAAAAACACAAACACACACTCCTCCTCAAGAGCTCTCTCTCTCTCATGCATGCACAAATAAGAAAAATGGAGTGAATAGGTAAATATGGTGAATTTCTTTATTTCTTTGGGATGTGAGAAGATGATGCAGGGGTGAAGGGGGAGTTTAGGGGGGGTGAAAAACACTAAAAGAAATGCAAAAACAACCACACATGTTCATCCTATAGCATGTCCCCGATAGTGGCACCAAATTTGGTGTTGTTCTAAACAAGGATAAGCACCACATCAAGAAGCTCCACCTCCTTAATGGTCGATCCGTGGAAGAGATAGGTTGATATGAAGATCATGAATGAGTGAGTTGAGTGATGGTGAAGGTGAGAAGCATGCAAATGCATACACACATACACTAACACACGCACACATGGTAGAGACAAGCGAGAACCAATTGAAGGTAAAAGGTAAGCTCTATTACTCAAGAACACTCTTACAAGCTATCAAATAAGGTACAATCTCTAACAAGGTAACCTCAAAAATAAGCTCTCTAGCTCCTTTTATAGTTTCTAGATTAGTTTCGACTAGTTTCGAACCTAGTCTCTGATATAGTTAAAAATTAGATTCTCAGAGTCTTTTGGAGGTCCAAATGAGGTATAAAAAATAGCCAAATTTGGTATCATCATTCTACCTAGGATCCTCAAGCTTGAGGACTCCTTGACTTGCAAAAAATGGAGCTACTTGATGCAAAATTGGGTGTTCTATGGTACATATGTTACAAGGGTGATGAAAATTACTATTTGAAGTTTTGAAGAAAGTGTCATAAAGCATATTTCTTGAAAAGTGGCATGACGCAGGTTAAGGCTCAACTAATGAAGCAGGTTAAGGCTCAACTAATGAAGCAGGTTAAGGCTCAACTAATGAAAGAGGTTATAGTTGGCACATACAAGACTTTACTTTAGAGGTTCATGTTACCATCAAATGTCTTGACATTTCCAATTTGATTCACTGAGTGTTTAATGTGATCACCTATGTGTAATTCATGCTTCCCTTTGGGTTCTTCAAGATCAAATAATGAAGCTACATTTCCAGCCACATGGTGGAACAACCTAAATCAATATAGAAAAGATGTTCATCATATTTACCTTGCTTGGATGTCATGTTCATAATGAGTAGAGAGTCCTCTTGGTCTTCTGTGTAGTTGTTATAATCTCTCCTTCCTCTAAAACCTCCTTGATAATTGTTGTTGTTGTAGCCTTGATTATAGTAATGATTATAGTTGCTTCCTCCATTGTTGTATCCGCCTCCGGATCCTCCATAGCTACCTCTACAGAATCCTCGTCCCCTTTGATTTCGTGTGTTCTTGAAGCACTCTTCTATGGTGTGGTTGATAAGACCAAAAATGTTGCAAGGTGGAATGTTGTAGGTTCTCTCCCTTGTTGAAGTTAGACATCTGCGGAAGCACGCGAACAACACAAGGAAGAAGAATAAGCTTAGAGCACAATGATGGTGGTAGAAGATTGACCAACAACCAAATCAGCCATAAGGCATTTGAGCCACACACACTCAACAATTACTATGAAAGTTGTCCTATACTCAGCCTCACAATTAGAAGTGGCCACAACTTCTTTCTTAACCAAGATGTATACGTGTTACCAAGCATGGAGCAAAAACCATTGGTGGACACAGGAGTGTCATAGAAACGAGCCCAATCACTATCGAAAAAACCATACAAATCTAGCAGTAGTGATCACCCCTTGGGATAAAACAGTCCAAGTAGTCGGGTACCACTCAAGTAGCGAAAGATGTGCTTAATTGCCTGCCAATGCTTGACACTTGGGCAATGCATGAACCTGCTCATCTCTGAGACAACAAACTAAATATCTGGCAGAGTAATGCATAAGTAAATCAAGCATCCAACAGCTTGCTGATAGAGAATAACATCAAATGCACCTCCAGCATCATGAAGACTCAATCGTAAACTTGTCTCCATAGGAGTGGCAATACGCTTACAGTCTTCAAGGCCAAAACGTTGCAATAATGTGTCAATATAATTTGTTTGACACAAAGCAATTCCACCATCAACTTGCATAAACTGAATGCCCAAATAGTGATGCAAATGCTCCAAATCATACATCTCAAATGAGGCATGCAAGCCTTAAAATCAGCAATATGCATGTCATGAGGACCAGTAAGCAGCATGTCATCAACATATACCACAATGATCAGAAGCACATCATTAGCACACTTCACATATAAGGTGCTTTCAGTTGAACTGTTCTCAAAACTATGTGCAATCAAATATTCATGTATCTTTTCATACCAAGCACATGGTGCTTGCTTTAAACCATATAATGCCTTCTTTAACCTGCACACCTGGTTTTCGTGCCCTTTTTGCACAAAGCCACGGGGTTGAAAACATACACTTCTTCGTACAAGTCACCATTCAAAAATGTTGTTTTAATGTCCAATTGATGTACATTCCAACCATGATGAGCTGCAAGTGCACACATGCTATGAACTGTAGTCATTCGGCAAGTAGGAGCAAAGGTTTCATCAAAATCAATGCCTCTTTCCTGTGCATAACCCTTTGCAACAAGCCTAGCCTTATACCTTTCAACTGTTCCATCAGGTTTATGCTTAGCTTGTATACCCACTCTCTGCCAATGGCCTTCTTTCTAGGAGGCAAGTCACATAAAGACCAGGTACCATTCTTCATTATAGCATCATATTCAGATTGCATAGGAGCCATCTAATTTTTTGAATTTTGTGCTTCTTCAAATGAAACAAGCTCATTCTCATCACAGAGACTAGACGTAGCCATAGCATAGCAATCTCATGCAAAAGAGGCACCATGAGAGCCTGATCGAGTATGATATGATAGGGGTGCATAAACACTTCAGAATTTTCCTTCAATGGATAAACAGATGGTACATGTTGACAGATTTCTCGCCAAAACTAGAAACTATTTGAAGCACATAAACACTTTGGACTTTTCATTCAATGGATATACCGATGCATGCCTGGAAAAATCATCGATGAAAGTCACGAAGTAAAGATAGTTCTGAAAAGAAGGTGTCTGCATAGGAGCACAGACATTGAAAAAACTTGGAGAAGCTTGTAGAAGGTAGAAAAGTGCGTTTCGAAGCGACGATGTTTGGTCAAGCCAACTGGCACAAGACCAACCCTTGAGCTTATGGAGACTCAAATAGACCTTATAGGCATGGAATAAGTGCAAAGAAACACACTATGTACTTTGGAGCATCAAGGAGAATGAGTTGATACAAAACAGATAGGTTCGCGGGTCGACTAGCTCAAAAAACTTATTATCTATGGAAGAGACAATGAACTTCAAATGCCCATAGCGACCAGCGTGATTACAATTAGAAACAATCCTTTTATGGGAGCGATACACATAGGGTTGAGTGTATGGAATGCACAAAAAGTATAAGGAATAAGCAAAATATGCTATAGGAATGAATGCGACATTCACTGGTGGTACTTCATATTTTTCAGGAATACGTAGAGATTGACCGCGAGACAGAAAAACTGAGATTTCTCCCAATCTACTGAATCCAATTCTTTGAAATTTTATAGGCATACACTAGACACTTATACCTTTCCAATGAGTCATCTTGCACTCAATTTGGAGCTCTCGAGAGAGAACAGCAACCTCTGCAAGATTACTATTGGCAAAGAAGATGATGCAGAGAATTGAAGGAGCAAGACAATGATGGTCACAAGTGTATGTATATTGCTTCCATGTAATATACAAGTGATTTCAAGTTCTTATATAGCCTCAAGGAGTGTTCCACGACTTTTACAAGTTGAATTTGAATTCAAATGAAGGTGGGAATGGTTGTTGGAGGGAATCAATTCACTTTCCTAAAATCTAGGAAAAGAGAATATCTACTTTGATCTACTTTTAGTTGATTGATTGCTTGATTGAATGCAACTTCAACCACCACAAATTCGTGGGATTTGGGCTCTATCTTTCTACCTTTACATGTGTAAAGCTCAAGGCTTTTACAACGGTAAATGAACCATCAAAAATTTCTCAAAAAAATACAATAAATGAGCATATGAAAAAGAAGTCTCCAACAGATATTCTTTTGACACGATAGCCTTTTATGTAGATCAAATCCACCTCAAGCATAGTGTAAGCTTGATGTTCCAATAGCTCACCCTCAAGCTAAAGTATGCTTGAGTCTTCATTCTCTGATAGGTTGATGTTAGCAGCAGACAAGGGAGTCAACGAAGATCTGGCAAATAGGCCAGTAATTTTCCTCATGAAGAAGCAAGTACGAGCACTCACGCAGATCTAGCACTAAGGCAACCTTTAAATTTTCAAATCCTTTACACCCATTCAAAGTGATTTTCATCACTAAACACCATTGTAAATACCAATTCATCTTTTTGTAGCTCCATTTTGTGCAAGCCAAGGAGTCCTTGAGCTTGAGGAGCTTTAGAAGTATCTACCTGCCAATTTTCGTAATTTTTAGATCTCGTTTGAGCCCTCAAATAAGCCCTGGAACCTAATTTTTAACTAGGCCGGACACTAGGTCTGGACAGGGCCAAAACTTAGCCAAAAACTATAAAAAGAGCTAGAGAGCTCATTTTTGAGGTTAGATTGTAAGAGCTTTTTGAAAGTAATCAAAGAACTCCATTGCCTTTCACTCTTTGTCTTGCCGTGTGTGCGCGTGTGTGTGTATGTGTGTGCATGCTAGTGTGCTTCTCACTCACGCACTTGTGCCGCCACTTGCCCGAGGTCTTCATACCATCCTCACGTCTTCCCGGATTGACATTAAAGGAGGTGCTACTCATCACTGAGCTACACCAAATTTTGGTGCCGTTGCCGGGGATCGAGCTTTGAGGACGAGCGTGTGATGGTAAGACGTAGAGTTGACGCGTTGGAGTTGTAGGTATTTTCTTCACTCTCATCGATTTTCTTTTACTTTCTTCACCATCTTCATCACCATCATCAACATCACCATCTCCCACCTCCATCTCCATCATCGCGAAAATTTCTGTTTTTTGATCATATCACCTTCCCCACCTCATTTCCCTCATTTCCCTTGTGAGAGAGAGCGAGAGAGCGATATTGTGTGTGCGGATTTTGCATGTTTCTTGAGTTTCATTGCAGGTCTTGCTGTATCATCACCCTCAGCACTCGGCACAGGTACGAAAAACTCAGAAACTGTCTCGCGGTCGCAGGCTTCTGTCGATCGCGACTGACAGAAATTTTTGGTTTTTCACAAAATTGAGTGCACCACTAGAACAAGCACAAGGAGCACATCCTAAAACACTAAAAACAGTAGAAAAATTCCGAGGTTTTCTGTCAATCGCGACCGACAGCCTCTGTCAATCGCGACCAACAGACCCTGTCAATCGCGACCGACAGACCCTGTCAATCGCGACCGACAGACCTCACGACCGACAGATTGCCACGTAGGACCCTGTCAATCGCGATTGATACCGTCGATCGCCATCGACAGCCACGACCGACACCTCTGTCAATCGCGATTGACACCGTCGATCGCGATCGACTGAAATTCCACGACTGATTGACTTTTGTGCGTAGCCACGTGTCCATCGCGACTGATAGGCCCCCGATTGACTGAAATCTCGGTGAAAAACCCGGAAAACGTGTCGATCGCGATTGATACCGTCGATCGCGATTGACAGCCACGATCGACTCTGTCGATCGTGATTGACACTGTCGATCGCGACAGACAGCCCCGACGGACACCTCTGTCAATCGCGATTGACAGACCTGCCGATTGCGATTGACAGGCTTTTCGGCCAAAAATTAGGGTGTGATTTTGTTCAAATTTTGGGATAATTTTGGGGCAAAATAGTCAATCCATTAGCATTATTGAGGTTCCTACACTTGTGTTTTGGGAGAAAAACATAGGATCCGTCAGCCAGATTGAATCCTGTCCTAACCCTCTAAACCCTGAACAGTCATAACTTTTTCATACGAAATCCCATTTTTGAGCTCTAGGGCTTGTTGGAAAGCTCGTGGCATATACTACACGCCCTCAACTGTTTTTTATAAAGATAATGCGTTGATTTTCAAATAGGGTATTTTGAAGTTGACCATACCCAGGGGGATCAAAGTCAGGGGTCTTTAGGATTGTTTTCTTAAAAATCACTATGCAAGTTTGTGTTTGTGCTACAGGAATGAAAATAATTGGTGCTGTCTTTGGACTTTAAATCTTAAGGCTAACTTTGGAACTCTTACAGATCTATTGAGAGCTTCGAAAGGTGTTCTAAGCAAGTGTAAGTGCAAGCTTGGGAACACACTTCCTGGGCACTCAAGGGCAACCAAGCAGGAAACAAAAGGTTGGAAACTTTTAACCCCCTCTGTCAATTCATAGTTTAGGCTAAGAACGACGAGAGGTAGGAGTAAGTCAGAGCGACGATAGGCAGGTAACAAGTTGAAGACTACCTAAAAACTCAAGTTCAAGCTAAAAACCTAATCTCTGTACTGTCGATAACATAAAGGAAAAGAACTTAACGTGGAACGATCAACTGAAAGCACGGAGAACATTCAAGTATTCCTGACGACGTAATATCAGACAAGACCTTAAACACGAGAAATAACTAAAAAGAATCAAGTGACTGATACCAATTGATTGGCAACGAGGTTGTACGCTGGGCAAAAAATTGGGATACTTAGATAGGCATATGAACCTTAGATCAGGACGACACCTAGTAAGAGAGAGACAAAGCCTTAGGTCTTCAGAGGCTAGTGTCAATCACACTGCAAGGTCTTGGGCCCAGCAGTTGAGTCACCACTCTCATTACCCTAGCTCTGATACCAGTGAATCAGGGATGTCTCAAGGCATGGAAAGACCTACGGGAAGTTCAGGTGTGCCATACTTGTACAGGGTAGAAGGCCCTTACAAAACACAGTTGGAATACCTTAGGACCAACCGATTAGGTGCTAGCATCTATGAGGACGGCCTAGGAAGATCCGTGGTCCAGATTAAAAATCTTGATCAATCCATTGGACTAGAGCACCCAGCAGTCAAGTTTGAAAACGGTGCATACCTGGACAAAGAAGGAACCATATACGTAGTCACCAGTCACCCAGACAGGACAGATGAATTTGGGAATGTAATCTCAGAAGCGGACTTAGGGGACTTAGAGCAAGGAAACATGGGTGTGGAACCTAGAACCCCCCGAGGCAAATCTGTTCTCACTAGGATTATCACACCTGAGTGGGTTCCCCAAGACAACAAGTGCATAGATTTGCTTCTCAATCGAGAAACTGACGAAGCCTTTTGGAGGTATAAACCTGATCAACCAACTGATATAGGAACAATCATGATCTATGAGTTTAAGGATCCTGATAGCCCAGGCAGAGTGACCTACTTAGATCACGCTTCGGAGAGGATCTTTCTGGTGACAGAACATGATAGGCATGCTTACACTTGGAAGGGTGAATTTGTTTTCCCCCAACCAAGATCGAATGTATCCTATGGTCACCCTGGAGCTGGAACATCCCAAGCTCATGGAATGCAAAGAGACAAAAGTAGAGATAGACCAGAAGTAAGCTTTGCCAACCCAGTGGGCAGAGAAAGAACGAGGACGGAGACGAATAGGGTAGAACCTGAGGTGCTTAGAGCTCACAGGAACCAAAGAAATGTGGATGGATTCCCTCTGCCGAGACCTAGAGAGCACACAAGAACTTTGAGACCGACCCAGCTAGTTAAGTCCATGAAGAATTACTTTGATGGCACAGGAGATCCCTATGATCATGTGGCGGAGTTCAAGCAAGTCTTGAGAGCTGAACAAGTGGAGGATCTATTCACGCAGTACAATGCCTTTGGTCTAACCCTTAGGAACACAGCACTTACATGGTTTCAGCCATTGGATGAGCGCCAGTGCAGGAGCATAGACCAACTCCTAGAGGCATTTATTATTGAATTCTCTAAGAGTGGCATAAGACACAATACCTCCTCACTGATTCACAGCTTCAAGCAAACCCCTCAAGAGACCGTGAGACTTGCAGGAAGAAGATTTAGGCAATACCTTGAAAGATGTCTTGTTTCGGAGCTACCCACATCTGCCAAACAAGTAGCCTTATTCCTTGATGGATTGCTGAGTACGAAATTGAGATCCTATGTGTATCTGAAGGACCCTAGGACTATAGAAGAGTGTGTACACATGTGCATTCACATTGAAGATAACCTAGGGGAAGAACTAGAGCTTTCCAAAATCTACAAAGATTCAGATAGTGCATCTAGTCACTCTTCCACGCAATCCACATCAATTGAGGAACTCACAGAGAAAGTGGCCCAAAAACTAGGCGTCTCTAGCAAACAAATTCCGAGGTTTACCCCAGCGAAGAGGTGCTATACATGCGGTGGCGACCATATGGCAAACGTGTGTCCCATCATGGCTCAACCCCAGGTCAATCCAAATAGCCAATATTGCACCATAGAACGAAGGTACACCAATCATACCGCACAAGATTGCCCTTACAATAAGCAAACAGTTAGGAAAACCTACCCTCAACCCTATCCACCACAGGGAAGATACCAGAACCAGTACCCTCCTCAGCCATATGGCAGGCCACAGCCACCTTATCAGCAACCATATCAAGCCCAACAAAGGCCTCAACCTGTGTTAGCACAACAACCCCCTGCCCCAGCCAATGTGATTCCGGTAAAGTACACTGCTGCAGAAGAGAACCTGAATAGAGCTATAGTCCCTGTAACATCCTTGCTTTCTGAAAGTGACCCCAATGACCATAGCTTTGATTCTACACATGTCGATAGTCCCCAGGCTTACTACATGCAGTCTCCAGAACATGGTGAGTCTTATTACAGCGAAGAGCCAAATGAACCTAGTTGGGAGTCAGATTACACAAACATCATGTATGCAAACCCCAACCCTAGGCCTCAACCTAGGCAAGTAAGACCTCCATTCCCAAGAGGACCGTGCTACAGATGCCAAGGAGATCACCTCATTCGTGATTGTCCCTTGCCTCCACCTACACAACCCCAGTCAGTGACGATCCAAGGCTTTTGCCAAGACTGTGGAAAAGAGCATCTCTTACGAGATTGCCCGAAGAACCCCAACAATATGCCAAAAATCACTCCTATCAACGTTGTTGGGTTAGTGGTAGACTCCACAGGGAGCGTGACTTCCACCGCACTAGTACAAGTAATCTTTAGAGCCCAGGCATTGCAGCAAAACCAAGGGGCAAGCCAGGAAAAGGGCCCTGAGGTTAGTGAAACTGAGAGCATAACCAAGAAAAGGACTAGAGCTTGGAAAGACAGTCGGGAAAGAATGAAAAGGCAATGGGCAAAAAAGATGAGTGAACTCGAGGAAAGCGTAAGAGAAACAAGAGCCAGAATAACTGAACTCACAACTCAAACTCCCTCTCACACGACTCCACCACCACCATTCCCATCTCCATCCGACCCACCACCTTCCAACCCGCCTCATCAAATCCCACCACCCCCTAGAGTAGGATCAGTCCTAGCCGATCCCACTCCCGAGGACCTAAACATGATGCTTAAAGCATATCAGGCCAGAATCCAAGAAGGGCCAACCATAACCGATCATGAAAAATGCTACCCTAGAGCCGAGCTAGAGCTTGAACGAACTAAAATTTGTGCTAAGATGGTGGAATTGGCTCAAGCCATGTTCGAAGCTAGCCGCCTCTTTAACATCTCTAGCTCAGCTAAGACGCAGTTACACTTTGATGGACTGCTAGAAAGAATAGAGAGGCTAATTGCACAATCAGAAAAGGAACCTGCCCCTCACAGAAAGGAAAGGGCAAGAGAACGGATAAGCCAGCCTCTTCAGGAAGCCCATGTGCCTCCTCAAGAAGCTTATCTCTTCCCCCAAGAGGCAGATGAGCCTCCCTCGAAAGCTTACGTACCTCCACAGGTTGCCTACATTCCTTCTCAGGGAGCGTATGAGCCTGTTCGGAAAAGTAATAGAATAAGTAATCCTCCCCAGGAAGCTTGTGCTCCAGCCATCTATGAGAACGAGGTGAGAGCCAACGACAGAATAAGCCCTCCCTCCCAGGTTGCTTATGTGCCTAATTCTACGGAGCCAGACACTTCTTCTTCTATGAATCGGTTTGCACCAGACTTCCTACGAGAGATTCAAGAAGACAAATGGGATAACGAAAGTGAAGTCGCCCCTCCCTTTGAACTTGTGAATGATGCACACGACCAATTCCCACAAGACATCCCATCTATTTACGGGGAACATGAGAGTACTCAGTCTCATGAGAGATTGGACTTTGAGTCTAATTCCATACAGGAGCTACCCCACTTCACAGGCCCATGGGAAGCAAAGTCCACGTGTGTCATGGTAAAGAACGACGACTCAGTCTTACCTAGGAATACGGAGGTAGTAAAGAACACCAAGGTGCAGCGCGATCTCACTTTGGAAGAACTGCCTAAGGATAGACCAAAAGCGCGGAAATATGTAGCCAGCCAAGTAACTGAAGTTGCAAAACCTCGTTCCCAGATAAGATCCCATAGGACGGTGCCCGAAATTCCCTTGGATAAGATAGGAGATATGTGTGAGGGCGAAGAAGGTAATACCTATCTTCCCATTACCTACTAGGACTACACCACCAAGGCAATTTTGGACTCAGGCGCAGGAGTTGCAATTGCTACCACTTCCCTATGGAAGCGTTGGGGCAAGCCGGCACTCAGGCCAACGAGGATGAAATTGCAGATGGCCGATGGTCATATTGAGAGACCCTTAGGATTGCTAGAAGGAATAACTCTCACCACTTGTGGTGTCGAGTTTGAGCATACATTTGCCATATGTGACTTCAGCAAAAATCATGCCTATGAGATGATTTTGGGAAGACCATTTATGCGACAGTTGCAAGTGGTACAGGATTGGGGAACCAATTCTTTGTACCTGCAACACTTAGGTGTTACGACCAAAGTCAATCTCAAGGATTATTCTCATAGAGATGTCCCTCCTATCCAATGGAATCCCATCCATAGAGCCAAAGATGATACAGAATCGGTGCATTCCGTAGGGTCAGGATCCTCATGGATGCATGAAGACACCCACTTATGGATGTGCAAAGTGGCAGTAGAGGAAGAGAAGAGAGAAAAGGCCAGAGAAATAGGTGCAAACGAAACTCATAGACCCATTCAAGACCCAGCCTATGCACCTGTAGTGTTTCCGGATGAAGAATTTGAACCTCACGGCTGGGCAGAAATTTTAGCAACAATGGATGTAGCCATCAATGAGGAACAATGGACACCCCACTGTGATGAGGATGGCTATGACATTTCAATCTTCTCCATAGAGCCAATCATGGGAGAGGCAGTTCTAGAAGAATGCGAACCTAGCCCTGATGCATTTGAGGATGCAAGTGACTCCGATCTAGAGTCAATCATTATGGACCCACCATTTGCATCAGATGAAGAATACTTCCATGAAGTAGAATTTCAACCCCAGAGGCATGGAGAGCTTACAAATGATGTAAGATTAGCAACACATGTGACCCCGAAGGAAGAAGGAAAGAAACGAAAGAAGAGAGAAGTCTCAACAGAAGAGGAAGAATCTTTGTTTGAGGTCCCAGAAAATTTTAAGAAGTATGAGATAGACGACAGGAGAGTCATGATCAGAATGCCGAAACGAGAGGCACAAGCAGGAGAGGCCTATGATAACAAAGAAACTACCAAGAAAATAGTAGTGGCCCTAGAAGAAGGAGAGGAGAGATGCACGTACATAGGCCATGACCTAACAGAGGAAGAAGAGCATGCGTTAATTGCCTTGCTAAGAGAATACAGAGATGTATTCGCTTGGAGTTACAAGGATTTGAAAGGTGTTGACCCTGACATATGCTCACACACCATCCCCATGACTTCAGATGCCAAACCCTCTAAGCAAAAGCCCTATACATATAACGATAATTACGCTGCTAAGATCAAAGAAGAGATAGATAGACTGGTTGAAGCTGGGTTTATCTATGAAATTGAGCACACTGAATGGGTATCCCCCATCGTTGTGGTGCCCAAGAAAAATGGAAAGCTGCGCGTATGCATTAACTTGAAGAAGGTCAATGCAGCCACAATTCGAGATAACTATCCACTTCCCATCACAGAACATCTCTTAGAAAGAGTAGCAGGCAAGGAAGTGTACAGCTTCCTTGATGGATTTTCGGGTTACAATCAAGTGGCCATAGCTCCAGAGGATCAGCATAAGACAGCCTTTGCCACAGAATGGGGCATTTTTGCTTTTAGAGTAATGCCATTTGGGCTTACCAACGCACCAGCTACCTTCCAGAGGCTGATGTGCCATGTGTTTAAGGAGTTCTTGAGGAAGAACTTAGAAGTCTATGTTGATGATCTCTGCACTCATTCCAACATTAGGCAAACCCATATTCCTGAACTCAGACAAATCTTTGACAAGTGTAGAGAATATCAAGTTTGCCTGAACCCAGAAAAGTGCGTTTTTATGGTCAGGCAAGGCAAGATTCTAGGACACATAGTGTCAAAGAATGGCATATCTACTGACGAGGAGAAAGTGAGAGCTATAGCAGAGCTACCTAGGCCAAAGAATGTCAAGGAAGTACAAGCTTTCATGGGGCATTGTGGTTATTACCGACGATTTATACACATGTATGCTGTCATTGCAAAGCCCATGTACGGACTTCTGACTAACTTTGAGTGGACGGATGAATGTGAGAATTCCTTCCAGGAGCTTAAACGAAGATTATGCTCAGCACCAATCTTGACCACACCAGATTGGAATAAGCCATTCCATGTTCACGTGGATGCATCCAATTATGCCATTGGGTGTGTACTTGCTCAACCTACTGGTGAAGGTAATATGGATCTTCCAATTGCCTACGCTAGTAGACAATTGAATGCAGCTGAACGAAATTACACCACTACGGAGAGAGAAGGCTTAGGCATGGTATATGCAGTTAAGAAATTTAGACACTATTTGCTTGCAAATAAGTTTAAATTTTTTACTGATCATCAAGCATTGCTATATCTCGTAAACAAGCCATGCAATACAGGAAGATTAGTGAGATGGTTTCTCTTGCTCATGGAATATGACTTTGAGGTTGTGGTAAGGAAAGGGAGGACTCATTTAAGAGCAGATCATCTCTCTAGGCTCACGTCGGGAGAAGCCCCACAAGGAGTATCAGATGACCTTCCTGATGCTTACTTGTTTAATTTGGAAGTCGTACCGCAGTGGGCTAAGCCATTGGTACCAGTATTGACATACGGGCCTAACCATTCAGTAGTAAACACACGGAATAGAGAGGTTGTAAAAGCCCAAAAGTACCACATCATGGCAGGAAGCATGTACAAGCACACAGATCAAGGGATCTTGGCTTGTTGCGTAGAAGAGGATGAGTACGCTAAGTGGTTGCAATTAGCACATGTAGGTGCACTAGAGCAACACTACTCAAAGCAACGAACTTTACAGACCCTAAAGAGACTCGGAGTACATTGGCCAACTATGGAAGCTGATGTCCAAAAGTTGTGCAAGGAATGCCCAATCTGTTGCACTAAACCACCAGTGGAACACGCCACTCTTTATCAAGTATCCATTGTGCCAGATTGGAGCGAACCTCTAGTATCCTTCCTAAGGACAAACACATTCCCTCTAGACATGACTCTGGCTAGGAAAAGAAGTTTAGAACAAGAAGCCCAGGATTACTCACTCATTGGTGATAATCTATATAAGCGTTGTAAAGATGGTTACCTGAGGCTATGTGTCCATGAAAGTGAATATCTTAAGATCTTAGAAACTGCTCACCAAGGTGTAGCAGGAGGACACTTTGGACCGGATCGGGTGATCAAGGCAATACTATTTGCGGGCTTTTGGTGGCCTACCCTTCACATGGATGCACATACCTATGTGAAACGGTGTGATGTCTGTCAGAGGACTCAGTATCCTATACGCAAAGATGAGATGCCACTGAAACCTATGATGGGTGGACGTGCGTTCTCTAAGTGGGGAATAGACTTCGTAGGTCCTATTAATCCCCCAGCTAAGGGTTCTCATGCGGAGTACATCATTGTTGCAACAGACTATCTAACTAAGTGGGTAGAGGTAAAGGCTACGACAAAGAATGACGCTCAGACAACTGCTAAATTCTTGTTTGAGAATGTATTCACAAGATATGGGCTACCTATAGAGCTGGTAAGTGATAGAGGCACTCATTTCTTGAACGAAGTGATTGAAAATCTACTCCAAGAATTCTTGGTGATACACAAGAAGTCTGCCCCCTATCACCCGCAAGCTAATGGACAAGCTGAGAGCACCAATAAGATCTTATGCAATGTACTGACGAAATTAGTGAATAATAAACGCTCTGATTGGGACAAACAGCTACATCATGCTGTTTGGGCATACCGAGTCGCCTATAAAACGGTACTCCAAGCCACACCCTTTCAGATGGTATTTGGCCAAAACGCTGTGCTACCCTTGGACTTTTTGATTCCTACATTGAGAGTAGCACAAGAGCACGAATGGACGGGTCATTAACTCTCCTCTAGACTTTTTGACCTTGAACGATTAGGAGAAACCAGACTAAGAGCAGCTGCAGGGATATATGCAGCCAAGAAGAGACAGAAGGCATACTTTGATGCCCATGTGAAGGATAAAGGCTTGAAAGCAGGAGATCTAGTTTTAGTCTATACACTGAAACAACACGCGAGGAAGCTAGAAAAGAGAGGCTACGGACCTATGATCATCAATAGGATCTCCACGAGCGGAGCAGTACAACTAGCCACGTTAGAGGGTGATGTTCTCCCAAACTATATTAGCGGTTGCAGAGTCAAGTTGTATCAGGAACCCCTCACGGAGGAAATGCTCAGTCGACTCAACATTGCTAAGAAACGCAAAGAGGAAGAAAAGCGAGTTCGAGAAGAAGCTCAAGCAGAAGCTTTAGAACGCATCAGAAGGATGAAGTTACGAAGGCAAGGTAGAGATCAACCTAGAACGAATGACTATGCTGATCAAGGTTATCCTATGGCCATGTGTGAAGTCGCAGGAACAAGCTCGCATAGGATAATTGATCGACGTCCTTTCATCACCCTAGATATAGGACAAGGAAAGAAAGCAAGGATTGTACGAGCCTTGATTGACTCAGGTGCAACCACTAGTGCTGTTAGAATGTCTTACTGCCAAGAGTTGCAGTTAACTGTCAATCCTGTGGAAGCATATCTCATAGGATTGGGAGGCGTGGAAACCCCTTGCATGGGCGAGGTGGAACTTCCCCTCTACATTCATGATGAGGCAATGACAGTTAAAGTACTAGTGTGTCAAGACGAGGATCTCACTGAACCCCTTGTCTTGGGTCAAGACTAGATCTATGACCAAGCAATCAACTTAAACCTAAGAAGTGGACTTCTTCAGGTGTGGGTCAATCATAGTCGAATTACAGTAGAGTTAGATACTGGAGCACTCAAGGAACTAGGGAAGTCACAGACTCCTGGTCCTTCCAGGAGTACACATGAAGATGACCATGTTGTTCTTGTCCAAAACTATGTGTTGCAGAGGAATGATATTCGCAAAAAAGGAGTTAGGGACGCAACGGAACTCCCTTCTTTTCCAAAGGCCAGACGGAGGCAGCAACCAAAGGTGGATCAAAGGCAAAAGAAGCAGAGTACTACCTATGCCGGAAATCAAAAGTACCTGCGCAGCAAAATGTCTCAGCAAGTAAACCAAGTGTGGGTGAGGAAAGGCGAACACCCGGTTGCACTCAAGCCAACCACACGAGCAAAGCCTCTTATCAGTAACCAACAACACGACACTAATAAGAAGTCTGTCAGAAATTCTTCTGCTAACGTGAAATCTATTTGGGTGCCCAAGAAGTCGATGAAGGCTAGCCCACAATCAAGAAAAATTTGGGTGCCTAAGGCTTGCTTGCGGGTGCAAGTAGCTACGCCAAGGCCACAACCTATACCGCGTGAGCCATTCACTCGCACAGCCGGCACCCAGACATTTTCACCACTCAGGAACACACCAAGGCCCATGAGCACGAGCATAATCACTTGTAAATGGGTCCCTAAAAGGCCTCATTTTCAAACCAAAACACCGATAAAGCTCTCTAGAGTCTCTACGAACCCAAGAGCAAAACCCATCCACTGCATTTGGCAGCCCAAGACTTGTAACAAACCCCCAGACCCCATTTGTAAATCCATGATAACTTACTAACCACATCACTATCACATTACATCATTCCACTTAACTCTTAGGTCTACCGAACGACTAACCGCACACACACTTGCACCGAGCACTTACTAACCCATTATTCGCTCCCGACCCTCATGTTAATATTGTAATGGGAACAACAACGGTCCTCCCTTGTCCTGTACAATGTTAACACATGTTTGTATATTCTCACAGAGACAGGCAACAAGAGGTAAAATGGCAGATACAGTAGGAACTAGCTCCCAGGCAGGCACCATCCCCCAAGTGGTGGACATCGAAAGCCTTCCGATCGAGGAGGAATTAATGGAAAGACCAGTGGCATTACGGGCATTACATGCCATACCAATTCAGAATCCTCCGTAGGGTCACACAATGCCGGCGGGCAAAACTTCACACTGGTTCAGTGACGTTGCTGGCCCTCTGGGTGAAGGCACATATATGTGGGAGTCCGAGGTAGAATTCAATGGACGTTGGGGCAGATACCATTTCTTTACCAGGGAATTTGAAAAGCTACAGAATAATGAAGGACTGAAGTCGATATGGAAGAAGGCCGGACTTTATGATTACTTCAAGTTCCAACTACCAAAGCCAGATTTTCTAAGGTGCTCATACTTAATTAGCACCCTCACTCCAAGCAAAGACAAGAAAGGATACAGCTCCTTTGTGCTCCCATCACTCACAAGGGGCAACGAGCTGAAGCGTTTCCGCTTGACTATCAACCTGGTAAGAGAAGCACTCGACATGAAAGGTATGCACATTCCAACAGAGAAAGAGACTATGGTTCCAGACAATATGAAGAACAGGAATCTGACGAAGTTGAAGGACATGGTTGCGATGACACCCATGATCGCTATTCACTTACGCATGGTCATGCAACATTTCGCATTCCCCACGCAGGAAAGGTTCACGATGCCTCCCAAAAAGATCTGGTTTAGCCTCTACCTGGCGGATGCTTTTGAATTGTCCATCAATATGCCCCACTGGATTATCGACCAGATTCATATGGCTCATCAGAGATGGTATAAGAAGCAAAAGTCTGTACTGTATGGTTGCTGTGCGCTCACAAGAATTGTATACAGGTGTCTCGCATATGATGTACCAGTGCAGAGGGCTCTCATTTGGACCAAAGCACAGGAGTTTCAACGCAGATTGTCAGCTGTAGGACCTCCCTCAAAGAAGATGAGAGGCACTGTCCAGATGCCTTGTGCGCAAGCTCGCGGTGCAACCCTAACGCCTGAAACAACCCCAAGACTCCCCCGTCGAGTACAACCATTTACTATCAGGTTACCCAGGCATAGCACAGATGGCCCTAATCTTGTGTTTCCACCAGTACGGACTGATCTGGAATTCCCGCATGGATTCACTTTGGAGGATCTAACGGACGAAGAAGTTGCTAGAATCATCGAAGCGGTAAACGCGGAAGTTGAAGAAGAGCAAGCTGGTGGACAGCAAACTGCCCCAGACCAAGCCCAGCCCAGTCAACCGGACGTAGTCAATGTGGACGATGAAGAAGAAGCACATGAGGAGGCACAGGGTGGACAATCAGAAGCAGAAGAACAAGAGTATGATCAAGAAGCCCTACAAGTACTGGAAGGTGCCCCCGCCTATACGAACGCATTAAAGAAGCTCTACGATACGATGAACCGAGTCCAAGAGCAACACAGGCTATCATTAGCTGCAGGTAAAGCCCTCATGAACCAGATTTTGGAGGAAGAAGGCGTGGACGAGCAATACCGTGCCACCTTGGAAATGATATCAGATGCTTTGGGAGTACCTGAAACGGTGCATACTGCACTAGCGCAATCACGAAGAACAGAGAAAAGATATGGCAGACGCCCCCCACGAACGGGAAAACAAATGAATGTATTAGGATCAGGACCACAAGGCACCCCCACAACCACTGGCACAGCACACACTGTTCACGACACCGAGGAAGCCCACACATCGAGTGCACCTCCATCACCTCCCTTGCCACCTTCTCCCCCACATCCACCCCATTCACCTCCCTCCACCACTGTAACCTCTACTGTCACCACCTCCGAACACACTCCACACACCGACGCACAAACCATCAGTCAACCCACGTACTCTATTTCCACTGAAAACATAAGTCTAACCACAGCCACAGTAAACCCCACTACTCCCATCACACTTCCTGGAAGTTCACAATTACACACACCTCTATACACGTTCACAACTCTCACCGCAACCACAATCCCCATGTTCACAGTCATTCCCTGAAACGCTCCTAATGCCCAAGGAAAAAATGATTGTATGAGACTTTATTTGGTTTAATCCCTCGCAATAGGTCTACTTGGGTTACCTAGAGCCCACAATTATCTCGTAATGGATTCTTCTTATGTCTATGCACTAGCGCATATGATCCCGACAAACGCACCAAATGTTTGGTCTCCTGGTCTAAGGGAAAATGCGAATGGATGCCTTTTTTTTTTTTGTTGCCCAAATGCATTGAGCTCCAAGGGTTCCACTCGAATATATATATGTAAAAGCACGAAAACGGAAACCCTAGTGTGAATGTGAGTGGGGGTTCTAACTCATGGATTGCTTCGCAAAAGTGCCCACCGTACCTCTTCCCTCACTGTCTTTCTTCCTCACTCCGCTTCATACACTCTAACTTTCATGCACCCTCGCTTACTCACTCCCGTACATTCTCACCAATATGCACACAGACTCACCCAATCATACGCTCATGTGAACAGCCATATCACACACTCACACTCATACCCTCATGTAGTCATTAAAACACATGACTAAGAATTTACATACATAACAACACATTCACACATTTATCCCATCATTCACATGCCGACATGCAACCCATGTTCACGTGATTACATCGAGTTCACCCACGCCTCTTATGGATACCAACTCCAACTCCAGCTAGGACCGACCATTAAATCACCCTTTTGAAATTAAAACATTGAAAAGATATTATGGAGACAATGTCTCTCTACCAAATGCAACCACCATCCATTCTTCTATAGGAGATACTTGTGCAAGCCTTGACATAAGAAAATTACCGTGACCAGTTTTTATGTTCCACTAACTTCTTATGAGATCACATGAATGCTTTTATTATCCCTATACACAAAATGCAATGGTGCTGTTCCATAAAATTAATGCTCTTTTCACTTCCCCCTAATTTCGCTAGGCAACTCAAAGAAGACAGTGTTCTGAGCTAGTCACGCAGAATAGAAAGGAGTCTTATGTATAATGTAGCTAAGGGAAGAGAGAGAGTCACCAATCACTGCACCTTTTCAAATCTATTACAAAATCGGAACATCATCTGAGAAGAACTTCTCCAAGAAATCATCAAAAGAATACTTGCCTTCCACTCTGATTCATGTGTCCTAAAGGAGAGGCTCAAACCATTGTAGAAATGCCTCTCTACTTCTCATGCATTTGTGTGGGTCAACAACTCCATAGTGGAATTTGCTGAGGGGGATGCCATGAAATAGAAACGGTATTGATTGCACTTATTTTCATATCCCTGCCAAACCGGAGGGAACTTGTGTGCATATTACCAAGCTTAAACTTCTACAATAGTGGCATTCATATTGCGTTCGTTTTGAGGGAGCCCACAATCATGCAAAATCCAAAGTTAAACTTCAAAGGAAGAGAGTTGAAAACCTAAAGCTGCTTTGGCCATGAGGATTCTAAGTGCAAACTGAAGCAGCAAGAGGAAAGCGAATTTGGAACCTGATAATCCTTATTGGTCTTCTTTCCTTCAATCATTCGATATTGTTATTCAAGTTGCTTCAGCTTCGATCCGCTCGCTGTTGCTGCAATATCTTGTTGTCTTCTCCCTCCATTCATGATGCATGCCCCACCTTTAATGTTGCCTTCTCTCCTCTTCGTACCTGTCTGCTCTCCGGATCCCCCACATGTGCAATAACTAACATGGCACCTTGACCAACGCCGCAAGGAGACAGACCTGCTTCAATAGATGTTCAAGAGAGTCACCCATACGACGCCGAACGCCGAAAACGAACTGTTCACATGTTAAGTCCTTTTGAAACAATTTGCCTAGCCCGACGTGTCAGCAGAGCACATATTTTAACCAGCAATTAAAGAAGCAACATCCACCATATCAGAAACAATCGCTCTCATGACTCTCGAACACAGCTACAGTCGGTGAATCAAGGACTGAGAACCTCCCACAGAACTTCAACGAAGATGCTTGTCCACACCACCTTGGCCGCCCACTTAGCACAACATTCCCTACAGCTCGACCTCTATCTTCCTCCCCAGAGTGCCTTCCTCGAACTCCCCTCCGAATCATAACGGGCAGCTAGCAAGGGAATTCGTGTCAATCATGTCCTCCGGTGCACGTACTCGTCCGAGCCCTCTGTGTACGCCACCCCCCTTTCGCCTTGGATACCCTTGGATGCTCAAAAAACAAAGCCCCCCTTCCCCTTGGCAGGACTGCTATCTGTCGATAGAGAGAGTAGCCTTTTTTTTCCACAGTACACAAACTGACCCGAATACATGCCCTCTGCAGCAATGAACCCCTCCTTCTGGTGTTTTTTTGTTTTTTTTAAGCGAAAAAAATGACGGAAGGTCACCTTACAGAGGAGTGCACCTCTTCAGAATCATCGACAATGTCAGAGACAACACCTTTTATGTATCCGTTGCTCTCTGAATAATCTAATGATTTAAAGCGAGCGGGTCCTTTCCGCCTGTGAGTATGGGACCTAAAACACAGAGCCTGCCCCCTTCCTTTGACCTCTAATCACGCTTCCCATGGGTCACAGAGGACTCGCTTCCACAAACCAACCCTCCTGCACCCTTCGTTCTTCCTCTGCTGACACCCGCTCCTCTGCACACTCCCCAAAAACAACAAAAAAACGGACGAGAGGGAGCCCCTTTTTCTGCAGCTCCCCCCCGGAGTAATGCCACCTGCCAACCTCCCTGCGTGGGTTAATGGAGGTTGCTTTCCCCCCGTCTTCAATGCCACGTCCCTTTTCTGGCAAAAATGGAAAGGGCTTGCATCTCCTGGATGACACCTACTGCCTTTTCTAGGAGCCCTATATCCTTCCTCAATTAGACCCAATTGGCTCGTTGTGTATATCCAGCAATTAGGGTGTTCCAAGTAACCAGATCCCGAAGTGGAAGCTCCCCAAGTACTTGTTGTGCCATTGCAAGAGCACCACATTTTGCATACATGTCAATCAATGTGCTACCTATATGTGAATCGTTCTCCAAACTCCTTCGAGCAATTTCGGCATGAAGTTCTTGGCCCTGATCTATGGCCCCTGCATTGCCACACGCCTTCAAAACATCAACAAAACTAATTACATCCAAAGAAATCTTTTCTAACTCCATTTGCTCCAGGCCTCATGTCCGTAGGAGAGCTCTACACACTCCAAATACTTCTCCTCCATCATTTCGGGAAGATGTAGGACCGACAGGCGAGGCACCTCCATGCTCAATCCCTTTTCTCCACATCCCTGCAATCAATATCTCCACATGCTTCTCGTCACTCATCAAATTCATTCTTCAAGTTCCTGAAATCAAGCGTATTTTCCTGCCAAATAGAACCGCATTAGTGCATAAAAATCAACCATTTTTGGGGCTAACATACTTCCCTCTTCTTATTTGCGAAGTCGTCCTCGACGAGTCACTCTTGCTTGCATGCCTATTCTCCTCTTCCTCGATGTAGCACCTGCGATCATACTCATACAATCATTTGTCAGTACCAAAATCCAATCATTTCACTTACCATCTTTGTCCATCTTCTCGCATCTTCATCGACATGTCCACCTGTCTGCAAACTTCATTAAAACATTAGAACCTTTCTTCATCAAATCACAATAACATTCACAACCAAAATGAAAAGACAATCATATCCTTCATCCACATCACACATATATACTCAACACACACATCACGATCCCGCATCACACATGCATTCTCGTCACACACAACATACATACATGCAAACAGAAGACATGTCCACATTCGCTCTCGTCACTCTTTTCGACTACTCATTCAACACGTCACACATCTTTATTCCACATGCATACTCAACACATTTTCCACACACACCATATATAATCAAAACCATTCCCCACTTTTATTTTTTTTTATACTCTTTTGGCCATACGATCGCTTTCCTGATTTCTTTTTCTCGTTTCTAGCTGAGTTTTCTCGCCGATTTTTCATTCCCTTTCTACCTAGGGTTTCCACTACCCGCTTTTCTTGTCATTGACTCTATTGCTAGGTCACCACCACACCACTCTAACTTGATGGATACACGATAAGGACCACTCAAGCCTAACACGAGCTCACTCTAACAAGATCACTCATCGTCGACGCGATTCCGAACTTCACAAGTCGTTGCACCACCTAAGAGCCAAACTGAACACTTCCGGAAGGTTTGCAGACAAACAATGCAACTAGCACGATTGGATTCCTCAAGTCCAAGCTTTCCATAGACACATCGCAACCAAAAACCCTAGCCGAGCTTAAGCTTCAATTTGACATGTTTCATCGGGAGCCCACACATAACTCAAATCCCCACAACACAAACACATATATTCCCATCCGAGCATCATGCTCTCTCACCTCTCTTATGTCCCCCCTCGAGCGAGGAATTTTTCTCATTCATTTTTTCACAATTTTTTTTTTTTTCATCATTTTTTTTTTCACATATTTACTCACACTTGCCGGCCTACGCCGAAGCTGGATGCGACTCGTGGACTCGACCACCCGATCAAGTTTGTTCCACCCATCTACCAACCCAACGTAGCGCGCGACACACACACAACTAGCCCTATGCGAAACCGACGTCGGTTCGTGGCTTTGACCACCCGGCCAAAGTGGGTCCACCCACCTATCGGCCCACATAGGCGCATAGCCACACTCACACATACACAAACATATATTTTTCTCATTTTCTTTTCATTCCCGCATCTCGAGAATTAGGAGACAAAAGAAAGGACTTTTTTCCCAACCATCCCAATCACGACACACACACATATAACCCCCCATGGACATCCCGATGAGACCTATCTCCTCTCTGCTGCCACTCAAGCCAAAATCCAGCCACTAATGCCATGGTCAACTTTTTCTCTCGAGACCTGCACATACTAACCACCTCGTCGACCTGAAACCTCTAAAAGTGTCACTTCAGTCCTAAGCGTACAACAGACTTGGTCCATCCTCCTCACATCTCAGACTTGTAATCCGCAAAGCAAACCCTAGTCAGACTACAGCCGTCCTCACCCACATCCATCGCCTCGTCTATTCTTTTCATCTCCAACCTCTGCCTCGCAGAGATTCCACATGATTCGACAGCTTGCTGATATTGTCCTCTAGCCAGGCGATACGGTGTGGAAGGCCACCATTCATTACTACACCTCTTAATGCCTTGAGCTTCAAAGCTAAATCCCTTATCCCTTCTTCTTTTCGCTCATCACTACCTTGGAGTCGAAAAATCTCATCATCCACTTGATGGAACCGAACCCACATTTTCTTCTTCTCCTCTTCTAAATGGCTCATCTTTCTTTCTATTTCCAAAGGAGCCTCCTCGCTCCTCCCGACTTGGCCAGACAACTTTTCAACCTCTTCTCGAATCGACCTCTCCTCCCAGATTCTACTCATATTTTCTACTTCCAGATCATCCACTTTTTTCGACAACTCCTTCGCCTTTTCTAACTCCACGCCTATCGCCTCTAACTGGTCCAACATCACTTTTAGCTCTTCCTCTATTCTACCTACTTTCGGATCTTCTGCTCGTTCTCGGGTCTCATCGTCTTTCTGATTCATCCACCTACCGAGCTTGCTACTCAACCTTGCATTCTCTTTCTCTACCCGTCTCATTTTCTCATCACTCTCCGCTTGGGCACTTTTCATTCTTTCTAACTCCAGGTGGAACTCGTCACATGCCTTACCCGCTTGATCACTGTATCGATGGATTATGCTTTGTACCTTCTCAATTTCATGCTCCATTCGTTCGATTCTCGTCATCAGGTCATCCTCGTCTCTTGAGAGCTCTTCTTCGATCGCAACTCCAAAGCAGTCGGCTACCATCAAGCCGGATCTCAAGTCCCAGACCACGTTTTCACTCTCAGGCTTCACAAGATCTTGCATCCAGCTTTTGTTTACTCTTTTCCACTCCTTGTTTTCATTTTTCAACATTCATACTTGCTTTTCCCAAGTTCCTAGGACCTCGGCCATTTTCACTTGATTTTCCTCTAATTTCTCTATTTTGATCCTCTCGTTATCTCGCTCCACATGCAACCAATTGACTTGACATTCCAAGCTCTTCACAAGTTCTACCAAGTCTCGATCATGAGATCGAGTGTCCTTGCTTCCACTTGCTCTCGCAGTTTCCGTCGATGAAGTAACTCCACCTTTGTCAACTTCCACATACAAAGAGGATAAGCACCTATCTGGTTCATTCGTTGTGACCTTTACGCCAGTCACCTCTTTTGAGTCACACACGTGCTCACATAGTCTCTTTTTCCCGCAGTCCTCACATGTGGGGACAAAATCCAACGGGGTGCATACACGAGGGCAATATTTGGCTATATGCCCAATCTGCTCGCAACACCAACATCTCACATAATTTGATATCGGGCCAAATCGCCACCCTCGGTTCGCATGATCTCTCATGGTCGAATGAGAATATATGCATCTCCTATTTCGTCCAACATTCGGTTGCCTTATATTCGCTTTCTCAAAACTAGAGGCTTGTCTTTGTTGGGCCATTTCTCTAATGAAGATCAAAGCAAATTTGGGATCAACTTGGCTGTGCCACACGATTGGGGCACCAAGCGAACTCGTAGCACTCTCGATGAGATGTGCTAAGCCAATTCCCGGCAGACGCACCAAATGAAACGCTCCTAATGCCCAAGGAAAAAATGATTGTATGAGACTTTATTTGGTTTAATCCCTCGCAATCGGTCTACTTGGGTTACCTAGAGCCCACAATTATCTCGTAATGGATTCTTCTTATGTCTATGCACTAGCGCATATGATCCCGGCAAACGCACCAAATGTTTGGTCTCCTGGTCTAAGGGAAAATGCGAATGGATGCCTTTTTTTTTTTGTTGCCCAAATGCATTGAGCTCCAAGGGTTCCACTCGAATATATATATGTAAAAGCACGAAAACGGAAACCCTAGTGTGAATGTGAGTGGGGGTTCTAACTCATGGATTGCTTCGCAAAAGTGCCCACCGTACCTCTTCCCTCACTGTCTTTCTTCCTCACTCCGCTTCATACACTCTAACTTTCATGCACCCTCGCTTACTCACTCCCGTACATTCTCACCCATATGCACACAGACTCACCCAATCATACGCTCATGTGAACAGCCATATCACACACTCACACTCATACCCTCATGTAGTCATTAAAACACATGACTAAGAATTTACATACATAACAACACATTCACACATTTATCCCATCATTCACATGCCGACATGCAACCCATGTTCACGTGATTACATCGAGTTCACCCACGCCTCTTATGGATACCAACTCCAACTCCAGCTAGGACCGACCATTAAATCACCCTTTTGAAATTAAAACATCGAAAAGATATTATGGAGACAATGTCTCTCTACCAAATGCAACCACCATCCATTCTTCTATAGGAGATACTTGTGCAAGCCTTGACATAAGAAAATTACCGTGACCAGTTTTTATGTTCCACTAACTTCTTATGAGATCACATGAATGCTTTTATTATCCCTATACACAAAATGCAATGGTGCTGTTCCATAAAATTAATGCTCTTTTCACTTCCCCCTAATTTCGCTAGGCAACTCAAAGAAGACAGTGTTATGAGCTAGTCACGCAGAATAGAAAGGAGTCTTATGTATAATGTAGCTAAGGGAAGAGAGAGAGTCACCAATCACTGCACCTTTTCAAATCTATTACAAAATCGTAACATCATCTGAGAAGAACTTCTCCAAGAAATCATCAAAAGAATACTTGCCTTCCACTCTGATTCATGTGTCCTAAAGGAGAGGCTCAAACCATTGTAGTAATGCCTCTCTACTTCTCATGCATTTGTGTGGGTCAACAACTCCATAGTGGAATTTGCTGAGGGGGATGCCATGAAATAGAAACGGTATTGATTGCACTTATTTTCATATCCCTGCCAAACCGGAGGGAACCTGTGTGCATATTACCAAGCTTAAACTTCTACAATAGTGGCATTCATATTGCGTTCGTTTTGAGGGAGCCCACAATCATGCAAAATCCAAAGTTAAACTTCAAAGGAAGAGAGTTGAAAACCTAAAGCTGCTTTGGCCATGAGGATTCTAAGTGCAAACTGAAGCAGCAAGAGGAAAGCGAATTTGGAACCTGATAATCCTTATTGGTCTTCTTTCCTTCAATCATTCGATATTGTTATTCAAGTTGCTTCAGCTTCGATCCGCTCGCTGTTGCTGCGGTATCTTGTTGTCTATGTTAGTTGAAAGCCATTGAAGCCCTTCATATATACCCTCACCAGTCGTAGCACATGAGCTCTGTATATACCATTTGCGCTTATGTATCAAATTGAGGCCCAGCTGCTGTGACATTTCCACAACACTCATTGCATCCGGAAAGTCCTGTTTATTGGCCAATACAAGCAGCACCGCATTCCGAAGATCATCCTCATTCAGCAGCTTCTGCAATTCGTCACGCGCCTCCACAACGACCAACTAATGTCGCAGGTCACGAGTCCCTAGGGGCCTCCAATGCTTATCTCTCCATCGCCAGCTCCATGAGCGACGGGAACACCTCCCTTCGCGGCTGCTCCCCCCGAATCTCTGCACAGAACAACAACCAAAAAAACAAAACACTCCTCCTCCTTATCTGTTCGTGGCCTGTGAAGCGCTTCTCCCTCCATTCATGATGCATGCCCCACCTTTAATGTTGCCTTCTCTCCTCTTCGTACCTGTCTGCTCTCCGGATCCCCCACATGTGCAATAACTAACATGGCACCTTGACCAACGCCGGAAGGAGACAGACCTGCTTCAATAGATGTTCAAGAGAGTCACCCATACGACGCCGAACGCCGAAAACGAACTATTCACATGTTAAGTCCTTTTGAAACAATTTGCCTAGCCCGACGTGTCAGCAGAGCACATATTTTAACCAGCAATTAAAGAAGCAACATCCACCATATCAGAAACAATCACTCTCATGACTCTCGAACACAGCTATAGTCGGTGAATCAAGGACTGAGAACCTCCCACAGAACTTCAACGAAGATGCTTGTCCGCACCACCTTGGCTGCCCACTTAGCACAACATTCCCTACAGCTCGACCTCTATCTTCCTCCCCAGAGTGCCTTCCTCGAACTCCCCTCCGAATCATAACGGGCAGCTAGCAAGGGAATTCGTGTCAATGATGTCCTCCGGTGCACGTACTCGTCCGAGCCCTCTGTGTACGCCACCCCCCTTTCGCCTTGGATACCCTTGGATGCTCAAAAAACGAAGCCCCCCTTCCCCTTGGCAGGACTGCTATCTGTCGATAGAGAGAGTAGCCTTTTTTTTCCACAGTACACAAACTGACCCGAATACATGCCCTCTGCAGCAATGAACCCCTCCTTCTGGTGTTTTTTTGTTTCTTTTAAGCGAAAAAATGACGGAAGGTCACCTTACAGAGGAGTGCACCTCTTCAGAATCATCGACAATGTCAGAGACAACACCTTTTATGTATCCGTTGCTCTCTGAATAATCTAATGATTTAAAGCGGGCGGGTCCTTTCCGCCTGTGAGTATGGGACCTAAAACACAGATCCTGCACCCTTCCTTTGACCTCTGATCACCCTTCCCATGGGTCACAGAGGACTCGCTTCCACAAACCAACCCTCCTGCACCCTTCGTTCTTCCTCTGCTGACACCCGCTCCTCTGCACACTCCCCAAAAACAACAAAAAAACGGACGAGAGGGAGCCCCTTTTTTTGCAGCTCCCCCTCGGAGTAATGCCACCTGCCAACCTCCCTGCGTGGGTTAATGGAGGTTGCTTTCCCCCCGTCTTCAATGCCACGCCCCTTTTCTGGCAAAAACGGAAAGGGCCTGCATCTCCTGGATGACACCTACTGCCTTTTCTAGGAGCCCTATGTCCTTCCTCAATTAGACCCAATTGGCTCGTTGTGTATATCCAGCAATTAGGGTGTTCCAAGTAACCAGATCCCGAAGTGGAAGCTCCCCAAGTACTTGTTGTGCCATTGCAAGAGCACCACATTTTGCATACATGTCAATCAATGTGCTACCTATATGTGAATCGTTCTCCAAACCCCTTCGAGCAATTTCGGCATGAAGTTCTTGGCCCTGATCTATGGCCCCTGCATTGCCACACGCCTTCAAAACATCAACAAAACTAATTACATCCAAAGAAATATTTTCTAACTCCATTTGCTCCAGGCCTCATGTCCCTAGGAGAGCTCTACACACTCCAAATACTTCTCCTCCATCATTTCGGGAAGATGTAGGACCGACAGGCGAGGCACCTCCATGCTCAATCCCTTTTCTCCACATCCCTGCAATCAATATCTCCACATGCTTCTCGTCACTCATCAAATTCATTCTTCAAGTACCTGAAATCAAGCGTATTTTCCTGCAAAATAGAACCGCATTAGTGCATAAAAATCAACCATTTTTGGGGCTAACACTCCCACCACGGCCCCCACTTTCATGGAGGTGTCACCCACCTCTGCACCTCTCCCACCCCCCATTTACCCACAATCTCCCATTCCCCCACCTCCCCCCTCACCCGTCCCTAGTACTGCATCCACAATTCCCTTTCCCTTTCCCTTCCCCTCTGCATTCAACACCATTTCTCCCACCATTCCTCTTAATAGTGTATTTAATAATATGCATCAATGCATGTCCCAACTTCAGCAACACTACCAACACCTCGACGACCAACATACAAGGCTTTTCCGAAGCCACGAAGATCTCCAAACACGAGGTAGAGATCTTGAAGAGCAGAAGCAGCTACTACAACAGCAGCATGTGACCTTACAGGAACAATATGCACAATTAGTAGCCAACCCACCCCAAGCAGATGACGAAGAATGCCGACACATGGACGAGCTGCTACATTCTCAGATCACGGAAAACCTGAAGCTTCGACGGAACTTGGGCCTCCTACGCAAGCACATGTCTACAGCGCTAGAGGAGAATAAACGATTACAGAAACAGAACGAAGAAAATCTGGAGGCGGCCATGGAGGGTTCCCCACAGGAAATTGACCCAGAGCGTTTCAAGGCCATTCCCTCTGAGAATATGAAGGTGGTGTTAGAAACCCGTGCAGATCTAATGGAGGCCCATGCCGCTTTAGAGAAAGAGAGAGATGATTTACGAAGACAGTTGGCCACCCGAAAGACAGCACCCAGCCAGAGCACAACCGCAGAAGATACAGCTGAAGAGGTCACTAAACTCTGGGCCGAACTTGAGGAATTACGTAGCAAGGTCATGCAATATGAGCGTCAGCCCTCCCCTCTAGTAGAGCCCGAGCCTGACGATCTTGTGCCAATCGAAGTAGAAGAAACATTCGAGGATCCCTATGTCCCGATGCCAACACCCGGGGGTAAGCGAACAGAACAGGGCATGGACACAATTGAGATTGAGGCACCTGAATGGATGCAAAAGTTAGAGAAAGTAGCCACGACGCATGATGACAGGGTGGCAGTCCAAATCGCATTGATGTCAAAATTGGAAGAGGTTGTAATAAAATCCGATTATTTTAAGAATCTCTCACACCATAGGTGGATCGGCCCATCGGACGACCTGTATGTTTCTTTTTGCATTCTAATGGCAGATTATAATGCGGAGATCAAGCACCACACCTCAAGGGAACCAACCTCTGCCACCCAATTTGCACCTGACGACATCCCAGAAAGTGCCAAGCAGGGACATATTCGCCAACCGATGTGGAGAATTCGGCTACTTGAAACCTACCCGGAAATGGTAAGAACATGGAACAACATGCCACTGTACATCAAATATAACCCATGTTATTGCCCTGTGTTTCGAAGGAGATCATGGCCGGAGTACACACAAACAGTGCTGACGATTAAAGGATGCGAGAAGTGGCTCAATTATGTGTACTTCGCACCCCCTAAGGGCCCACCCACTATTGGATATATGATTTCGACGATTCGACATTGGGGGTCCGGTTCAAGAATGTACCTGATGTCATGACTCAGATGTGCCTGAAGATTTTCGAACTTATGTTGGTCACCTTCAGGACCTTCAAAAATGTCAAGGAACCACATCTCTCAGCACTAGGATTTAATGAAGGTAATCAAGACCTTGTATACGACATGAGCACAACCCCATCGATTAATGTTGTGTATGCATGGCACGCTCGCATCAAATATCTACCGGCCTGCTTCAAACAAACGTTTGAAGAGATGTTTGTCACGGGATTCTGGGAATATCACTCCGAGATATTCATTCCCAGACCATCCCATCTCTTGCAGTTGTTTGCAATGGAACAAGCTCTCCATTCCGAAAAGCTACGTATTCCACATCCAGAGGTTCCTGGGCCGGTAGACTGGGATGCTCTACTCACAGATTTGGCCAAAGGATTGCGAATTGCCGAGCACCACTTAGCGCAGGATGTCGTCGAGTACTACATCCAAAAACCCACACAACAAGGGTCTGTCAGGGACGATAGACGCGAGAGAGGGGGGGGGGTGTTAGCAGCAGACAAGGGAGTCAACGAAGATCTGGCAAATAGGCCAGTAATTTTCCTCATGAAGAAGCAAGTACGAGCACTCACGCAGATCTAGCACTAAGGCAACCTTTAAATTTTCAAATCCTTTACACCCATTCAAAGTGATTTTCATCACTAAACACCATTGTAAATACCAATTCATCTTTTTGTAGCTCCATTTTGTGCAAGCCAAGGAGTCCTTGAGCTTGAGGAGCTTTAGAAGTATCTACCTGCCAATTTTCGTAATTTTTAGATCTCGTTTGAGCCCTCAAATAAGCCCTGGAACCTAATTTTTAATTAGGCCGGACACTAGGTCTGGACAGGGCCAAAACTTAGCCAAAAACTATAAAAAGAGCTAGAGAGCTCATTTTTGAGGTTAGATTGTAATTGACACAAACTTGTAAGAGCTTTTTGAAAGTAATCAAAGAACTCCATTGCCTTTCACTCTTTGTCTTGCCGTGTGTGCGCGTGTGTGTGTATGTGTGTGCATGCTAGTGTGCTTCTCACTCACGCACTTGTGCCGCCACTTGCTCGAGGTCTTCATACCATCCTCACGTCTTCCCGGATTGACATTAAAGGAGGTGCTACTCATCACTGAGCTACAGTTGAATACTTGCCATAGCTTTGAATCTACAAAGCTTTATTCCATCAAGTGCCTTCGTCATCATATCTGCTACTTGCTTTTCAATAGGAACAAAAGAAATGTCAATCTCCTTTGCCATGAGCTTCTCCTTGATGAAGTGGTAATGGACTTCTATGTGCTTGGTTCTTGCATGGAAAATAGGATTTGCCGCTAGATGCATGGAACTTACATTATCTCCAAATATGTGAGGTTTGGAACTCACAAGTCCCAAATCTGTATACAATGCTTTTTAACCATATTGCCTCCTGAGTTGCTATGGTCAAGCCTCTGTACTCTGCTTCAGTTGAAGATAAAGCAACTGTTGGTTGCTTCTTGGAATGCCATGACACTAGCTTCAAACCTGCAAATGCTAAGTAACCAGATGTACTTTTTCTATCATCCTTAGCTCCTGCCCAATCTGCATCTGAGTAGATTTTGATATCCAAATCTGAAGAGTAAGGATAGAATATACCTTCGTTGATTGTACCTTTGAGATACTTAAGTACTCTCTTAGCCGCATCCATGTGTGGTCTTCTCGGTGAGTGCATGAACTGACTAAGCACTCCCACACTATATGAGATGTCTACCCTTGTATGAGTAGCATATATCAAGCTACCTACCAAGCTTTGATACTCTTTAATGTCTTCAATTTTCTCACCTTCATAAACACTAAGTTTATGATTCATCTCCAAAGGTGTACCTACAGGTTTAGTGTTCTCCATTTTGAACTTGAGAAGAAGATCCTGAATGTATCTTCTTTGAGTCAAATACATTCCTTCATCTGTGTATATCACCTGCATACCTAGGAAATATGTGAGCTCACCTAGGTCATTGATTTTGAACTCCTCTTCCATGTGTCTCTTGATCCTTTGGCCATTTAGATCATCACCTGTCACAATAATATCATCTACACATACACATAGATAGATAACCTCATTGTGATCCCTTTTGATGAATAGAGAAGGATCTGAGCTGCTAGCTTTGAACCCTTGATCTTGAAGATATGTAACCAACCTGTAATTCCAAGCTCTACATTAGGGGAAAAAATGAACCCTGAATGGGCCTTTTAGATTAAGAGGTGATTAGTGATGGACCAATGAGAAGAGGGTGGTGGCCACAGTCTACTGCCTAGATCACCTAGGCTTCCCTTGTTTCTTTGTGGTCAAAGGTGGTATCAATGACTAAAAACCATCAGTTCTTCTATAAAAGTGGTTTGATAGGACTAGAGTTGCAACCATAACCATTGGATGAACTCAAAGATCTGATGGCTCATGTTAAATATCAAGAAAAAAGTCGGCATGCAATTCTGTCCATTGGATGTAGCAAGGATCTTATGGTCCATCTTGAAACTCAAGAAAAAAGGCACCTTTCTATCTCTGTCGTCGGATGGACCCGAAAAAGAACGGTCGAGATTCAATCGGTTGGAGTTTGGGCCACTTTAAATCACATCCATTGGATCATTGCTTGATCTAATGGTTGTGAAGACTTGCTTTTAAAATGATCCCAAGGTCGCTTGTAAGCCATCGGATGATAAGTCAATCGGACGGCGGTCATTTCATCGCGCGACGGAGCTGCGTCCAATTTTTTGTCTTCTTCTACCAGTCTACAACCTCTCTTAGCTCATTAAATGCTTGCTATTTTGTCTTTTTTTGATAGACACTAAGTCCCCAATCGTGACCGTCCGTGAGCATATCATCTAATGGACAAGAGTGCATATGACTGTCCATATCTTAGAAGCTTTTTTGTCGCCTTGTGACAGAGATAGTGAAGACACTCACAACCGTCGATGTGATCATATCTAAGGGCAAAAAATGCCAACGAGCCCATTTGGATTGAGCACCAAATTGAGAATAAATATTTTATTCTGAAAACCACTAGTGGTATTTTTTCTAGCCTTAAACCCTCTTTTTGCTAATCTTAATCCCTAAAAATTAGGGATCCTTACAAGGCCCATGCAGGGCTCATTTTTTCCCCTAATGAGGAGCTTGTTTCAATCCATACAATGCTTTCTTAAGTCTGCAAACATAAGATGGATGATTAGGGTTTTCAAAACCTGGTGGTTGTGACATGTATACCTCTTCACTTATCCAACCATTTAAGAATGCATTTTTCACATCAAGTTGGAGGAGTCTCCAATTCCTTGCAGCAGCTATACTTGTCAATGTCCTGATTGTAGTCATCTTTGCAACCGGTGAGAATGTTTCCTCATAGTCTATACCATGAGTTTGTGAGCATCCTTTGCAAACTGATAACTTTGCAATGTCCAAGACTAGGTTTTCTTCCATGCCATGCTTCATAAGGAGTCATACCTTGAAGTGATTTGGATGGTAGTCTATTGACAAGGTACACTGCAGTTGAAATAGCTTCTTCCCATAGATAATGTGGCAACTTCTTCTCTTCAAGCATTGTTTGGGCTGATCCAACCAATGTCTTGTTTCTCCTCTCTGCAATTCCATTTAGTTGAGGAGAGTACCTAGTAGTCACTTCCCTTTTGATACCTTTGTCCTGAAAGAACTCATCAAACTCTTTGGAGAAGTATTCACCCCTCCATCAGATCTGAGCTTCTTTAGTGATTTACCTGTATGATTCTCCACATGTGCAAGATACTTCTTTAAGCAATCAAACACTTCATTCTTACTCTTGATAAAGTATAGAACTGTCCATCTACTATGGTTGTCAATAAATGAGACATAATACCTTGATCCTGCCAATGAAGGTTCTTGACTTGGTCCCCATACATCTGTATGTACTAAGTCCAATAAGTTGTTTTGGATGTAGCCTTTATGGTTGAATGGTTGTCTATGCCTTCCCAATCTGACATGCATCACACCTGTTGATCATGTGTTGCTTTGATATGTTCGGCAGTCCTAGAACACTTTGATCCCTGCATATATCCTTCAAGGTTCTTTCATTCACATGAGCAAGTCTCTTATGCCACACTTCAAGCTCACTTAGGGTTTGAGACCCAAAGTTGAATAGAGCTAAATTCCTCGTTTCTCCTACTTCAAAAGTAAAGAGCCTACCATGCTTCTCACCTCGGGCTATCTTCTTGAAGCCTTGACATGGATCTTCCACAAAAGCTCCATGTTGGGTGAACCTAACTTGCAAGCCTTTTCAACTATTTGGCCTACACTTATTAGGTTTTTAGTGATAGTGGGTACATAGAGAACCTTACTCACAATGTTTGTCCTGCCATTGGAAGCTTTGACATTACCAATCTTCTCCACATTGTGCTTCGTGTCATCCCCTGTTTGCACTTCATGTCTATGCTTTGGACTTTCCAAGTCAGATAGAAGAGCAATATTGCCTGCAACATGATTCAAACATCCTGAATCTATGTAGAACAAATGATCATCTTCTTTACCTTCTTTGTGGCTTAGATTCATAAGAAGCAATGAGTCTTCATGTGGTTGATCTTCTGAATAATTGTTGTAGTCCCTTCTATTATAGCTTCTATTGTTATTGTTGAAGTTGTGTCCACCTCTGCCTCTATTGCTGACATATCCACCTCTTCCACTTCCTTTCTGGGTCTTCCCATTGAACCAGGAATTTTGAGTGGTGTGGTTGGTCTTATCACATATGGCACAAGGTTGAACATTATGACCTTTGGCTTTGTCTTGCTTTGGTCCTTTCTTCTTCCCTTTCCACTTGCTCTTGCTTGCAAAGTTGGCTTGAGAAGTCTCTTCTTCATCTTCTTCCTTCTTCTTGCCTTTCTGCTTCTTATCCTTCTTATCTGCATATAGAGCACTAGTTGAATTACCATGATAAGAGTTACCTTCTTTTATGCTATTGTTGGCTTCTTGATTGAAGAGTTGTCCAAGAAAGATGTTGAAGTCTGGAGTTTGCACATCCATGATGAGATCATAAGCCGTCGTGAAGGATTGCCATTGCTTATCACTTCGAATGCCGTTGAGAATTTGCCTCATGATGACCTCTTCTTCAGTCAGCTCTCCAATGGATGCTAACTAATCCGCAACCTCTTTGACCTTGGTAACAAACTCTGTGATGGTTTGTTTAGGCGTCTTCTTCATTTGGTTGAACTCGTTCCAAAGATAATTCTTTCTTGCTTTGGTACTAGCAGAAAAGAAAGTCTCCAGGGCATCCCAAGTCTCTTGAGATGTCTTGCATCCTCTAATATGTGGTAATAGAAAGTCAGAGATAGAGTTTAGTATGTACGACCTTGCTTGAGCATCCCTTGCGCACCAAAGTGTGAGCTTATTTGTCTCCTCTTGTTTAGGTCCTCCTTTGGATCTTGGAATAGGCATAACTTCATCACCTGCTACAATTCCATAAAGATTTCTACCTTGCAAATAGGCCTCCATTCTGATTTGCCAAGGCGCGTAGTTGTGTTGATCAAGATTCTCGATCATTGAGGGAAAGTCCTCACCCATCTTGATCTAGCTCTGATACCACTGAAAAAACTTGGAGAAGCTTGTAGAAGCTAGAAAAAAGTGTTTCGAAGCGACGAATTTTGGTCAAGCCAACCAGCACAAGACCAGCCCTTGAGCTTATGGAGATTCAAATAGACCTTATAGGCATGCAATAAGTGCAAAGAAACACACTATGTACTTTGGAGCATCAAGGATAATGAGTCAATACAAAACAGATAGGTTCGCGGGTCAACTAGCTCAAAAAACTTACTATCTATGGAAGAGACAATGAACTTCAAATGCCCATAGCCACCAGCGTGATTACAATTAGAAAAACTCCTTTTATGGGAGTGATACACATAGGGTTGAGTGTATGGAATGCACAAAAGTATAAGGAATAAGTGAAATATGCTATAGGAATGAATGCAACATTCACCGGTGGTACTTCCTATTTTTCAGGAATACGTAGAGATTGACCCTGAGACAGAAAAACTAATATTTCTCCCAATCTACTAAACCAAATGCTTTGAACATTTATAGGCATAAACTAAACACTCATACCTTTCCAATGAGTGATCTTGCACTCAATTTGGAGCTCTCGAGAGAGAGCAACAGCCTCTGCAAGATTACTATTGGCGAAGAAGATGATGCAGAGAATTGAAGGAGCAAGACAATGATGGTCACAAGTGTATGTATATTGCTTCCATGTAATGTACAAGTGATTTCAAGTCCTTATATAGCCTCTAGGAGTGTTCCACGAATTTTACAATTTGAATTTGAATTCAAATGAAGGTGGGAATTGTTGTTGGAGGGAATCAATTCACTTTCCTACAATCTAGGAAAAGAGAAGATCTACTTGTTGGTGCATTTTACCCAAGCCTACATGCTTGATATATTTGATATCATCCTCATTTGATATAAATTTTCAAGGTCATTGGATTAATAGTTTTGAAGATATCTGCAATTTACGGCTCACTGGTCTATCTCTACAGAGCCCCGAGAATTGTGGGCATGTTCCAGAAATTGATAAATCTTGTTCTCAGTGCTCAGTCCATCATTTGAAGTGTTTTAACTTGGAATAGCAAGCTTGCTAAGTCTATTTGCTATGCCCAAAAGGAATTTTTCTAATTCCTACCAGGTTGAGAGCACTCTTCATTTTTTCTAGCAAGTGTATGTCCAAAAATAGCAAGTTTTGGGAGCTAGTCATTTCGCAACTAGTCTGTCTTGACTTAAACTTTTGGGATACATGTTCCAAAGTACTTGGCTGATATTTTGGTGGATTTAGGAAGCTCAGAGGGTCTACTAATCAACTCTCAAGTCTCAGTTGGCTGGTGTGAAGCTGGTTGTAGCACTACCTACTCATCTTTGGATTGCATCCACCATCTCTCTTCACAGTGGCATCAGAGCATAGTCAAGCAACATGGGAGATGGATTTCCATCAACAATTGACAAATTGGATCAAAACAACTACCCGGCATGGTCTCTAAGGATGGAGGCTTACCTTCAAGGGAGGAATCTATATGGATTCATATCCGGAGATGAAGCAATGCCAACCATGAGGAACAAAGGGCAACCATCACATGAAGAAGTAAAAGGACTTTCGAATTGGTGTTCAAAGGATGCACTTGCAAGGTCCTATATTCTAAACTCAATCTCTGATTTTCTTTTACCTCATGTCAAGGGATGCAAGACATCAAGAGAGACCTGGAATGCACTTGCTTCTTTCTTCTCTTCCAACACTCGAGCAAGGAAGAACCAATTGTGGATGGAGTTCACAACAATGAAGAAAAGCCCGAAGCAAAATGTGACTAATTATGTCACAAAGATGAAGGAGATTTCCGACCAACTTGGAAGCATTGGAGAGGTAATTGAAGAGGAGCAAATCATAAGACAAATCATGAATGGAATCAAAGCAAACGACAAGTGGGAGTCATTCACAACAACCATGGATTTATACATGGATATGCATGTACCCGACCTCAACACACTCATGGGCCAACTCTTTACTCATGAAGCAAAGATTAGCAAAGGTGGTGAGTCCTCAAGAGGTAATCAAACTTCTGCCTTATATTCTGATAAAGCTAAGGTCAAGGACAAGTCAAATAATAGGAAGAATGAAGATGAAGGAAGCTCTTTCCAAGCAAACTTTGCAGGTAGAGGAAGAGCTAGAGGAAGAGGTAGAGGTGGAAAGCAAGGCAGGGGGAGATTCCAATCATCTCAACCTTGCAACATATGTGGCTTATCTAACCATACTACTGAAGAATGTTTCAGGAACCCGAGGAACTCAAGAGGAAGAGGATTCAATAGAGGTGGCTATGGATCAAATAGAGGTAGATCAATGGAGGCTACAACAACAACAACTACTACAACAACAATTACAACAACAACAACTATCAAAGTGGCCATAGAGGAAGAAGAGATTACAATAACTATGCAGAGGACCAAAGTCAAGAAGATTCATTATTGATTATGAATCTATCAGCAAAGAAGGGTAAGGATGATGATCACATATTTTACATTGATTCGGGATGCTCGAACCATGTAGCAAGAAATGTGGCTTTACTTTCTGATTTGGAAGATCCTCATAACAAGCATGAAGTGCGGACAAGAGATGACACAAAGCACTCAGTGGAGAAGATAGGTAATGTGAAGACATCAGATGGGAATATGAACCTCTTAAGCAAAGTCTTGTATGTCCCTACAAGTCCCTACAATTAGCAAAAATTTAATAAGTGTTGGACAGATTGTTGAAAAAGGATTGCAGGTTAGATTCAATCGATTTGGAGCATATGTTGAAGACCCAAGGCAAGGCTTTCGAAGGATTTCCAAAGGAGAAAAGACAGGAAGGCTTTTCACTTTTGAAGTGGAAGATACAAAGAACATAGCTTTGTTTAGCTATGGATCTCAAACTCTTACAGAGTTGGAGATATGGCACAAAAGGCTTGCTCACATTGGTGAGAGGACACTCAAGCAAATTTGCAGGGACCAAAGTGTACTTGGTTTGCCTAATATCACAAGGCAACACATGATTTATAAGTGTGAAGCTTGTCAACTCGGCAAGGCTCATAGACAACCTTTCAATAAGAAAGGATATATGCATCAAAATCCTTTGGATCTAGTGCACACGGATGTGTGGGGTCCAAGTAAGGAGCCATCTATATCAGGCTCAAGATATTATGTGTCTTTCATAGATGATTGTAGCAGGTGGACCATTCTGTTTTTCATGAAGCACAAGAATGAAGTGTTTAATTGCTTTAAGAAGTATATTGCTCTTGTTGAAAACCAAACAGGTAGGACTTTGAAACGACTCAGATCAGATGGTGGAGGAGAATACTTCTCTTCTGAATTTGATGCCTTCTTGCATGAAAGAGGCATTAAAAGGGAAGTCACTACAAGGTATACACCCGAACTCAATGGTGTAGCAGAGAGGAGGAACAGAGCTATTGTCGAAGCAACAAGGTCCATGCTCAATGAAAAGGGATTGCCAAACTACCTATGGGCAGAGGCTGTGTCTACAACCACATATCTCATAGATAGACTTCCATCTAAGTCACTAGATGGAACCACTCCATACGAAGTTTGGAATGGAAGAAGACCTAGTCTAGAGCATTGCAAAATCTTTGGATGCTTAGCCTATGCTCATATTCCTTCTCAAGTAAGAGGGAAATTCGATCCCAAGGTAGAGAAGTGTGTATTCATTGATTATGATCAAAACTAAAAAGGATATAGATTGTACAATCCAACCAATAAAGGATTTTCTGTGAGTAGAGATGTAATCTTTGATGAAAACAAATCATGGTTTGATGATGACAGGAAAGTGAAGCTGCCTTATGACTTGGATGAACATTTTCCATCACTTCAACCAAAGGAGCCAAAGCAGATTGAAGAAAGTGATTCGGAGATTGACATAGAAGACTTGGAAAGACTAAAGCTATGGAAGAACAAAGGAAAAGCAAAGATGCAGGATGCTACATATGGACCCGAGAGCTCACATCAACCACTTAGAAGGTCTTCAAGGGAGAAGAAGAAACCAGAGAGGTTTGGTTATGATACTTCTTTGGTCACTAAGCACTCAATCTACATTGCAAAGGATTCAACCAATGAAGAACCTACCACATTTGAAGAAGCACAAAGCAAGAAAGCTTGGAGAGATGCAATGGATGAAGAAATGGAAGCCTTGAAGGAGAATGACACTTGGGAGCTTGTACCTAACAAGCCATCTATGAAGATAATCGGATTTCGATGGATATACAAACCCATGGTATTGATTATGAGGAGAATTTCTCTCCTGTTGCAAAAATGCCTACAATTAGGGTTCTCATTAGTCTTGCTGCATCTAGAAATTGGAATCTTTATCAACTTGATGTAAAGAATGCTTTCTTGAATGGATGGACTTCTGAGGAAGTGTATATGGCACAACCTCCTGGATATGAGGATGCACATCATCCTAACTATGTATGCAAACTAAAGAAAGCTTTGTATGGATTGAAGCAAGCTCCAAGAGCTTGGAATTTCATATTGGTGACTTATTTGCAGGACCAATGATTCAAAGCTAGCAAGGCGGATACCTCTTTCTTCATAAAGAGGAATGGATCTGAAGTGATCTATTTATGTGTGTATGTTGATGATATTATTATCACAGGCAATGATCTTGAAGGAATTAAACAGGTAAAGAGTCAAATGAAGGAGGAGTTCAAAATAAGTGACCTCGGACCACTCACTTATTTTCTTGGATTGGATTTGATCTACACAGATTCAGGTATATACATCACACAAAGGAAGTATGTCCATGACATGCTCGTCAAGTTCAAGATGAAAAATACCAAGTGTGCAGGTACACCTATGGAGCAAAATCATAAGCTTAGTGCTTATGAAGGAGAGCCAATTGAAGACATCACAAGCTATCAAAGCTTGGTTGGAATTTTGAACTATGCAACACTCATAAGGGTGGATATATGCTATAGTGTTAGCATATTGAGTCAATTTATGCATAAGCCAAGAAGACCACATATGGAAGCGGCCAAGAGAGTCCTCAAGTACCTAAAGGGGACCATGAATGAAGGTTTGTTTTATTCATATACTTCAGATATTGAGCTAAAGGTCTACTCAGATGCAGATTGGGCCGGATCTAAAGATGATAGAAGAAGCACATCCGGGTATATATCATTTGCAGGTTCAAAAATCATTTCTTGGTCATCGAAGAAGCAACCAACTGTGGCATTATCTTCTACTGAAGCTGAATATAGAGGTTTGGCTAATGCAACTCAAGAAATCATGTGGTTAAAGTCTTTGTACACAGATATTGGACTTCATTCTTCAACACCTCACATTTTTGGTGACAACACAAGCTCACTACATCTAGCAGCTAATCCGGTATACCATGCTAGAACCAAGCATATTGAAGTCCACTACCATTACATAAGGGAGAAGCTAATGAGCAGGGATATTCAACTATCCTATGTCTCTACAGATATGCAATGTGCCGACATGTTGACTAAAGCTCTTGATGGTACAAAATTAAGTAGATTCAAGTTGATGATTGGCTTGCAGGAAATCAAGGACAATTGAAGACTTATTTGAAGGTCAAGCATGTTAGGCTTGAGGGGGAGCTGTTGGTGCATTTTACCCAAGCCTACATGCTTGATATATTTGATATCATCCTCATTTGTAAGTCACATGAGTAGTCATGTGAACACCTCTTGTAAAAGAGTTCATTTTTATCTCTTGTAATTGAAAAAAGAAAAAGGAAAAGGATGGCTTACCTCATGCATGATGTAAAAGCAATTTCATGGCTCTAACTACCAAAACCCATGACTTTTTGAGCTGAGGGAATATCTCCTAACTTTGGGAATCACTTTTAGGTGGAGCCATTCGAATTCGAATTCAAAACTCCCTCCAAGAATAGTTATAAAAAGAGCAAGAAGGAAGAGGCGATTAGCAAGCCTTGTACGTGACCACTTGATGTCATTTTGTAGAGATTGAAGAGCTTACTCCATAGCTCTATCATTCTACTCCCATTGTGCAAAGATTCATTGCCAATGTGGTTGTAATCATATGTGAATCTATACATTTATTATCATCTACCTCTCTGTTTTGTTCTATGCTATACTCACTCAGAGCAGTAACTTCAGAAGGTCATATCTCGCGTTTTACTGAGCCTTTTTCAGTGACTTAACTTGCGTTAGAACGCTCATACTGTCTACTTTCTACCTATAAATTTTCAAGGTCATTGAATTAATAGTTTTGAAGATATCTGCAATTTACTGCTCACTGGTCTATCTCTGCAGAGCCCCGAGAATTGTGGGCATGTTCCAGAAATTGATAAATCTTGTTCTCAGCAGGTTGAGAGCACTGCTCATTTTTTCCAGCAAGTGTATGTCCAAAAATAGCAAGTTTTGGGAGCTAGTCATTTCGCAACTAGTCTGTCTTGACTTAAACTTTTGGGATACATGTTCCAAAGTACTTGGCTGATATTTTGGTGGATTTAGGAAGCTCAAAGGGTCTACTAATCAACTCTCAAGTCTCAGTTGGCTGGTGTGAAGCTGGTTGTAGCAGCACCTACTCATCTTTGGATTGCATCCACCATCTCTCTTCACACTACTTTGATCTACTTTTAGTTGATTGATTGTTTGATTGAATGCAACTTCAACCACCACAAATTCGTGGGATTTGGGCTCTATCTTTCTACCTTTACATGTGTAAAGCTCAAGGCTTTTACAACGGTGAATGAACCATCAAAAATTTCTCAAAAAAATACAATAAATGAGCATATGAAAAAGAACTCTCCAACGGATATTCTTTCGACACGATAGCCTTTGATGTAGATCAAATCCACCTCAAGCATAGTGTAAGCTTGATGTTCCAACAGACATCACTATGTATAAGTTGCAATTTTTTAGTAGCCCGAATTGAACCATCTTTTGGAAAGGAGGAACGCTGCATTTTGCCCAAAATACAGCTGTAGCTCAATGATGAGTAGCACCTCCTTTAATGTCAATCCGGGAAGACGTGAGGATGGTATGAAGACCTCGAGCAAGTGGCGGCACAAGTGCGTGAGTGAGAAGCACACTAGCATGCACACACATACACACACACGCGCACACACGGCAAGACAAAGAGTGAGAATCAATGGAGCTTTTAGATTACTTTCAAAATGCTCTTACAAGTTCGTTTCAATTACAATCTAACCTCAAAAATGAGCTCTCTAGCTCTTTTTATAGTTTTTGACTAGCTTTTGGCCCTGTCCAGACCTAGTGTCCGGCCTAGTTAAAAATTAGGTTCCAGGGCTTATTTGGGGGCTCAAACGAGATCTAAAAAATACGAAAATTGGTACGCAACTACTTCTAAGGCTCCTCAAGCTCAAGGACTCCTTGGCTTGCACAAAATGGAGCTACAAAAATGTGAAATGATATTTACAAATGATTGTTAGTGATAAAAATCACTGTTGTTGTAGGAATTTCTTCTAGTGATCTGCCATACATATCTTCGAGCTTCCTACTTTCTCTTCCTCCCTGCATGTCCATCTCTTTGATTTGCATTAATGTCTTGAAAAAATATTGGCCTACTTGCCAGATCTTCTTTGACTGCCCTGTTTGCTTGTGCTGTCCCTTCGCTCTGACTCCCTTCTTTGACTTTCACGTCTTGTAAGTCCTGGTGTACCAAGGCTACTGCCAACACCCCCCCCACTCTCGCGTCTGTCGCCCCTGACAGACCCTTGTCTAGCTGCTTTTTGGACGTAGTATTGTACAACATCGGCGACGAGGTGGTGTTCTTCTAACCTGAGTCCCCTTGCTAGGTCTGTCAGCAATGCATCCCAATTGACTGGCCCTGGGACATCTGGATGTGGCACCCGTAACTGCTCTGAGTGAATGGTTCGCTCCACAGCAAATAAATGTAGGAGATGTGAGGGTCTGGGTACAAATATTTCTGAGTGGTATTCCCAGAACCCTGTTATGAACATCTCTTCGAATGTTTGTTTAAAGCAGGCTGGGAGGTATTTTATTCTGGCGTGCCAAGCGTATATCACCTCTATGGAAGGGGTGGTGCTCATGTCATAAACTAAATCTTGGTTTCCTGTAAGGAATCCGACGCCTGAGAAGTGTGGGTCCTTGATATTCTTGAATGTCCTGAATGTAATAAGCATTAACTCAAAAATTTTCATGCACATCTGGGCCATTACATCAGGGGTATTCCTTAATCGGATGCTCCAGTGCCGTATAGTGGAAATCATGTAATTGACGGTGGGAGGCCCTTGAGGGGGTGCTAGATAGACGTAGTTTAACCATTTGGCGCATCCCTTGATATTCTTGACTGCAATGGTAAACTCTGGCCATGTGCGTCTGCGGAGTACAGGAACATAACAAGGGTTATATTTAATAAAAAGAGGCATATTCGTCCAGGTGCGAACCATCTCCGGGTAGGTTTCGAGGAGTCGGATCCTCCAAGTGGGTTGATGAATGGATCCTTTTTTGGCGCTCTCTGGGATATCATCTGGCCCAAATTGTGTAGCAAACGTTGGAGGTTTGCCACATCTATGTTGGATTTCTGCATTGTAGTCCGCCAGGAGTATACAATAGGGCACGTATTGATCATCATTGGTTCCGATCCATCGATGGTGGGACATGCTGCGGAAGTATTCTGATTTAATAATAGTGTCCTCTATCTTTGCCATAGATTGGATTTGAACTGCCACTCGATCTTCATGAGTCGATGCCATTTTCTCTAGTGTTTGGAGCCACTCAGGTACTTCGATTTCTAACGTATCCATTCCCTCTGCGGTTTGCTCACCACCTGGCATTGGCATAGGAACGTAAGGTTCCTCATACGTCTCATCTACCTCGATGGGTACCAAATCCTCGGGTTCTGGTTCGACAACTGGAGAGGGTTGTCTTTCATGTGTGAGTAAACTTGCCTGTAATTCGGCCACCTGCTCTTTCAATGCCTTGACTTTCCTCTGAAGTCGTGGTCGTTTCTGTGACTTTGGGTGCTGTCTGTTGCTCTTGGAGTTGATTGCGCAGCGCATCACGTTCCCTTTCCAAGTCATCATGAGCTTCTAATAGATCTGCATAGCTGTCCAAGATGGTCTTCATTGTCTCTGAGGGCACAGCTTTAAACTGCTCTGGATCAATTTCGTGTGGAGAGCCTTCCATTGCTGCTTCTAGATTTGCTTCGTTTTGCTGCTGCAGTCTCTTGTTTTCCTCAAGGGCGGCCGCCATGTGTTTTCTGAGAAGTGCCAGGTTACACTGGACTTTGAGATTATCGGCTTGGTATACCTCGAGCAAAGCTTCTAGTTGTTTGGCACCTGATTCTGTCGATGGTTGGGGTGCCGCCAATAATGTTTGGTGAGCCTGCTCAAGCGTCGTGTAGCGTTGATTCAGTTCTGCATTTTCTGTTTGTAGAATGTGAAATTGTGTTTGTAAGTTCTGATGGTGCGTTTCCAGTTGCTGATACCGGTTGTCCAGAGCTTTGTACTCATGCTGAAGCTGGTATACACATTGGTTTAATGCTAAAAATATGTTATTTACATTAAATAATGCTGGGAGGGGTGAAGATGCAGGGGGAATGGGGGCAGGGATGGGAGAGGTGAATGATGTGGATGTACGTGGAGATGTGGGGGGAGGGGGTATGGGTGGTGAAGGTGGCATGGGGGGAGGGAGTGGTGCTGTGGCAGGTGATGTTTCCATCGTGTCAACTGTTTGAGTGACGGTGTAGATGGGAATCGTGGGTGGAGTGGATGTGACATCGGTGAACAGGGTGGTGAAGGTGGGCATGGTGACTCCCCCGTATTGGATTCCCGGAGAGAGTGGGATGCCCATGACAATGGTAGTGGTAGTGGATGTGGTAGTGCTAGTGTCCTGTGGTGGAGTGAATTGTGTAGTGTGAGGTGGGGATGGTGGTGACAACGGTGCTTCCTGATATTCTTCTGCTTGCGCTGCTTCAGCTTCGAGGTTAGAGTCATAGATTAATCTGGCAATTTCTTCATCCGTGAGGTCCTCAAGAGTAAATCCCTGCGGAAATTCCAAATCGGATGGAATGGGTGGAAACACCAGATTAGGCCCCTCTGTGCTTGGTCTTGGTAGCCGGATTGTGAATGGCCTAACTCGTCGTGTCTGGGGAGGGGTGATTTCTGGTGTAGCGGTAGCTCCCCTTGGTTGTGCACAGGGTAGTTGGACTCCCCCCCTCATCTTCTTTGATGGGGGACCTGCTGCTGATAGTCTTCTCTGGAATTCTTGGACTCGGGACCATACGAGTGCCCGCTGAACAGGCACGTCATAAGCCAAGCATCTATAGATTATTCTGGTCAGAGCACAACACCCGTGGAGCACATTCTTCTGTTTCTTGTTCCACCTTTGATGCGCTAGGTGGATCTGATCTATGATCCAGTGTGGCACATTGATGGGCAGGCTTTCTGTCTCTGCTAGATACAAGCTGAACCATATTTTCTTCGGAGGCATTGTGAATCGTTCTTGGGCGGGAAAAGCAAAATGTTGCATGATGGTTCGCAGGTGAAGCGCAATGGTAGGTGTCATCGCTACCATGTCCTTCAACTTATTAAGATCTTTGTGCTTCATTCGTCCTGGAACCATGGTTTCCTTTTCTGTTGGGATGTGCATGCCATACATGCCCAATGCTTCTCTTACCAGATTGAGGGTCAACTTGAATCTTTTAAGCTCATTACCCGGCAGCAGTGATGGCAACACAAAGGTGCTGTCGCCTCCCTTGGCCCTGCTCGGCGTGATGGTACTGATCAAATATGAACATCGTAAAAAATCCGGCTTTGGTAAGTGAGTCCTGAAATAACTGTCCACCCCCGCTTTGATCCAAACTGATCTCATTACTTCGGCATTTTGATAGCTTTCAAACTCGCGTGTGAAAAAGTGGTATCGACCCCATTTGCCATTGAATTCCAATTCTGCTTCCCAGAAATAGGTTCCATCGCCCAGTGGTCCCGCAACATCACTGAACCAATGCGCATGCTTACCTACTTGAGAAGTGTGCCCTTGAGGAGGATCCTGAATGGGGAGCACATGCACGGCTTGAAGCTCTTGCGGTCTTGCGGTGAGACGTGACTCAAGGAGAAGTGTTTCTATGTCCACAATCTGGGCACCAGATCCGGCTTGAGAACTGGTACCTGCTTCTGCCATGGCCTTGTTCGCTGGTTGGTTCTGTGAGAATATAGAACCAAGTGTTAACATCGTAATGGACAGAATAAATCCGTTGTTGTCCCCGTTACAACATTAACATGAGGTGGATGGTGAGTTAGTGGTTAGTAAGTGCATGAAGACAGTGTGTGTAGTTAGTGCTTGTGTTGTCCTAGGAGACTACTGCAGTTAGTAAGTGGGTATGAATTTACAAATTGGGGTCGGGGGGTTTATTACAGGCCCTAGGCTGCCAAATGCAGTGAGTGGGCTTTGCCTTCGGTTTCGGAGAGTCTCTACAGAGCCTTCTCGGTGTCGTGGTTTGAAAACGAGGCCTTTTTGGGACCCATTTACAATTGATTACATGTACGCTCTTGGGTTTTGGTGTGTACATGAGTGTCGAGAACGAGTGAAATCTGGCAGTATGCGTCGCTGCGTTACGCTGTTTAGGTTGTGGCCTCAGCGTAGCTACTTGTGCCATCAAGCAAGCCTTAGGCACCCAAATTTGTCTTGATTGTGGGCTTGCCTTCATCGACTTCTTGGGCACCCAAATAGATTTTACTTTAGCAGAAGAATTTCTGAAAGACTTCTTATTAGCGTTGTGTTGTTGGTCACTAATAAGAGGCTTTGCCCCTGTAGTTGACGGTGGTGCAACCGGTCGTTCGCCTTTCCGCACCCATACCTGGTTTATTTTCTGGGCCATTCTGCTGCGCAGGTACTTTTGATCTCGGACATAGGTAGTACCCTGCTTCTTCTGCCTTTGATCCACCTTGGGTTGCTGCCTCCTTCTAGCCTTTGGAAAAGAAGGGAGTTCCGTTGCATTCTTGACTCCTTTTTTGCGAATATCATTCCTCTGCAACACATAGTTTTGGACAAGAACAGCATGGTCATCTTCATGTGTACCCCTGGAAGGACCAGGAGTCTGTGCCTTTCCTAGTTCCTTGAGTGCTCCATTGTCTAATTCTACTGTAACTCGACTATGATTGACCCAAACCTGGAGAAGTCCACTTCTTAGGTTTAGATTGACTACTTGGTCATAGATCCAATCCTGACCCAAGACGAGAGGTTCAGTGAGATCCTCATCTTGACACACTAGTACTTTAACGGTCATTGCCTCCTCGTGAATGTAGAGGGGAAGTTCCACCTCGCCCATGCAAGGGGTTTCCACGCCTCCCAATCCTATGAGGTATGCTTCCACAGGATGGACAGTTAACTGTAACTCTTGACAGTAAGATAACTTAACAGCGCTAGTGGCAGCACCTGAGTCAATCAAGGCTCTTACGGTCCTTGTACTCTTTCCTTGTCCTATGTCTATGGTTATGAAAGGACGTCTATCAATTATTCTATTCGAGCTTGTTCCTGCAACTTCGCACATGGCTATGGGAAATCCTTGGTCTGCATAGTCATTCGCTCCAGGCTGATCTCTACCTTGCCTTCGTAATTTCATCCTTCTGATGCGTTCTAAAGCCTCTGCTTGAGCTTCTTCTCTAATTCTCTTTTCTTCCTCTTTGCGTTTCTTAGCAGTGTTGAGTCGGCTCAGCATTTCCTCCGTGAGGGGTTCCTGATACAACTTGACTCTGCATCCGCTAATATAGTTAGGGAGAACATCACCCTCTAATGTGGCCAATTGTACTGCTCCACTTGTGGAGATCCTATTGATGATCATAGGTCCGTAGCCTCTCTTTTCTAGCTTCCTCGCGTGTTGTTTCAGTGTATAGACTAAGACTAGATCTCCCGCTTTCAAGCCTTTATCCTTCACATGGGCATCGAAGTATGCCTTCTGTCTCTTCTTGGCTGCATATATTCCTGCAGCGGCTCTCAGTCTTGTTTCTCCTAATCGTTCAAGATCAAAGATCCTAGAGGAGAGCTCATGACCTGTCCATTCATACTCTTGTGCTACTCTCAATGTAGGAATCAGGAAGTCCAAGGGTAGCACAGCGTTTTGACCGAATACCATCTGAAAGGGGGTGGCTTGGAGTACCGTTTTGTAGGCAACTCGGTATGCCCAAACAGCATGGTGTAGCTGTTTGTCCCAGTCAGAGCGTTTAGTGTTCACTAATTTCGTCAGTACATTGCATAAAATCTTATTAGTGCTCTCAGCTTGTCCATTAGCTTGAGGGTGATAGGGGGCAGACTTCTTGTGTATTACCAAGAATTCTTGGAGTAGATTTTCAATCACTTCATTTAAGAAATGAGTGCCTCTATCACTTACTAGTTCTATGGGTAGCCCATATCTTGTGAACACATTCTCAAACAAGAATTTGGCAGTTGTCTGAGCATCGTTCTTTGTTGTAGCCTTTACCTCTACCCACTTGGTGAGATAGTCTGTTGCCACAATGATGTATTCCGCATGAGAACCTTTGGCTGGGGGATTAATAGGACCTACGAAGTCTATTCCCCACTTAGAGAATGCACGTCCACCCATCATAGGTTTCAGTGGCATCTCATCTTTGCGTATGGGATACTGAGTCCTCTGACAGACATCACACCGTTTCACATAGGTATGTGCATCCATGTGAAGGGTAGGCCACCAGAAGCCCGCAAATAGTATTGCCTTGATCACCCGATCTGGTCCAAAGTGTCCTCCTGCTACACCTTGGTGAGCAGTTTCTAAGATCTTAAGATACTCACTTTCATGGACACACAGTCTCAGGTAACCATCCTTACCGCGCTTGTATAGATTATCACCAACGAGTGAATAATCCTGGGCTTCTTGTTCCAAACTCCTTTTTCTAGCTAGAGTCATGTCTGGAGGGAATGTGTTTGTCCTCAGGAATGATACTAGTGGTTCGCTCCAATCTGGCACAATGGATACTTGATAGAGAGTGGCATGTTCCACAGGTGGTTTAGTGCAACAGATTGGGCATTCCTTGCACAACTTTTGGACATCCGCTTCCATAGTTGGCCAGTGCACTCCGAATCTCTTTAGAGTCTGTAAAGTTCGTTGTTTTGAATGGTGTTGCTCTAATGCACCTACATGTGCTAATTGCAACCATTTAGCGTACTCATCCTCTTCTACGCAACAAGCCAAGATCCCTTGATCTGTGTGCTTGTACATGCTTCCGGCCATGATGTGATACTTTTGGGCTTTTACAACCTCTCTATTCCGTGTGTTTACCACTGGATGGTTAGGCCCGTATGTCAAGACTGGTACCAATGGCTTAGCCCACTGCGGCACCACCTCCAAATTAAATAGGTAAGCATCAGGAAGGTCATCTGATACTCCTTGTGGGGCTTCTCCAGACGTGAGTCTAGAGAGATGATCTGCTCTCAAGTGAGTCCTCCCTTTTCTTACCACGACCTCAAAATCATATTCCATTAGCAAGAGAAACCATCTTACTAATCTTCCCGTATTGCATGGCTTGTTTACTAGGTATAACAATGCCTGATGATCAGTAAAAAATTTAAACTTATTTGCAAGCAAATAGTGTCTAAATTTCTTGACTGCATATACCATGCCTAATCCTTCTCGCTCTGTAGTGGTGTAATTCCGTTCAGCCGCATTCAATTGTCTACTGGCATAGGCAATTGGAAGATCCATATTACCTTCACCAGTAGGTTGTGCAAGCACACATCCAATAGCATAATTGGATGCATCAACATGAACATGGAATGGCTTATTCCAATCTGGTGTGGTCAAGATTGGTGCTGAACATAATCTTCATTTAAGTTCCTGGAAGGAATTCTCACATTCATCCGTCCACTCAAAGTTAGTCAGAAGTCCGTACATGGGCTTTGCAATGACAGCATACATGTGTATAAATCGTCGATAATAACCACAATGCCCCATGAAAGCTTGTACTTCCTTGACATTCTTTGGCCTAGGTAGCTCTGCTATGGCTCTCACTTTTTCTTCGTCGGTAGATATGCCATTCTTGACACTATGTGTCCTAGAATCTTTCCTTGCCTGACCATAAAAACACACTTTTCTGGGTTCAGGCAGACCTGATATTCTCTACATTTGTCAAAGATTTGTCTGAGTTCAGGAATATGGGTTTGTCTAACATTGGAATGAGCTCAAAGATCATCAACATAGACTTCTAAACTCTTCCTCAGAAACTCCTTAAACACGTGGCACATCAGCCTTTGGAAGGTAGCTGGTGCATTGGTAAGCCCAAATGGCATTACTCTAAAAGCAAAGATGCCCCATTCTGTGGCAAAGGCTGTCTTATGTTGATCCTCTGGAGCTATGGCTACTTGATTGTAGCCCGAAAATCCATCAAGGAAGCTGTACACTTCCTTGCCTACCACTCTTTCTAAGAGATGTTCTGTGATGGGAAGCGGATAGTTATCTCGAATCGTGGCGGCGTTAACCTTTTTCAAGTTAATGCACACACGCAGTTTGCCATTCTTCTTGGGCACCACTACGATGGGGGATACCCATTCAGTGTGCTCAATTTCATAGATAAATCCGGCTTCAACCAGTCTATCTATCTCTTCCTTGATCTTAGCAGCATAGTTATCGTTATATGTATAAGGCTTTTGCTTAGAGGGTTTAGCATCTGAGGTCATAGGGATGGTGTGTGAGCATATGTCAGGGTCAACACCTTTCAAATCCTTGTAACTCCAAGCGAATACATCTCTGTATTCTCTTAGCAAGGTAATCAATTCGTGCTCTTCTTCTTCTGTCAGGTCATGGCCTATATACGTGCACCTCTCCTCTCCTTCCTCTATGGCCACTACTATTTTCTTGGTGGTTTCTTTGTTATCATAGGCCTCTCCTGATTGTGCCTCTCGTTTAGGCATTCTTATCACGACTCTCCTGTCATCTAGCTCATACTTCTTAAAATTTTCTGGGACCTCAAACAAAGATTCTTCCTCTTCTGGTAAGGCTTCTCTCTTCTTTCGTTTCTTTCCTTCTTCCTTAGGGGTCATATGCGTTGCTAATCTTACATCATTTGTAACCTCTCCATGCCTCTGGGGTTGAAATTCTATTTCATGGAAGTATTCTTCATCGGATGCAAATGGTGGGTCCATAATGATTGACTCTAGATCGGAGTCACTTGCATCCTCAAATGCATCAGGGCTAGGTTCGCATTCTTCTAGAACTGCCTCTCCCATGATTGGCTCTATGGAGAAGATTGAAATATCATAGCCATCCTCATCACAGTGAGGTGTCCATTGTTCTTCATTGATGGCTACGTCCATGGTTGCTAAAATTTCTGCCCAACCGTGAGGTTCAAATTCTTCGTCTGGAAAAACTCCAGGTGCATAGGCTGGGTCTTGGATTGATCTATGGTTTTCTTTCGCACCTACCTCTCTGGCTTTCTCTCTCTTCTCTTCTTCTACCGCTACTTTGCACATCCATAAGTGGGTGTCTTCATGCATCCATGAGGATCCAGACCCTATGGAATGCACCGATTCTGTATCGTCTTTAGCTCTATGGATGGGATTCCATTGGATAGGAGGGACATCTCTATGAGAATAATCCTTGAGATTAACTTTGGTTGTAACACCTAAGTGCTGCAGGTACAAAGAATTGGTCCCCCAATCCTGTACCACTTGCAACTGTCGCATGAATGGTCTTCCTAAAATCATCTCATAGGCATGATTTTTGCTGAAGTCACATATGGCAAAGGTGTGTTCAAACTCGACACCACAAGTGGTGAGAGTTATTCCTTCCAGCAATCCTAGAGGTCTCTCTATGTGACCATCGGCCATTTGCAGTTTCATTCTCGTTGGCCTGAGTGCTTGCTTGCCCCAACGCTTCCATAAGGAGGTAGTGGCAATTGCAACTCCTGCACCTGAGTCCAAAATCGCCTTGGTGGTGTACTCCTGGTAGGTGATGGGAAGATAGGTGTTCCCTTCTTCACCTTCACACATATCTCCTATCTTATCCAAGGGAATTTCCGGTACTGTCCTGTGGGATCCTGCCCGGGAACGAGGTTTTGCTATTTCTGGTACTTGTTTGGCTACATGTTTCCATAATTCAGGTCTAACCTTGAGTAGCCCTTCTAACTTGAGGTTACACTGCATGTTAGTGTTCTTCACTACCTCTGTGTTCCTAGGTATGACTGAGTCGTCGTTCCTTACCATGACTGTGGGTGCTCTCATACATGTGGACTTGGCTTCCCATGGGCCTGTGAAGTGGGGTAGCTCTTGTATGGAATTAGACTCAAAGTCCAATCTCTCGAGAGATTGAGTACTCTCATGTTCCCCGTAAATAGATGGGATGTCTTGTGGGAATTGGTCGTGTGCATCGTCCACAAGTTCAAAAGGAGGGGCGACCTCGCTTTCGTTTTCCCATTTGTCTTCTTGAATCTCTCGTAGGAAGTCTGGTGCAAACCGATTCATAGAAGAAGAAGTGTCTGGCTCTGTAGAATTAGGTACATATGCTACCTGGGAAGGAGGGCTTATTCTATCGTTGGCTCTTTCCTCGTTCTCATAGATAGCTGGAGCACAAGCTTCTTGGGGAGGATTACTTATGCTATTACTTTTCCGAACAGGCTCATACGCTCTCTGGGAAGGAATGTGGGTTACCTGTGGAGGTACATAAGCTTTCGAGGGAGGCTCCTGTGACCTTTGGGGAGGAAGATAGGCTCCTTGAGGAGGCACATGGGCTTCCTGAAGAGGCTGGCTTATCCGTTCTCCTGCCCTTTCCTTTCTTTGAGGGGTAGGTTCCTTTTCTGATTGTGCGATTAGCCTCTCTATTCTTTCTAAGGAGGGGAAGTTGTCTGGTTTAGTGGAAGTAGCCACATACACTTCCGATGGGGAATGATTCATGTTTTTGCTTGCTTTATCTTTTTCTTGATTTTTTTCTTCCTTGGCAGATCTTGCAATTATTTCCTCTAACTTCTCTAGGAATCCATCCAAGTGTAATTGCGTTTTGGCTGAGCCCGAGTAATTGAAAAGGCGACTGGCTTCAAACATAGTCTGAGCCAATGCGACCATTTTCGCGCACAGTTTGGTTCTTTCTATCTCTAGGTCAGCTCTAGGATAGCACTTGGCATGATCCGTGACGTTTGGCCCTTCTTGGATTCTGGCCTGATATGCTTTGAGCATCATGTCTATGTCTTCAGGAGTGGGATCAGCTAACACTGATCCTACCCTAGGAGGTGGTGAAATAGTATGACGTGGTGGGGAAGGTGGTGGGTCAGATGGAGATGGGAGGGGTGGCGGCGGGGTATTGTGAGAGGGGATTTGAGAGGTGATTTCAGTTATCCTAGCTTTGGTTTCTCTTATGCTTTCCTCAAGTTCACTCATCTTTTTAGCCCATTGTCTTTTCATTCTTTCCCGACTATCTTTCCATGCTCTAGTCCTTTTCTTTGTTATGCTCTCAGTTTCACTAGCCACTGAGTTCTTATCCTGGTTTGTCTCTTGGTTTTGCTGCAATGCCTGAGCTCTAGTGACTACCTGCACTGGTGCAGTGGAAGTGACGCTTCCTGAGGAATCTACAACCAACCCAATCACATTGATCGGAGTGATTTTTGGCATATTATTGGGGTTCTTTGGGCAATCTCGTAAAAGATGCTCTTTTCCACAATCTTGGCAAGAACCTTGGATAGTCACTGACTGGGGTTGTGTAGGTGGGGGCAAGGGACAATCACGAATGAGATGATCTCCTTGGCATCTGTAGCACGGTCCTCTTGGGAATGGAGGTCTTACTTGCCTAGGTTGAGGCCTGGGGTTGGGGTTTGCATACATGACGTTCGTGTAATCTGACTCCCAACTAGGTTCACTTGGTTCTTCACTATAGTAAGACTCACCATGTTCTGGAGACTGCATGTAGTAAGTCTGGGGACTATCGACATGTGTAGAGTCAAAGCTATGGTCACTTGGGTCACTTTCTGAGATCAATGGGGTTACTGGTACTATGGCCCTATTCAGGTTTTCTTCTACAACAGCATACTTTACTGGAATCACGTTAGCGGGGTTTGGAGGCTGTTGAGCTAGCACCGGTTGGGGTCTCTGTTGGGCCTGATATTGTGGTTGGTAGGTTTGTTGGGGTCTAGCATATTGTGGTGGTGGAGGGTACTAGTTCTGGTATCTTCCTTGTTGGTAGGGCTGAGGGTAGGGTTGCCTAACAGTCTGCTTGTTGTATGGGCAATCTTGCGCAGTGTGGTTTGTGTACTTCCGTTCTATAGTGCAGTATTGGCTACTAGGGTTAACTTGGGGTTGAGCCATAATAGGGCAGACATTCGCCATATGGTCACCACCGCATGTATAGCATCTTTTCAGAGGGGCAAACCTTGGGATTTGTTTGCTCGATACACCTAATTTCTGAGCTACCTTTTCGGCAAGTTCCTCAATTGATGTGGACTGCGTGGAAGAGTGACTAGATGCACTATCTGAATCTTTGTAGATTTTGGAAAGCTCTAGTTCTTCCCCTAGGTTATCTTCAATGTCAATGCACATGCGTACACACTCTTCTATAGTCCTAGGGTCCTTCAGATACACATAGGATCTCAATTTCGTACTCAGCAATCCATCAAGGAATAAGGCTACTTGTTTAGCAGATGTGGGTAACTCCGAAATAGGGCACCTTTCCAGATATTGTCTAAATCTTCTTCCGGCCAATCTGACAGTCTCTTGGGGGGTCTGTTTGAAGCTGTGGATCAATGAGGAGGTATTGTGTCTTATGCCGCTCTTAGAGAACTCTACAATGAATGCCTCTAGGAGTTGGTCTATGCTCCTGAACTGACGCTCATCTAATGGCTGAAACCATGTAAGTGCCGTGTTCCTAAGGGTTAGACCGAAGGCATTGTACTGCGTGAACAGATCTTCCACTTGTTCAGCTCTCAGGACTTGCTTGAACTCTGCCACATGATCATAGGGATCTCCTGTGCCGTCAAAGTAATTCTTCATGGACTTAACTAGCTGGGTGGGTCTCAAAGTTCTTGTATGCTCTCTAGGCCTCGGCAGAGGGAATCCATCTACATTTCTTTGGTTCCTGTGGGCTCTATGCATCTCAGGTTCTACCCTATTCGTCTCTGTTCTCGTTCTTTCTCTGCCTACAGGGTTGGCGAAACTTACTTCTGGTCTATCCCTACTTCTGTCTCTTTGCGTACCATGAGCTTGGGAAGTTCCAGCCCCAGGGTGACCATAGGATACATTTGATCTTGGTTGGGGGAAAATAAATTCACCCTTCCAAGTGTAGGCATGCCTATCATTTTCTGTCACTACAAAGATCCGTTCTGAAGCATGATCTAAGTAGGTCACTCTGCCTGGGCTATCGGGATCCTTAAACTCATAGATCATGATATTTCCTATGTCTGTTGGCTGATTAGACTTATACCTCCAAAAGGCTTCATCAGTTTCTCGATTGAGGAGCAACTCTATGCTCTTGTTGTCTTGGGGGACCCATTCAGGCGTGATAATCCTAGTGAGAACTGATTTACCTCGAGGGGTTCTAGGTTCCGCATCCATGTTCCCTTGTTCTAGGTCACCTAAGTCCGCTTCTGAGATTACATTCCCAAAGTCATCGGTCCTATCAGGGTGACTAGTGACTACATATATAGTTCCTTCCTTGTCCAGGTATGCACCGTTTTCAAACTTGACAGCTGGGTGCTCTAGTCCAATGGATTGATCAGGGTTTTTAATCTGGACCACAGATCTTCCTAGGCCGTCCTCATAGATGCTAGCACCTAGTCGGTTGGTCCTAAGATATTCCAGCTGTGTGTTGTAAGGGCCTTCTACCCTGTACAAATAAGGCACTCCTGAACTTCCCGTAGGTCTGTCCATGCCTTGAGACATCCCTGATTCACTGGTATCTGAGCTAGGGTAATGAGAGTGGTGACTCAACTGCTGGGCCCAAGACCTTGCAGTATGATTGACACTAGCCTCTGAAGACCTAAGGCTTTGTCTCTCTCTTGCTAGGTGTCGTCCTGATCTAAGGTTCATATGCCTAACTGATTAGCCCAATTTTTTTCCAGAGTACAACCTCGTTACCGATCAATTGGTACCAGTTACTTGATTCTTTTTAGTTAGTTATTGTGTTTATGGTCTTGTCTGATATCACGTCGTCAGGAACACTTGAATGTTCTTCGTACTTTAGGTTGATCGTTCCACGTTAGATTCTTTTCCTTTAGGTTATCGACAGTACAGAGATTATGTTTTTAACTTGAACTTGAGTTTTTTAGGTAGTCTTCAGCTTGATAACTGCCTATCGTCAACCTGACTTACTCCTACCTCTACTCGTTCTTAGCTTGAGCTAGGAAATGACAGAGGGGGTTGAGAATATTCCAACCTTACTTGTTGATCCCTTGCTTTATGGTGCTCAAGAACCCGGTTCTCAAGCTTGCAAAGAAACCTTGCTTTGTATGCTCTCCGTTGCTCTCAATGAACCTATAAAAGTCCCACGGTTAGCTCAATGCTTAGATTCAAAGGACACAACCAACCACTTTCATTCATGTAACGCAAACACACATTTGCATTGTGACTTTTAGGAAAATAATTCTAAAGACCCCTGACTTTGATCCCCCTGGGTATGGTCAACTTCAAAATACCCTCTCTGAAAACCAACGCATTATCTTTATAAAAAACAGTTGAGGGCGTGTAGTATATGCCACGAGCTTTCCAACAAGCCCAAGAGCTCAAAAATTGGATTTCGTATGAAAAAGTTATGACTGTTCAAGGTTTAGGGAGTTAAATCAGGATTCAATACAAGCTAACAGTCAAACAGGAATACTCGAGTAGCTTGTGGCACGGCCTCGCGATGCAATACTACACCCTAGTGTTTGTCCCACACTCAATCAAAATTTAGACCAATGATTTTGCCTTGAAAATTTGACCTAATTTGCCCTTCTAACGCGTTTGCAAAGTCTGTCGGTCGCGATTGACAGGTCAGTCGCGATCGACGTGTCGATCGCGATTGACAGGTCCGTCGTGCCTGTCAGTCGCGATTGACTGGTCAGTCGCGATTGACACGTGGCCGAAAAGTCAATCAGTCGTGGTCAAAGCGTCGTTGACTCTGTCGGTCGCGATTGATGAGTCGATCGCGATTGACAGGTCGGTCGCGAGGGTCTGTCGATCGTGGTCAATCAGTCGTTGACTGTGTCGGTCGCGATTGACAGAGCCGTCGTGGTCTGTCCGTCGTGGTCAAACAGTCGTTGACTGTGTCGGTCGCGATTGATGAGTCGGTCGCGATTGATGACTCGATCGCGATTGACACGTGTCACGCGTATGGTCAGTCGGTCGTGGTCAATCGGTCGTTGACCCTGTCGGTCGCGATTGACAGAGCCGTCGTGGGCTGTCGATCGCGATTGACGTGTCGATCGCGATTGACAGGTCTGTCCGTCGTGGTTTGTCGGTCGCGATTGACAGAGCGATCGCGATTGATAGAAATCTGTGGAATTTCAAAAAACTAAACACATTTTTGGGAAGCTCTAGGCCTGTAGGTCATGGATATGCACTTTGTTTAGCAATTAGAGCAATTTTTCTGTCGGTCGCGATTGACAGAGCTCGGCGACACACAGACAGTTACTCAGATTTCCGTACCTGCGCAGGGTGCTGGGGATGATGATGCGGCCTGTACCTGCAGAATGCTCACAAAACATGCAAAAAACAGCACATGCAAATTCGCTCTCTCGCTGTCTCTCACAAGTGAAATGAGGGAAATGAGGTGGAGATGGGGATATAGTCAAAAAACTGAAATTTTCGCGATGATGGAGATGGATGTGGGAGATGGTGATGATGATGATGGTGATGAAGATGGTGAAGAAAGTAAAAGAAAATCGATGAGAGTGAAGAAAATACCTACAACTCCAACGCGCCAACTCTACGTCTTACCATCACACGCTCGTCCTCAAAGCTCGATCCCCGGCAACGGCGCCAAAATTTGGTGTAGCTCAATGATGAGTAGCACCTCCTTTAATGTCAATCCGGGAAGACCTGAGGATGGTATGAAGACCTCGAGCAAGTGGCGGCACAAGTGCGTGAGTGAGAAGCACACTAGCATGCACACACATACACACACACGCGCACACACGGCAAGACAAAGAGTGAGAATCAATGGAGCTTTTAGATTACTTTCAAAATGCTCTTACAAGTTCGTTTCAATTACAATCTAACCTCAAAAATGAGCTCTCTAGCTCTTTTTATAGTTTTTGACTAGCTTTTGGCCCTGTCCAGACCTAGTGTCCGGCCTAGTTAAAAATTAGGTTCCAAGGCTTATTTGGGGGCTCAAACGAGATCTAAAAAATACGAAAATTGGTACGCAACTACTTCTAAGGCTCCTCAAGCTCAAGGACTCCTTGGCTTGCACAAAATGGAGCTACAAAAATGTGAAATGATATTTACAAATGATTGTTAGTGATAAAAATCACTGTTGTTGTAGGAATTTCTTCTAGTGATCTGCCATACATATCTTCGAGCTTCCTACTTGCTCTTCCTCCCTGCATGTCCATCTCTTTGATTTGCATTAATGTCTTGAAAAAATATTGGCCTACTTGCCAGATCTTCTTTGACTGCCCTGTTTGCTTGTGCTGTCCCTTCGCTCTGACTCCCTTCTTTGACTTTCACGTCTTGTAAGTCCTGGTGTACCAAGGCTACTGCCAACACCAGCCTTCACAAACATGTTTTCCGGATGCCTCAAGTTTGGGCAAAGAGGACACCATTTCAGATTTTTGTAGGCATAGCAAACTAGCAAAATTCAGATGACCAAAGCATGCATGCCAAAGCTTTGCATCTGACATAGCCCGAGAATCATGTACTACACATGCGAAATCATTTATAGATTTTTCATAGTCTATGAGCTTATATAACCTAGGACATAAAATGCCAGAAGCAATAATGACGTCGCCATTTGACAGATCATGAACTATACATCTGTCATCAACAAATTTCACAACCAAGCCAATCTTGGCTAATGCAAAAACTGATAATAGATTTTTCTTGATCCTGGCACAAACAAAGCATCTGACAAAGTGAAAGAACTACCACCAGCACTAGTCAAAATGATCTTACCAACTCCCGTAACAAGATAAGAGGAGTTGTTGGTGCATGTAACAATATTCCTTGTAGGGGCAAACTCGAGTGAACAGAAGCAAATGTGCTGCGAGGTAATATGTTGGTCGCCCCACTATCAAAGTACCAAACATCTAAGTCTACTGCAGACATGCACTGCTCATGAGAAGATGGATCAAAACTGCAACCAGTAGTAAATGCCCATTCTTCATCCTGCATTAGGAGAATCTCTTTTCTATGTAGAGGCCTCTGCAAAAACCATTCCGCCCTCTTTCTTTTTTGCCTCTTTAGCAACCAATTTTGGACAACTCTTAATGACATGATCATTTGCTTTACAGTATTTGCAAAACAATTTCTGCTTTTTTGACTCCTTCTCATCTTTGTCCTTCCTTCAAATGTGCAGCATTTGCAGATTTCTGCTTACTAGTAGAAGAGCTCCATTTTCCTTTCCCCTTCTGACTAGCTAGGAAAGCTTGACCTGCAACATGCATAATAGACATGTTCTGCCTAGACTAATCTTCCTGCAATAGAAGAGCGACTAACTCCTCAAATGACAAGGCATTTGGATTTCCTTTCATCATAAAATGAAGAGTAGAAGCAAAACTCTGATATAATTAACGAAGACCATTCAGAACGGTCTGCATAATTAAGCTATCTAGTATAACCTCATCATCAAAAATCAACTGTTCTTTCAAATTCTTGATCTTTGTGAGAATATTGTCCATAGAATCACCTTCATTCATGTGCTCACTCTCCAATTGTTTTCGGAGGTAAGCAACATGAGCCTCATTCCTAGCCTAGTACAATGTGGTAAGTGTATTCCAAGCATCCTTAGCTATTTTGCAAGAGCGAATGTGAGAATAATGATACATTTGATAGACAAAGCTATCAATGCATGTTCTTGAGCATCTCTTCCATCCCAATGAATTTTCTCTGTAGTAGGTGCAACAAAAACAGCAGCACAAAGAGGAATATGTAGAATATCATCATCTTCGACACCATCTCCATCAGCTCCAGCATGTGTATTTGTAGTACTTGTATTCGCACGTGTAACAAGACGTCTTTCAACACCTTCTCTGCAGAAAACAATAGCGCACCATAGATGGTTGTCCAGCGCCATCTACGGCTCAAGCTATGCGTGAAAATCTCTCCTTAATTGTCCATGTGCGAGTGTCAATGATATATCGACAGTATTTTAGAGTGCGCAATCTTCACCACAGGCAAGCAGGAACACGCCGATACTTTCTCCTCTCTCTACATGTCCGATACACCTCTACAACTGCTGGACTGCATTGGTGCCACTCTCTCCCTACGGTCCTATCCGCCTGCGTTTAGCATGCAGCACAGCGTGCCCAATTCGCTCTCTCACTCTCCTTCTATTCTCTCTGCGTATGTGACCGCCAAGACGGGTCCTCCCCCCCTGCGCCATAATAGCCACATGACATCTATGCTCTACTATAGTCAGTGCCCATACTCTTCTCTCTCTCCTACAACAGCACCCACCGCCAACAGTCCAAGTTTTTCTAGTGCCATGACTGCCAGCATACATCATGAACCTTGGGGTCCTATAAATTGGACAGAATAATTCTCATCTATGTAAAGAGAAGCAGCACCATCTCCATGGCCTCATTACCTTTGGCCTTAAGCAAGGGATTATATACCAAGTGCAGATCTGAAGCAAAACTAAATGTAGACAAATTGAAGCGTATCTCTCTCTCTGCCTCTCACTCTCTCTCTACTATGAGGGCTAATGGACATGAGCAAAAAATAATGAATAAGAGGGTAAGAACCCTTACCTGGAAAATAGGTGAACCAAGAAGACCCACGCGGAAAAACAAATGAGGCTTGGCCCCCTATTTATAGGCTCCCCCGTGCTTCTCTCCTTAGGACTATTCTCTAGAAGTTTCCAACCTCCTTACTCAACTTTCTAATTCCATATCACCTTGCATGTTCATTTGCTATTTTTAGAAAATCCCATCTCTTAATTCTATTTTTTTGGTTTTTCTCCTTTTTATTTCTCCTAAACTAAGGTTTGGTTTCACACTGGATAATTACAATTTAATTATTTATAAGGGTTTGACCTAGGATAAACACCAATTCCAAGGGTCCAACCTAGGGTTTTTGATCGGAAAAATTAGGGGTTTGCTCACAATTAACTCAAGCTCGTCAATTCAAGGGTTTATTTACAATTATGGCCAAAACTCCAAGGGTTTCTAAGGGTCTGGGCTCGGTTTTCATGGGATAAACCCGCATTTTCAAGGGGTTTCAAGGGTCAAACCTAGGTTTCTTGAGGGACAAAAGTTAGCGCCATGCCTATTTACAAATGCACAGACTCAATCTACAAGAACTACATGGTTTTGCATCTCTCAGTGAATCAAATCGACCAAAACATGTACAATTTTTACCACTTTCTCAGTGAAAACACCACACAAAACTCATAAAATCAATCAACTTTGAAAAAAAAATCAATGCACACTCCCTGCGGGATTTCATCCTGACATTCACCCCCACTAAACCTGCACATCGTTCGGATGGGCCAACCTACAAGATTCAATAGAAGCGTATCAGGGTTCTTTTGAAAACTATTTTTACTTTTTATCTTTTTCTTTTTAAAAATCAAAGCGTGATCTCATGCACTCCATGCAGCTTTATAAAGATTAGTATGAATTTTAGAAAATTAGGTAGATTCAAGCTTCACAAACATCATACTATGTTTTTGCGTTTGCAATCTGACAAGTAATCACATGAATAAACCGTTGGCTTTCTAGATCTTCTGTTTGTTCAACTTGTTCAGATCCAGCAACTCATTCTAAGTACTAGCATATACATATGTTTCTACTAACTCAATTTGTAGAATATACCTCAATTCCCATTGTGTATCTCCTACTTGTCCAACTCTCCATTAGATCTCTTCTTTTCATTTTTCTTTTTCATTTTTCTTTTTCTCATTCTTTCTTTTTCACTTCATCTCAGCTCATCATTTTTCTTTTCATTTTTATTTTCACAAATCGGCCTATGACGAAATCGGGTGCGACTCATGGACTTCTCCACCCGGCCAAGTTTGTTCCACCTGTCTGCCGACCCGACATAGCGCACAACATACACAATGTCAGCCCTACATGAAATCGACGTCAACTGACCACCCGGCCAGAGTGATTCCACCTGCCTACCGACCCATGCAGGCGCATGACAACAAATAGTTCAGGCCTACGATGAAACTAGCTACGGCTCGTGGCCTTGATCGCCCGACCAAGGTGGTTCCACCCGCCTACTAGCCCATCATAGCGCACTAACAACATGCACACACATATAAGCTGGCTTGAGTATGAAGTTCTTCTATAAATCATGATACGTATGGAGGTAAGATCTCGCAAGAAATAAATAGTAGGACCCAAAGATTCCCACTCACTAAGTGTTCAAATCGATCAGCATATACACATACTTAGTTTAAGCATGCCATCACATTCCCAAGCTTTCACTCCCAAAAATCTCTAGTCTGCTAAGTGATTCCATTCATATCATTCCTAGTCACTTATGCTTCATGCAAACCCATAATAGATATTTGTTATCTTCATTCTACATGATTTTCCTAAATTCATACATATCTTTATCACACACATCAATGCCATGCATATGCTCTATCAAGAAGAGAACAAATTTCGAATTGGAAACATTTCACCTGGTCATTTTATTGCGTCTTCTTCATTCATTGATCCAGCTTCTCTTTAATTTCACGGTCTATCATTCTTCATCAGTATCAACCTCAGTATCATCAGCTTCCTCCAGTATCATCAGCATCATAATCATCATTAATCATCATTAATCATCATTAATCATCATTATCATCAATCATTTATCATTCATCAATCATAATCATTTATCAATCATCATCATGCATTAATCATCAATCATCGTCATTTATTAATCTTCAATCATCATCAACCATCATCATTCATCAACATCATAATCACTCATCAATCATCATCATTCATCAATATCATTCAACATCATCAATCTATAATTCTTCATCAGTATCAACATCATTTTCATCAGCTTCCTCCAGCATTAATATTGGTATCATCATCATCAATCATCAATCATCATCATCATCCTTATTTCCATCATCAATCATTATCATTCATCATCATCATTCATCATCATCATTCATCATCATCATTCATCATCATCATTCATCATCATCATTCATCATCATCATTCATCATCATCATTCATCATCATAAACCATTAACATCATCAAACACTAATAATTCATCAATCATTTATCATCATGAATCATCAATCATCACTAATCATTCATTAATCTTCAATCATTGTCATTCATTAATCATCAATCATCAATCATTATCATTCATCGTCATCAATCATCATCAACAATCATTAGCTCTTGATCATTCTCATATGTTTTATTATGAGTTTTCTTCCATCATCATTCAAGATTTGCAAATATATCTTGAAAAGTTAGATTTCTAGCTCTCTTATTCTTCTTGAAACTCTTAGAAGTCTTTGAAGTTCTCTTTACACTCTATTGGCATCATACGGGAAGAAGCAGGTACGGGCATACATGCAGATCTAGCACTGAGGCAACCCATCATTTTTTTTCAATCTTCATTTAAAAAGTGATTCTCATCACTAAAAACCATTGTAAATACCGTTTCACCTTTTTGTAGCTCCATTTTGTGCAAGCCGAGGAGTCCTCGAGCTTGGGGAGCCTTAGAAGTAATTGCCTACCAATTTTCATATTTTTTAGACCTCGTTTGAGCCCTCAAATAAGCCTTGGAACCTAATTTTTAACTAGGCCGGACACTAGGTCTGGACAGGGCCAAAGGTAGTCAAAAACTATAAATAGAGCTAGAGAGCTCATTTTTGAGGATAGCTTCTTGTAGTTTTGAACTTGTATTGAACTTGTATGAGAACTTTGTTGCAATAGAATTGATTCCATTGTCTTACTCTCTTTGTTCTTGCTGTGTGTGCGCGTATGTGTGTATGTATGTGCATGTTTGTGTGCTTCTCACTCACACTTTTGTGCCTTCACTTGCTCGAGGTCTTCATACCATCCTCATGTCTTCCCGGATTGACATTAAAGGAGGTGCTACTCATCACTGAGCTACACCAAATTTTGGCGCCGTTGCTGGGGATTCGAGCTTTGAGGACGAGCGTGTGATGGTAAGACGTAGAGAGGACGCATTGGAATGGTAAGTAGTAGGTAATTTTCATGTTTTTTTCTCCATCTCCATCTCCATCTCCACCTCCATCTCCATCTCCACCTCCATCTCCATCTCCTTCTCCACTTCATATTCCCTCTTTCTTCTCATTATCCTCATTTGCTTTGTGCGAGTTTGAGAGAGAGCGAGTGTGCATTGTTGTTTTGTGTGTTTTTTCATGTTTCTTGCAGGTTTTAGCATCCTCACCATCTCCAGCACGCTCAGCAGGTACGGAACTTCTCTACACAAGCCCCGAGGCAACAAGCTCGAGCTATCGCGACACACCGAAAAACTGACCCTATCACGATTCTGAGTGCACCACGACACTGTGTAGGCTGAGAGCTCCTCGAATCACTAGCCAGATCAGAAAATTCACCATATCTCGGTCTATCGCAACACACCGAGATATCGCGACACACCGAGGTATCGTGACACACCGAGGTATCGCGACACACCGAGGTATCACGACACACCGAGGTATCACGACACACCCAGGTATCGCGACACACCGAGGTATCGCGACACACCAAGGTATCGCGACACACCGAGGTATCACGACACACCCAGGTATCGCGACACACCGAGGTATCGCGACACACCAAGGTATCGCGACACACCGAAGTATCGCGACACACCGAGTTATCGCGACACACCCATCTATCGCGACACATTCGTCTATCGCGACACACCCGTCTATCGTGACACACCGACCTATCGCGACACACCCATCTATCGCGAAACACCGACCTATCGCGACACACCCATCTATGGTGACATTTTGACCTATCGCGACACACCCACTTATCGCGACACATCCAAGTATCGCAACACATTCGTCTATCGCGTCACACCCGTCTATCGCGACACACCGACCTATCGCGACACACCGACCTATCGTGACACTACGACCTATCCCAACACACCCACTTATTACGACACATCCAAGTATCACGACACACCGACCTATCGCGACACACCCATCTATCACGACACACTGACCTATCGCGACACACCCAAGTATCGCGACACACCCATCTATCGCGACACTCCGACCTATCATGACACACCCACTTATCGTGACACATCGACCCGAGCTATCGCGATACACAGGCCTCACGAATAATTTATTGGAGTGTAATAATTGATTGACTTGGGATAATTTTTGGGCTTGATTTCTAACATATTGAGACTACCTTAGAGCCTTAGAAGTGGGCAAAACACCGAGAAAATCATAAAAAAATTTCTTAAACCCTGAGAGCCTGTTTTGAACCCTAAATGTGTGAACATTCATAACTTCCTCATACAAAATCCGTTCGCAGTGATCTTAAAATTAAGGTCAAGATTATTAGATAGGGTATTTTGAAGTTGACCATACCTCAGGGTAGGGAAGTTGGGGAATCTTTAGGATTGTCTTCCTAAAAGCCAAAGAGCAAGTTAATCTCTGAGTTGCATGAATGAATGGGTCTGTTGTGTTTTTTTTTTAATTGAAATCTTGAGCTAACATTGGGACTTTTACAGGTCCATTGAGAGCATGAAAGGGCAATCCAAGCAAGAGTAAGTGCAATCTTGGGAACACGCTTCCGGGGCACACAAGGACAACCAAGGAAGGAACCTTAAGGTAGGAAATTATCAACATCCTCTGTCAATTCCTAGCTTAGGCTAAGTACGGATAGAGGTTTTGGATCAATTAGGGTTACGTCAGGCACAAATCAAGTCCAAGAGAACTAATCAACTAAGTACAAGCATTAGGTAGATCTTAAGTGTGAAAACTCTAAGGGACAAAAGTAAACTTGATTCGACCAATTATCAAGTGCAAAATTTACTTGATTCCAAACAAGGGCTTAACAAAATATTCAACTAAAAAGAACAAAGTGATTGGTACAAATTAACCTGCAACGAGAGGGTACTTGGGACCAAGGGGGTAGATAAACCAGGCATATGAACCTTAGGTCAGGAAGACACTTAGGCCCAGATAGACAAAGCCTCAGATCTTCTGACACTAGTGTCAATCACACTGCTAGGTCTTGGGCCCAGCAGTTGAGTGATTACCCATACACTCCCAGATCAGAAACAAGTGATTCTGAGATGTCCTATAACATGGAGAGACCAGTACGTAGTTCAGGGGTAGCGTACCTAGAAAAGCCAGAAGGACCTTACAAGACTCAATTGGAATACATCAGGACTAATCGTCTAGGTGCTCGCATCTACAAAGACGGCCTGAGAAGATCTGTGGTCTAGATTAAGAACCCTGATCAACCCCATGGACTAGAACACCCAGTAGTCAAGTTCGAGAATGGAGCATACCTAGATAAAGAAGGGACTATTTATGTAGTCACCACCCTTCCAGATAGGACATGCTAGTTCGGCAACGTGATCGCAGAGACTGACATGGGTGACATAGAGCAAGGGAACTTAGGGAGAGAGCCAGGGACTCCCTGTGGCAAATCAGTCCTGACTAGAATCATGACACCAGAGTGGGTTCCCCAAGACAATAAGAGTATAGAATTGCTTTTAAACTGAGAAACCGATGAGGCTTTTGGAGGTATAAGCCTACCCAGCCTCATGAAGTAGGAGCTCTCACAATTTATGAGTTTAAAGACCTTGATAACCCAGGCAAAGTAACCTACCTAGACAATATGTCAGAGAGGATCTTCGTGGTCTCAGAGCATGGGAGACATGCATACACTTGGAAGGGTGAATTTGTTTCTCCCCAACCTCGGTCCAATGTGTCCTACAACCACCAAGGAGCTGGGACCTCCCAAGCTCATGGAGCTCACAGGGAAAGAAGTAGAGACAGACATGAGGTAAGTTTTGCCAACCCCTTGGAAAGAGAAAGGATGAGAACAGAAACGGATAGAGAAGAGACTAAGAGACCTAGATCCCCAAGGAACCAAAGAAATGTTGATGATTTTCCCTTGCCAAGGCCTAGAGAACACACTAGAACCTTGAGGCCTACCCAGTTGGTGAAATCCATGAAGAACTATTTTGATGGCACACGAGACCCCTATGATCATGTAGCTGAATTTAGACAAGTCTTGAGAGTTGAACAAGTGGAGGACCTATTCACGCAATACAATGCTTTTGGTCTAACCCTTAGGAACACGGCCATTACATGGTTTCAACCACTGAATGAGAGGCAGTTCAGAAACATAGGCCAGCTTTTAGAGGCATTCATCACTGAGTTTTCTAAGAGTGGCATAAGGCACAACACTTCCTCACTAATTTATAGCTTCAAGCAAACACCTCACGAGACGGTTAGGCTTGTAGGAAGAAGGTTTAGACAATACCTAGAGAGATGTCCCATTCTTGAGTTACCCACTCCAGCCAAACAGGTGGCCTTATTCTTAGATGGATTGCTAAGTACCAAATTGAGATCATATGTGTACTTGAAGGATCCTAGGACCATAGAAGAGTGTGTACGTATGTGCATCGACATAGAGGATAACCTAGGGGAGGAATTAGAACTTTCAAAAATCTACAAAGATTCAGATAGTTCTACAAACCTCTCTTCCTCGCAATCCACCTCTATTGAGGAACTCGCTGAGAAGGTAGCTCAAAAGCTAGGAGTCTCAAGTAAACAAATACCAAGGTTTGCACCAGTGAAAAGATGTTATACCTGTGGAGGTGACCATATGGCGAACGTATGTCCCATTATGGCTCAACCCCAAGTGAATCCTAATAGCCAGTACTGCACCATAGAACGAAGGCACACCAATCACACCGCGCAAGATTGCCCATACAATAAGCAAGCAGTTAGGCAAATGTACCCACAACCATACCCTCAATAAGGAAGATACCAGAACCAGTACCCACCTCAACAATATGGTAGACCACAGCAACCCTATCAAACCCAACAAAGGCCTCAACCCCTGTTAGTGCAACAACCCCCTGCTTCAACCAATGTGATTCCAGTAAAGTACATAGATGCAGAAGAGAATCTGAATAGGGCCCATAGTGCTAGTGACATCATTGCTTTCTGAAAGTGATCCCAGTGATCATAGTTTTGACTCTACTCACATTGAAAGCCCGCAAGCTTATTACATACTATTATGAGGACCCGAGTGAACCTAGTGGGGAGCCTGAGTATGCAAATGTCATGTACACAAACCTCAACTCTAGACCTCAACCTAGGAAGGTACGACCCCCATTTCCTAGAGGACCATGCTTTAGATGTCAGGGAGATCACCTCATACGTGATTGTCCACTGCCTGCCCCTACACAACCCCAACCAGTGACAATTCAAGGCTTCTATCAAGATTGCAAAAAAGAGCATCTCTTACGAGATTGCCCGAAGAACCCCAATAACCTGCCAAAAATCACTCCTATCAACGTCATTGGACTAGTAGTAGACTCTATAGGAAGTGTAACTTCCACTTCCCCAATGCATGTAGTCACTAGAGCTCAAGCCTTGCAGCAAACTCAAGGAGTAGGGCAGGAAAAGAGTTATGAGGTTAGTGAGACAAACAGTATAACCAAGAAAAGGACGAGAGCATGGAGAGATAGCCGGGAGAGAATGAAAAGACAATGGTCACAGAAAATGAGTGAACTTGAAGAAAGCTTGAGAGAAACCAAAGCAAAGATAAGTCAACTCGCATCTCAAAACCACTCTCACACTACCCCACCACCATCCTTTCCACCTCCCGCCAACCCATCACTTTCCATTCCCCAACTTTCTAATCCACCACACATAACCCACCCACCACCCAGAGTAGGATCAGTCCTAGCCAAGATCAAAGAGGAGATAGATCGCTTGGTTGAAGCTGGATTCATCTATGAAATCGAGCACACTGAATGGGTATCCCCCATTGTAGTGGTGCCCAAAAAGAATGGCAAATTACGTGTATGCATTAACTTGAAGAAGGTTAACGTAGCCACTATCAGAGATAGTTATCCGCTTCCTATCACTGAGCATCTATTAGAAAGGGTAGCAGGCAAGGAAGTGTACAGCTTCTTAGATGGGTTCTCTGGTTACAATCAAGTAGCCATTGCACCAAAGGACCAAAACAAGACGGCTTTTGCCACAGAGTGGGGCATATTTGCCTTTAGAGTAATGCCATTTGGTCTCACCAATGCACCCGCTACCTTTCAGAGAGTGATGTGTCATGTGTTTAAAGAGTTCTTGAGAAAGAATTTAGAAGTCTATGTTGATGATTTGTGCTCATTCCAACATTAGACATACACATATACCTAAACTCAGGCAAATCTTTGACAAATGTAGAGAATATCAAGTCTGCTTGAACCCAGAAAAATGTGTTTTCATGGTCAGGCAAGGCAAGATTCTAGGACACATAGTATCAAAGAACGGCATATCCACTGACGAAGAGAAAGTAAAGGCTATAGCAGAACTCCCTAGGCTAAGGAATGTCAAGGAAGTGCAAGCTTTCATGGGTCATTGTGGTTACTACCGATGTTTTATACACATGTATGCCATCATTGTGAAGCCTCTGTACGGACTTTTGACCAACTTTGAGTGGACGGATGAATGTGAGAATTCCTTCAATGAGCGTAAACGGCGATTGTGTTCAGCACCAATCTTGACTACACCAGATTGGAACAAGCCATTTCATGTCCATGTGGATGCATCCAACTATGCTATTCGATGTGTGCTTGCACAACCTACTGGTGAGGGTAATATGGATCTTCCTAATGCCTATGCTAGTAGACAGTTGAACGCAGCTGAACGGAACTACATGACCACTGAACGAGAAGGATTAGGCATGGTTTATGTTGTTAAAAAGTTTAGACACTATTTTCTTGCAAATAAGTTCAAATTTTTTATTGATCACCAAGCTCTGCTGTACTTGGTAAACAACCATGCAACACAGGAAGATTAGTAAGATGGTTTCTCTTACTCATGGAATATGATTTTGAGGTTGTAGTGAGGAAAGGGAAGACTCACTTGAGAGCAAACCATCTCTCTAGGCTCACATCTGAAGAAGCCCCACAAGGAGGATCGGATGACCTTCCTGATGCTTACTTGTTTAATTTGGAAGTTGTACCTCAATGGGCTAAGCCATTAGTGCCAGTATTAACCTACAGGCCTAACCACCAAGTAATAAACACACAGGATAGGGAGATAGTAAAAGCCCAAAAGTACCATATAATGGCAGGGAGTATGTACAAGCATATAGATCAAGAGATATTAGCTTGTTGTGTGGAAGAGGATGAGTACACTAAGTGGTTGCAATTAGCACATGTAGGTGCATTAGAGCAACATTACTCAAGGCAACGAACCCTACAGACACTAAGGAGACTCGGAGTGCATTGGCCGACTATGGAAGCAGATGTCCATAAGTTGTGTAAAGAATGCCCAGTTTGTTGTATTAAACCACCTATGGAGCACGCTACACTATACCAAGTGTCTTTAATGTGAAGAGATGGATAGGTATGTGCTTGAAGATGAAGAGGTGTTGCAAAATCCTTGATCTACACCAGCCAAATGAACTCCATGAGTATATGGTGGGCCCTTTTAGCTTGCCAATGGATGTATTAGACACCCTATGTACCTTGGAAGATCACTCTCAAAAAGATAGATCAAATCAGATAAGTTGGAGTTAGCTCAAAGGTGAAAAACTTGCTAATTTGGTTCATACACTTGTCCAATGTTTTGCATAATTCTCTGAGCACAGCAGCAATTAGCTTAATTCCTCTTGGGGAATCTAGTTAACTTAAAAAGCTAACTCTCAAGAGTAATCTCATCAAAAATAATGAACCACACACTGAGAATGATGTTTAGCAACTGATGACATCATCCCGATTTTCACGAGCAGCAATTAGCTTAATTCCTCTTGGGGAATCTAGTTAACTTAAAAAGCTAACTCTCAAGAGTAATCTCATCAAAAATAATGAACCACACACTGAGAATGATGTTTAGCAACTGATGACATCATCCCGATTTTCATGAGTAGAAAAATGAACATAACTCAAGATTGAAAAATCCAATGATTATGAACATTTGTATGCTTATACTAGACAGTAAGGTAAATCCAACAAGCTTTAAATCATGGAATTTGAATAAGTACACACGGAGAAACAGCTCTGACAAGAGAAGTAAAAAAGTCGGGTACCTGATAGAGAAGTGAACATGACAGACAGGGTTGCCTTCAACTAAACCTAACTGAATATTGCAATAACCAAATAAAATGAACATTTATGAGCATATAATAGACTTATAGAGCTAACTTTACCAAGTTAAAGCACTGAAAATGATGCACCAAGCTCAGAGAAACCATCTCTGCAATCTGATTGAGAAAACTAAGAGATATGGCAGTGAGTAGTACACTTCATAAGAACATGGAAATATGAACCCAAATGATAATGAAAATGAAAGTATATTGCTTGTACAATACAATGGACTTATGATACATATGTGTGCCTTGGAATCACACCTTGATATGGCATAAAGCTCAGCTCTTGGAGGTCTTCAGATAGGTCTCTCTAACCATGACTAAAACTGCCATCTATTTATAGTTGAGTTTGGGAGGCTAACTTCCCTCAATCAATCTCCAATCAATCAGTGATTGATTTGATTCTCTACCTACCACAAATCACAAATTCGTGGCTCCTCTTTCCCTTTTTGATCAAGTGGACTCAACCACTTAAGGTTCTTTCACGTTTACATTAAGTAAACACTTCAAAAGTTACAAGAGGTAGTTCACAAGTGAACTTTACATTGTCTTCATTTTAAGGCTTCTTCTATGACTTTGTGGGACTCAAGACAATACTTAGGCTTGTCATAGACTTGCTCCAACAGCTCCCCCTCAAGCCAAGTATGCTTGAGGTCTTCAATCTTCCAAGATTACTAGTAAACCAATCATAGCCTTGAATTTGCAAAGCTTTGTACCATCCGATGCTTTGGTTAGAATATCTGCACATTGTTGATGAGTGGACACATATGATATTTGAATCTCTTTGCTTAGAACCTTCTCTCCTACTGTTGAAGTATGGGGAGTAACCAACCCAAACCGCCTCACATGGAAGTGAGGGGCTCTTCCAAGAGGAGTTGCAAGAAGTGCAAACAACGCCCACACACCCACGTCCATGAACAATGGCACCATGGCCAACGTCAAAAGGAGCAAGGGAGGGCAATGCTCACACACAAGCCAACCCCAAGTGCCAAACCCACACACATGGACCAACGCCTAGCACACAAGGAGAAATGTGGAAGCCAAATGAACCTTCATTCCATTAGCATGGAGGCCAAGGCTATGGCCAAGGGACCTGCCTTTTACAAAATGAGCCCCTCCTTATATAAGAGAGGAGGAGGGATCCGTTGAGTACAAGTGGCCAAAGGCTTCATTAACTAAGATATTCTAAAAATGATAGGTAGTTGGGAAAATAAAAAAGGGAATCTTCTTAGAGAGAGAGAGAGATCTTGCACGTATCCAAAAGAGAGCTCTCAATTCTAAAATAAGGCAAAACTCAAAAAGAGGCCTTTTACAAAAAAGAAGGATAAGGTTGAGTTTTTATGGGTTTTCTCAAAAAAGGAAATAAGAGAGAGTTCCTATGAAGAACTTGTATACAAAAGGAAAAAGTGGGAAATTTGAGAGATTGCCACACAAGGCTTTGAGCCTCCAAGTATCCGTAGCTTCAAGGGAGGCCTCCAAGTACTCCATAGCCTTCATGGCTTCATGGGTCCTTCATGGCTTCATGGGTCCTTCATAACTTCAAGGTTCCAATCCTTCATAACTTCAAGGTTCCAACACCCTCCCCCACCTAGTCTTTGTCGTCCTCGACAAAGCTGAGACAAAAGGACCATACATAGTTGAGCAAGATGAGTTGAATTTTCAAGGGCTTCCAGTCTGCAATCTTCAAATCTTCAAGCTGGGCGACACAATTCCCTTGGGGGGCAGTCAGCCCAGCAATCCAGACGAACAGCCTTTTGTAGTCGAATATGCAGCCATCCAAGGAGTAATTCCTGAAAAACAAAGCCTACCAAGTAGTGGAGTCTTTCTAGGCGACACCATCCTCCTAAGAGGCAGTCAGCCTAGCAAGGCAGTATTTGGTGCACCTTTCTTGTCTCATGTGCATGGATCTTTGTTGAGTACTTCTTTGGAAGACCGTAGTCAGTGTCAAGCCCCAAAAAAGGGCAGTTACAGATAAAAACCATCCTGGAGTTCCAGAACCTAGGTCACCCACAAAGAGGTGTACAAATGAACGTGGTGGCACAGCCAATACCGGAATGTGACTGATCAGCTGCTCAAAAGCATGAAGGCACAAAGTGATTGTGCATGACTGTGAGTAGATATATGCCGCCATCATACTATATTGAGTGGGTCCATGGCCGTAAGCACTAGGTGCTATGTTGTAGAAGAGGAACCTCCATCTGATGAGTCCCATCTTTTACCAAGTTGACAAAGAACATCAATTTGTACAAGTTAGCACATCTGTTATACACACAATCAAATATATTGCATCAACATGGATTCAGCTCAGCATCTTCCTCTGTTCCTAGGAACAGGTATGTGGCATGAGTAGGTACACATGCTTTAGTCTTTAATCTGGCTCTGGTACAATTTGTGAAACAAGACGGTATGAAAGCAAAACACGGCCAGCATAACAAAAAACGAGTAATCAATGTTGTAAACAAAGGTTGTGGTAAAAGAGTGCAGCAATGGCGCCAAATTTGGTGTTGCTCTAGCACAATGGTGAGAACCACGTTAAGAAGCTTCACCTCCTTAATGTCAATCCGCGGAAGAGATAGGAGTGATGCTCTAGCACAATGGTGAGAACCACGTTAAGAAGCTTCACCTCCTTAATGTCAATCCGCGGAAGAGATAGGAGTGATATGAAGATCGTGAACGTGAGATGATGTGAGAGTGAAGGTGAGAAGCACCAAGATGCACACACACATACACACACACAATGAAGAGACAAGCAAGACACAATGGAAGGTGGGAAATTAGCTCTATTGCTCAAGAACACTCGTACAAGCTCAAAATAGCTCTAAGCTCACACTAGCCAACATGAACCAACCTGAAAAATGAGCTCTCTAGCTCTTTTTATAGTTTCTAGACTAGTTTTGATCGGTTTCACATCTAGTGACCGGCATAGTTAAAAAATAGGTCCTAGAGGCTATTTGGAAGGGTAAACGATGTCTAAAAATAACGAAAATTGATACGCGTATTCTACCTAAGCTCCTCAAGCTCGAGGACTCCTCGGCTTGCACAAAATGGAGCTATGGATTACAAAATGGGGTTTTGTCTATATTACATATGTTACAAGAGTGATGAAAATCACTATTGGATGTTTGAAGAGGTAATAAAAACATAATTGTTTGAAAAAATGATCCGACTGGCTCCCTGCTCCGTCTTTACATGCTTCCATGTCGTCTGTGCCTCTGACTGCTTCCAACACCCCCCTCCCTCTCGCTTCTGTCGTCCTCGACAGAACCTTGTTGTGCGGTCTGCCGGATGTAGTTTTGTAGGAGGTCGTGAGCGAGGGTGTGCTCAGATACTCGAATGCCTCGGGCCAGATCAGCCTCGAGTTTCTCCCAGTCGATCGGTTGAGGTTTGTCGGGTGGCGGGAGTTGATAGTGCGCGGAATAAACCATTCGCTCGCAGGCAAAAAGTTGCAATAAATGTGTGGGCCTCCTTATGAATACCTCGGAATGGTATTCCCAAAATCCGGTGGTGAACATCTCTTCGAATGTTTGCTTGTAGCACGCCGGGAGGTATTTTATTCTACAGTGCCAGGCATAACACACCCGGAGCGATGGCATTGTGCTCATGTCGTATACTAGGTCAAAGTTACCATGCTCAAATCCCGGGGTGTTTACATGTGGTGCCTTGACGCGTCGGAAGACTTTAAATATCATTTGCATCATGTCAAAAATTTTGACAGTCATATGCGCTGCGATATCATCCATATGCTTCAGGCGAGGGAGCCAGTGACGGATTGTAGCCATCATATAGCCAACAGTGGGCAACTCGGTGGGCGGCTTGAAGTAGGGGTAATTCAGCCAATCCTGACACTGCCTATTGTTTTGTACTTTGATAGCGAATGCAGTCCAGGAGCGGCGTCGTGGTACTGGTCCCCAGCAAGGATTATACTTTAAATGTAAAGGCGCTTTCACCCATGTGCTCATCATTTCTGGGTACTTCTGGAGTAGGTCTTTGCGCCAATCAGGTTGATGGATCTCTCCTCTTTGCGCATTTGGTGGCAAGTCCGCCGGCTCGAATTGTGTAGCATGCGTGGGTTTCATGCCAGTTTCTTTCTCTATAGCTAGTTGATATTCAGCCATTAACATGAAGTACGGTTTATACTGCAGCTCATGCCCAGATATATAGCGTCGGGGGGCTAAATGAGCAAAGAAGGGGGATTGTAAGATTCCCTCTTCAATCATGGCCATGGCATGCAACTGTGCCTCTACTCTGGCTGAATGTGTCGTTCCAAGTTCCTCAATTGTTTTCATCCACGCGGGGGTAGGAAGTTCATAGGTCATCTGGCCTTCGGCCGTGACTTGTCCGCCTGGGATGGGTATTGGCTCGTATGCTTCTTCAAATGTTTCCTCCACCGGAATGCTTATGTTCTCGTCATCAGCTGGGATCTCCGGTGGGGAATCAGGCCGTGGTGGTGCTTCGTATACAGCTATGCGTGATTGGAGAGTGGCTACCTGGGCCCGTAATGCTTTGAGTTCTTCTAAGATGTCAAGAGCAGGGTCCACAGGTTCTGGTACTTCTGCTACTACTTGTACTTGTTGTGGTGCCGGTTCTCTGAGCTGTAGTAACTTGTGATCTTCTTTTAACTTCTGATGCTCTTCGTTCATTCGATCATAGTCCTCTAGCAGTCGAACATGGTCATCTAGCAACATCCGCATCGATTCAGATGGGATTGCCTTGAATCTGCTAGGACTTAAGGGTTGTTCTGGATGGTCCAATGCCGCTTCCAAATTCTCTCTATTCTGCTCTTGGAGTCTCTGGTTCTCCTCTTTTGCTGCGGCTAGGTGTCTCCTGAGTAAGCCCATATTCCTGGTCAGCGTCGCGTTCCTAATTGTTTGGGCTCGAAGCAGGTTGTCCAGATCAGTAGTGGCTTCTTTTGTTTTCTCTTCACTTTCTAGCTCTAGCTTATGATATGCCTCTCTTAGTTCTTGGTATCGCGTATTTAAAGCGGCATTCTCGATTGACAATGAATTAAGCTGCGACTGTAATTCATTTGTCGTCCTCTGCAGCTGTTGATAGTTGTTGCCAAGAGATGCAAACTCATCTCGTACTTGTGACATGCATGTGAACATTTGTTGAAGTGCAGTGTCTATGGTTGGCGATAATAGTAATGGAGTGCTAAGTGAGGATGCAGTGGAAGTAGATGCAGCGGGAATGGGGAATGGGGTTGGGAAGGTGGATGCAATGGTGATCGTGGAAAATTGTGACGTACCTAAATATGATGGTGTTGTGAGTGGAGTGGGTGCTGGTGCGGTGGGTGGTGAGATGTCCATGTCATTGGACGTGTCAAGTGCGGTGACTGTGAAAAGCGGTGTGTATGTGGGTGGTTGTGTAGGTGTGAAGACGGGATTTACAAATGTAGAGTAATTTACAGGGGGGATGGCTGGAGCAGCTTGGTGAAAAGGGGAAATAGGGGTTATAGTGGGTTGGGGAGGTGAAACTGGTGAGAAGGTTAGTGGGGTTAGAAAGGTGAAAGGGTGTCTTAAAGGTGGGGGAAAAGATGGGAAGGATGAAGGGATGAAGGGGTTAACATGTAGACGAGGTGGGGTGGGTGCGGGCATGGTGGCGTGAGTGGGCGGGGTAAAGATTTGGGTTATGTTTCCGTGGACTGGTGTGGCTGTTGGAGGAGCAGGTGGGTGTGCGGGGGATACAGGATGGGTTGGTGAAACATGAGGTGAGAGAGGAGTAGATGGTGTGGATGTTATTTCAAGGATAGTGGTAGTATGTACAACGGTAGTATGTGGTGGGGAGTCGACTAGGATGGCTTCTTCGGTGAAGGATCTTTCCGGTCGTAGGCGTGCATCTTGCGCCTGGTGGGATGATTGAGCACCTACCGAAACTCGAATATATTCACCGGGCTTCGATAGCAGGCGAACTCTGCGAGGGTCATATTGGGGGAGTGGCTTCCTTTGTAAATATCTCAGTGCTTCGACCGGGCCGATGGATTGGACCAGTTCTCTGAACCCTTTGATGTAGACTTCTTCAAACGCTCCAGAGACGAGTTCTTGTTCGATTATGGTTTGGCTCTCTTCTTCAGTCAATTTCTTCCGTGCCCAGACTTTCTCCATTGTACGATATAATTTCTTGATTGCCAATGTGTAAGCTGCTGCTTCGAAAGTCTCCTCTTCATGCGTGCTGGTGTCACCGTGTGCATCGGTTTGTTGGCCTTGGCCGTCTGTCTGTCCTTGTTCTTGGGAATCATGCGTGCCCTGGCTGGCTTCGTCATCACCTTCGTCGTCGTCGGTGGCTGTTCTTTCGTCATCAGAGCTCGACACAACTTGTCCCTGTGGCTGATCCCGCGGTGTGGTAGGGTAGCTGGGGCGTTCATATTCTTGAGAGAACATTTGTGCCTCTGAAAACTGGAACTCATTTGAGAATGCATCCGGCATCTCAAAATCGAATGTTGTGTTTATTGGTTCTGCCTCCATGTGTGGTAATGGGAAAGAAAAGGCTTCCGCACCAATAGTGGTGGGAGCTTCTGCTGTCGTGGTGGTGGGTTCTGTGGTGGCAGCTGCCTGAGGTGCAGCGGCACTAGTAGTGCCCTCCGTGACCACTGGTCTAGACAACCTTATGCGAATAGGTTGTACTGTGGGAGCGGCTTCTGTCGGTGATTGCTCTGGGGAGGGTTGTGGTGATGGTGACTCTGGCACTTGAAGGCAAGGAATAGTGCCTCTCATGCGCTTACCTGCCCGTGCTCTGCTGGGCTTCCTGGCTTTCTTCGTCGTTCCTTTGAATGCCTTCAGCTCTTCTCCTGTTAATGCACGTTCAATTGGCAAGTCATAAGCCAAGCACATATAAACAATTCTTGTCAGCGCACAACATCCATTAAGCACTTTCTTTCGTTCCCATGTGTGTTGTGCCAAATACATTTGATCAATGATCCAGCTCGCCAGATCGACAGTCTGAGGTCCAGTACAGGCTAAGTACAATCCAAACCATATTCTTTTATGTGGCATGGTGAATCTGTCCTGAGCAGGGAATGCAAAATGTTGCATGCATATCCGTAGTGGCTTTGACAGCTCAAGTGTAATTGCTGAGATCTCCTCCCACTTAGTAACATCCCCACGTTTCATAGGGTCTGGAATTAATCTTTCTCGATCTGTGGGCGTGTGGGTTCCATGAATTTTGATGGCAGCTCTGATTAAATCCTTCGAAAGATAAAACCTTTTGTAGGGTGGATCATCCACTAAAGAAGGCAAAATAAAAGTTCCTAGGATATCCTTATTCTCTGAGGCCAGCAAAGTAGTGATTAAATAATAACACCTGTAAAAGTCAGGTTTGGGCAGAGGATCACTGAAATACTCCGTGAAGCCGGCTCTGGCCCAAACATGAGTTAAGTCCTGGGTGTTCTGTAGGCCTTCGAATTCCCTTGAGAAGAATTGATATTTTCCCCAAGTGCGGTCATCAAATGTCAAATTAGATTCAAATATAAAATCCGCGTCCGCTAAGGGTCCTGCAAGTCCCTGAAACCAGTGAGAGTTACGGTGTATCTTTTTTGTGTAACCCATAGGTGGGTTATCGATCGGCATGGGCCCTGGAAATCCTTGGAATTCTGGCGGTGGAGCAGTCGGGTGGGATTCTGCTCGTAAAACATTGAGGGGCACAGCAGCTACGCTGGGTCCTACTTCTGATGGTCCTTCGTCGGTTTGCATGATGACTGATGCGCTATTGAGAAAGATCTGCTACAAAAGATTAACACATTAGCATGGAAATTAATTATGATCCCATTAAAAGTGAGACCGCAATCCCTTTCCATAACTGATGCGTAACCCGTGTAGCCAAGTGCTGTGATGTGATGGATGCAATGCTTCTTGCAGCACTAGTGCAGGTCTCTAGACACCTACACGTTTCAGATTAAGCATACATTTCTTGATGAGATGAGATTATGAGTGATGTGTGATGATGGTGGGTGAATTTTTACAAGGTTTAAAGGTTAGTGATTTAGTACAAGGTTGTATGTTAGTCGGGGGGGTAGTTTTGTTAGAAAATGGGTTAGGGGAAGACGGTTGGACACTCTTCGGTATCCATTTCCTAAGAGTCTTTGAGGGGGTGGTGGGTTTCTGCTGAGGGGCAAAAGGTAGTATCGGGTGTGGTGGTATTGAGGGATGGAAAGATTTGTGAAGGGTATATATTACATGGCTTAAGGGTTGAGCTATGATACATGGTTTGGGTACCCAAATCTGTGTGGGTGTGGGTCTATGGGTAAGGTATTTCTTGGCGATCCAAATTTGTCGAATGCTCGGACCTGTAGAAGGAGGTCGAGGGGATGGTGGATACTGATTCTGTTTCTGTTCTGCCTTTTTCTTGTCGATCTCTGCTTGGTTGGAGTTCTTCGGTGCTTTTTGTCCTTTTGGCACCCATATTTGTCTGGTGCCGCTTCCTTTGGGTGGCCTAGACTTCTTTCCTTGTTGTGTCTTCTGATACTGCCGTCGGTCTGGGTTCCTTTGTGGTGGTTGACTCTGTTGTTGTTGAGGTTGAGAGGTCGGATGGACACTCTGCTTTGGAAAAGAAGGGAGATCCAACACTTGCGTGACCTGCCCATTAGGAAGTGATGCGTTCTTTAACTTTAATCTAGGCCAGTCCGCAACAAGTTTGGAAGGATGAGCACCGCAGGGTGTCGTGCTCATTTGGCCGCTGATGCAACCCACCTGACCGCTGATTGTGTCCATCTGCCCTAGCGGATGGGTAGCTGCCTCTTCTAGTTTGCAGGAAGTCCCCGGGAAGATCTCCTGTCGTCCTTCTGATTGACAACTGTCCATAGCCAAGCCCGAGTGGGTTGGTGTAGACGTAACGTGACTGGTCTGACCCAAGATCTTCCGGTCTTCCGTCGCATGCGTTTCATAGGGTCTAGGGTTACAAACCTCAATCGGAATGCCATTAGGGAAGTCAAGCGGTATCACTCGCTTCTGTTCTAAGGTTCCAATCTGTAAGGAGCCTTGTCTAAGATTTAGGTCCACTGAGTGATCGTATAGCCAATCTTGGCCAAGGATTAGGGGTTCTATTAGGTCGTCATCATGGCACACTAGTAGCTTCGCTGTCATGGTCAAATCCTTAATGAGGATAGGAAGGTCCACCTCACCCATGCAAGGGGTTTCCATGCCTCCTAGGCCTATGAGGTATGCCTCAATTGGCCGCATTTCTATTCCTGAATCCTTATAGTGGGACCATCTAATCGCACTAGTCGCAGCACCTGAGTCAATTAAAGCCCTGAGTTCTTGGCAAGGGTTGCCGTGCCCTAGCCTAACTATAATGAATGGTCTCCTGTCCACTATGCTAGGATGAGTGGTTGACTTTACTTGACACATGGCCATGGGATATCTGGGTGATGTTTCCAGATGGTTATAATGTTCTCTCCCTAGTCCTTGTCTTCTTAGCTTCATGCGCTTAATGCGTTCTATGGCTTCTGCCTGAGCTTCAGCTCGTATTCTGTTTTCTTCCTCCTTACGCTTCTTTGCCAACGTGAGTCGTCTGAGCATATCCTCAGTAAGAGGTTCTTGATATAACCTGACTCTACAGCCACTAATGTAATTAGGCATTATATCTCCTTCTAAGGTGGCTAACTGTACTGCTCCACTAGTCGAAAGTCTGTTAATGATCATAGGTCCATAACCTCGCTTTTCTAACTTCCGTGCGTGCTGTTTCAGCGTATACACTAGAACTAAATCTCCTTCTTTTAGGCCTTTATCTTTCACATGTGCATCAAAATATGCTTTCTGTCGCTTCTTCGCTGCGTATATTCCTGCTGCTGCTTTCAGCCTGGTTTCTCCTAATCGTTCCAAGTCCATTATTCTTGCTGATAATTCATGGCCGGTCCACTGATGTTCTTGTGCAACCTTAAGTGTCGGTATCAAGAAGTCCAAAGGAAGCACAGCATTCTGACCAAAAACCATCTGAAAGGGAGTTGCATTGAGTACGGTCTTGTAGGCCACTCGATATGCCCAAACAGCGTGGTGTAACTGTTTGTCCCAATCTGAACGTTTGTTGTTCACGAGTTTCGTCAGTACATTACAAAGTATCTTGTTAGTGCTTTCAGCCTGACCATTGGCCTGAGGATGATATGGTGCAGATTTCTTGTGAATCACCATAAAATCCTGTAACAAATATTCAATGACTTGGTTTAGAAAGTGAGTGCCTCGATCGCTCACTAACTCTATAGGCAATCCATATCTTGTAAAGACATTTTCAAATAAGAATTTTGCAGTTGTGTGTGCATCATTCTTTTTCGTGGCTTTTGCCTCTACCCATTTGGTTAGATAATCTGTGGCAACAATAATGTATTCTGCATGTGTACCTTTTGCAGGGGGGTTAATGGGTCCTACAAAGTCTATACCCCACTTAGAAAATGCACGTCCGCCCATCATGGGTTTCAATGGCATTTCATCTCTGCGAGTAGGAAACTGAGTTCTTTGGCACACATCACATCTCTTTACATAGGTATGTGCATCCATGTGAAGAGTGGGCCACCATAATCCTGCAAAGAGAATGGCTTTGACTATCCTATCGGGTCCAAAATGACCTCCTGCAACACCTTGATGTGCAGTCTCTAGTATGCTCAGATAATCGCTCTCATGAACACATTGTCTTAGATATCCATCTCGTCCTCTTTTGTATAAATTATCGCCAATAAGTGAATAGTCTTGAGCTTCCTGCTCTAGACTGCGTTGTCGAGCTAAGGTCATGCCTTGAGGGAATGTGTTCGTCCTCAAGTATGTCACTAAAGGTTCACTCCAGTCTGGTGTGAGAGACACGTGATATAGTGTAGCATGCTCTACTGGTGGTCTTTCACAACACACCTGGCATTCTTTGCACAACTTGTAGACATCTGCTTCCATAGAAGGCCAATATACTCCTAGTCTTTGCAGAGTCTGTAGTGTTCGATGTTTTGAATGATGTTGCTTTAGTGCACCTTCGTGTGCCAATTGCAACCAATTCGCATGTTCTGATTCATCTACACAACAAGCAAGAATCTTTTGATTATCCCGTTTATATATGCTTCCTGCCATTATTTGGTACCTCTGAGACTTGGTAATCTCTCCCTCTTTGATCTTTATCCTAGGATTCTTGGGTCCGTATGTCAGAATAGGGACTATAGGCTTAGCCCATTCTGGTGCTATCTCAAGGTTAAACAAGTATGCATCTGGGAGATCATCCGCTACTCCTTGAGGAGCTTCTCCTGAGGTTAATCTTGAAAGGTGGTCAGCTCTAAGATGTGTCTTTCCTTTCCTGACTACTACTTCAAAATCATACTCCATGAGTAATAGAAACCAACGTATCAATCGTCCTGTGTTACATGGTTTGTTGACTAGGTACAATAGGGCTTGATGATCTGTAAAGAACTTGAATTTGTTGGCCAACAAGTAGTGCCTAAACTTCTTTACTGCGTAGATCATCCCTAATCCTTCTCATTCCGTCGTGGTGTAATTTCTTTCTGCTGCGTTCAATTGTCTGCTCGCGTAAGCTATGGGGAGATCTATGTTACCTTCATTCGTGGGTTGTGCTAACACACATCCTATGGCGTAATTGGATGCATCCACATGTACATGAAATGGCTTACTCCAATCTGGGGTAGTCAATATAGGTGCTGAGCACAAACGTCGTTTAAGTTGATTAAATGAATTTTCACATTCATTTGTCCATTCAAAATTGGTTAAAAGAGAGTACAAAGGCTTGGCTATGATTGCATACATGTGTATGAATCTCCTATAATATCCGCAATGGCCCATAAATGCCTGTACCTCTTTCACATTAGTTGGTCTAGGTAATTCTGCAATTACCTTCACCTTTTCTTCGTCCGTAGAGATTCCATTTTTTGACACAATGTGTCCTAGAATTTTGCCTTGTCTGACCATGAAAACGCATTTTTCTGGGTTCAAACAAACCTGATATTCTCGACATTTGTCAAATATTTGTCTTAACTCTGGGATATGTGTCTGTCTTACACTTGAATGTGCACATAAGTCATCGACATAAACTTCCAAGCTCTTGCGTAAGAATTCCTTAAAAACATGACACATGAGTCGCTGGAAAGTAGCGGGTGCATTTGTCAAGTCAAATGGCATTACACGAAATGCAAATATGCCCCATTCAGTGGCAAAAGCCGTCTTGTGTTGGTCTTCTGGAGCAATGGCTACTTGATTATAGCCTGAGAATCCATCAAGAAAGCTGTAAACTTCCTTGCCCGCAACTCTTTCCAATAGATGTTCCGTGATAGGAAGAGGATAACTATCTCTAATCGTGGCGGCATTAACTTTTTTAAGGTTGATACACACACGCAATTTTCCATTCTTCTTGGGCACAACCACAATGGGGGATACCCATTCGGTATGTTCAATTTCGTAAATAAATCCTGCTTCTATCAAGCGATCTATCTCCTCTTTAATCTTCGCAGCGTAATTATCATTGTACGTGTAAGGTTTCTGTTTTGTCGGTTTTGCATCTGGAGTCATAGGGATTCTATGAGAACATATATCTGGATCTACTCCTTTCAAATCCTTGTAACTCCAAGCAAAAACATCTCTATATTCGCGCAATAGGGCAACTAACTCTTCTTCTTCTTCAGTCGTCAAATCATGCCCTATGTATGTACATTTTTCTTCTTCTCCTTCTATGGCAACTATTATTTTCTTGGTTTTCTCTCGGTTATCATGTACTTGTCCATCATTTACCTTTCTATTAGGCATTCGTGCCATGATTCTTCTATCTTCGATTTCGTATTTCTTGAAATTCTCGGGTACTTCAAATAAAGATTCTTCTTTTTCTGACATGGTTGCTTTCTTCTTTCTTTTCTTACTTTCACTCTTAGCAGTCACTTGAGTGGCTAACCTTACCTCGTTCGTAATTTCCTCGTGTCTCTGAGTGTGAGTCTCTACTTCGTAGAAATATTCTTCCTCGGATGCAAAGGGTGGGTCCATGATAATTCATTCTAAATCAAAATCGCTTGCATCCTCAAATGCATCAGTGTTCGGTTCACATTCTTCTAAAACTGCATCGCACATGATTGGCTCTATCGTGAAAACTGAAATGTCATAGCCATCCTCGTCACAGTGGGGTGTCCATTGTTCTTCATTGATGGCTACATCCATGGTTGCTAGTATTTCTGCCCAACCATGGGGTTCAAACTCTTCATCTGGGAATACTACAGGTGCGTAGGCTGGATCTTGAAGGGTTCGTGGATGTTGTTCTGCACCTAAGGTCCTTGCTTCTAATCGTTCTTCCTCTTGTTTGGCTACTTTACACATCCATAAATGGGTATCCTCATGCAACCAAGAAGGATTTGATTCTAATGAGTGCACGGATTCCGTCTCTACTGGTGTCTTATGGATGGTGTTCCATTGTATTGGGGGTACATCTCTGTGTGAATAGTCTTTAAGATTGACTTTAGTAGTCACTCCTAAATGTTGCAAGTACAAAGAATTAGTTCCCCAATCTTGTACAATTTGCATCTGGCGCATGAATGGTCGTCTCAATATCATCTCATAAGCACGATTTTTCGCAAAATCACAAATGGCGAAAGTATGCTCAAATTCTACACCACAAGTGGTGAGAGATATGCCTTCTAGTAAGCCTAATGGTTTTTCTATGTGTCCATCAGCCATTTGTAGTTTCATCCTGGTGGGTCTGAGTGCTGGCTTACCCCAACGTTTCCACAAAGCGGTGGTAGCGATGGCTACTCCGGCTCCTGAATCTAAGATGGCTTTCGTGGTGTAGCCCTGATGGGTTATTGGAAGATATGTGTTACCTTCCTCTCCTTCGCTTACGTCTCCAATCTTTTCCACGGGTATCTCTGGTACCTTCTTATGTGATCCTATCTGAGAGGGTGTGGTAGCAAGCTCAGGGAATTGATTTGCTACATGCTTCCACAATTCTGGTTTTACCTTTAACAATTCCTCCAGAGTGAGATTACATTGTACTTTGGTATTCTTGATCACTTCCGTGTTCCTAGGGATCACTGATTCTTCATTCCTCACTATTATCGTGGGTGCTCTCATACTAATAGACTTAGCTTCCCAAGGTCCTGTGAACTGAGGTAATTCTTGTAGAGAATTAGATTCAAATCCTGTGGGTTCACTCAGTTGTTCCACCTCTACATCATCATATATAGAGGGGATGTCTTGGGGAAATTGTTCCTGCAAGTCGTCTATTTCTTGAATAGGAGGATGAGTTCCTTGTTCTCTTCTCCATTTCTCTTCTTGGATCTCCCTCAAAAATTCATGTGAGTACCTATGTATGGAAGACAAATTATCTTGACTTTCTGTATTGGGTACTTGAGACAGGGATGGTGCATTCCTTTCCTGTGTCTTTGGGACAATAGGGTTCCTAGACTGATCCTTTTTCTCTTTGCTTTCTATCAAGTGTTCTAGCCTCTCCATTAGTCCTTGAAAGTGTAATTCCGGTTTTGCCATGTTATTCCAATTAAGATATCTAGAGGCTTCGAACAAAGCCTGTGCTAACTCTACCATCTTCATGCAAAGTTTAGTTCTCTCAATTTCTAGATCAGCTCGAGGGTAGTTTTTACTCATTTCCGTTACTTGAGGTCCCTCTTTTATTCTAGCCTGATATGCACGAAACATCATGTCTAGATCTTCTGGTATGGGTTCCGCTAAAACTGATCCTGATTTCTGAGCTGGATTTTCTTGGTTTAATTCTTGTGAAGTCAGTTCTTGGATTTTGGCTCTAGATTCCTTCAAACTTCCTTCCAACTCCGTTATCTTTTTACTCCACTTTCTCTTTATTCTTTCTCTAGAATCTTTCCAAGATTTCGTCTTTTTACTACTAGATGCTGCAACTTCACTAGTTCCGGCTACTTTCTCTTGATTAAGCGGTTGGTTTTGTAAGAGCGCCTGGGCTCTGGTTATAGCTTGGATAGGCACGTATGTAGGGTTGGATCCATCTGCGTTGTTTACAATACCTATCACGTTGATCGGTGTCACATTCGAAGCGTTAACTGGGTTCTTAGGACAATCTTTGATTATGTGCTCTTTGCCACAGTCGGCACAAAAGCCTTGTATATTATAGTACTGTGATTGCCTTGTTATTGGGGGATGTGGACAATCCTTTATGAAGTGATCTCCTTGGCACCTAAAGCATGGTCCTCTAGGGCCCTGTGGTCTCTGTTGTCTCAATTGGGGCCGTGGGTTTGGGTTTGCGTACATCACATTAGTATAATCTGGCTCCCAACTAGGTTCCATTGGTGGACTATCATAATGATACATCTCCACATGTTCTGGTGACTCCGTGTAATAAGCGGGTGGACTAGTTACATGAGTAGAGTCAAAACTGTTTGAGTTCGGGTCACTTTCTGTGATCAAGGGTGAAGAAGGCACTAAGGCCCTACTTAGGTTCTCTTCTGCAGCAGCGTATTTGACTGAGATGACATTCGCGGGTGGGGGTGGCTGCTGAGCTAAGACGGGTTGAGGTCTCTGTTGAGCCTGGTATGGGTAGTTCTGAGGAGGCCTATAGTAATAAGGCTGAGCATTGTATTGGCCTTGATACCTGCCTGGCTACTGGTATGTTTGCGGGTAGTTCTGTCTCACGGTTTGTTTGTTGTATGGGCAGTCCTGAGCCGTATGATTCGTGTATCTTCTCTCAATTGTACAATATTGGCCACTAGGGTTGGCTTGAGGTTGTGGTGCATTGGGACACACGTTTGCCAAATGATTTCCACCACAAGTGTAACAACGTACATTAGTTGGTAGCTTGGGCACCTGTTTACTAGAAACTCCTAGTTTTTGGGCCACTTTTTCTGCTAGGTCCTCTATCGAATTAGACAATTTTGTGGATGCTAGAGAAGAACAATCTGAGTCCTTATAGACCTTTGAGAGTTCTAATTCCTCTCCTAGGTTATCCTCGATGTCTATACATATTCTTACACACTCCTCTAGCGTTCTGGGTTCTTTTAGGTACACATAGGAGCGTAGTTTAGCGCTCAACAAGCCATCTAGGAACAGTGATACTTGTTTGGCTTGTGAGGGTAGTTCTTGCATTGGACATCGTTCGACATATTGTCTAAACCTACGTCCTGCCAGTCTTACTGTTTCTTGAGGGGTCTGTTTAAAGCTATGAATCAACGAAGACGTGTCATGTCTAATCCCACTTTTAGAGAATTCAGTGATGAATGACTCTAAAAAGTGATGGATGTCTCTAAATTGCCTTTGTTGCAATGGTTGGAACCAAGTTAAAGCGGTATTCTTTAACGTTAGTCCAAATGCGTTGTACTGCGTGAACATGTCTTCAACTTGTTCTGCTCTTAGTACTTGCTTGAATTCTGCGACGTGGTCATAGGGATCTCCTGTCCCATCAAAGTAATTCTTCATTGATTTTACTAACTGTGTGGGTCTCAATACTCTTGCGTGTTCGCGTGGTCTAGGTAGAGGAAAATCATCTCTACCACCTGGTATTCCATGATCTCTTTGTCTATCCATTCTATTAGTGTTCGTGGTTGTTCTATCTCTCCCTATGGGATGATTAAAGCTTACTTCCGGTCTTTCTTTATTTTCTTCTCTTTGATTTCCCTGGGCTGAGGATGTTCCTGCCCCTTGTTGACTTGTATTCATGTTCGTTCTAGATGGAGGGAATACCAATTCACCTCTCCATGTGTATGTGTTTTTAGCGCGGTCAGGCACCACAAAGACTCTTTCTGAAGTCTCATCCAGGTATACAACCTTTCCAGGTGTATCCGGGTCCTTGAATTCATAAATTGTAATGAAGCCTATCTCACCAGGGTGTTCCTTTCTGTACCTCCAAAAGGCTTCATCTGTCTCTTTATTTACAAACAACTCGGTGCTCCTGTTATCTTGAGGGATCCACTCTGGGATGAGTACTCTTGTTAATACGGATTTCCCTCTAGGTGTTCTAGGTTCTTCTAACGGTTCTTTTCCCTGAAATTTTGCTTCCGTTTCTAATTGAATTGTGCCAAACTCATTAGTATCGTTTGGCTGCGTACTTAGAACGTACATGGTTCCTTCTTTGTCTATGTATGCGTCTCTCTCAAATTTCACCACTGGTCTTTCCAATCCAATGGGTTGATCAGGGTTGTGCAGTTGCACCACTTGCCTTTGCAAACCATCCTCATAGATGCGAGCACCTAATCGGTTGGTTCGGAGAAACTCTAATTGCGTTCTATAGGGTCCTTCTGGTTTTTCTAAGTAGGCTACATTCGACCCTCCTTCTGGTCTGTCTGCGCTAAATGCCATTTCTGATTCGCTAGTCTCTGAGCTCTCGTAGGGGTAATTACTATTCAATTGTTGAGCCCACGATCGAGCAGTAGTTCTTACACTAGCCTCTGATGATCTAAGGCTTCGTCGGTCCGACTTACCTATATGTTTGCCCGATCTAAGGTTCATTAATTTCCTTCCTTGCTCACTCAATTACACACTTAGATCGTCAATGGTTCTTTGTTATTACTTTCTTGATTCTTTTTAATTTTCTTTGGATTCTTGTCTTAATATATGCGTCAGGAATTCGACTTTCCGTTATGATTTTGAGTTCTCGTTCCGTCAGACTTATGTTCTTTCCTTTAGGTTTTCGTCACACACCTTTATCTTTAGTCTTGAACTTGAAAGAATTAAGTATCTTGAACTTGAGGCGTTCCTATCGACTTAAATCCACAATGCTAACGTTTAGCCTAAGCTAAGAATTGACTGAGGGGGTTGAGTAATCTTCCAACCTCGAGTCGGCTTTTCTGGTTGCTCTGATGCCCTGTTGCCCAAGAAGCCGCGCTTCCCAAGCTTTGCTGCCTTCACTGCCTTGCTTGCTTGCCTTTGATTGCCCTTGTTAGACCTGGAAAAATCCAATATTAGACCAATTCACAGTTGGATGATCAAGTACTTGAGTATATACACCTTTTAAGTCCTTTCCCTTTTGCCCAAAATTTCAATACTTGCCCCCTGGCTTCCTAGTCCCCAACTAGGTGAACCTCAAAATAGCTTATCCGAAAATAGATGTATTCTTTATGAAAAAAACAGTTGAGGTCACGTAGTACTCGTCACGAGCTTTCTAACGAGCTATTAAGCTCAAAAAACGGACTTCGGATGAAAAAGTTATGAGCGTTCAGGCCGTGGGGGGTAAAAACTGACAATCAGGTTTTCCTTCAAATATGAGCTAAGGGGTCTCCTATGAGTCTAATGGTCCAAAAATTTCTCAAAAATACCCCCAAAATTGGTCGGAAAATGGAACCCTAAATTTGCGATGGGGGTGCACAATCGCGATGGTCTGGGACCGTCGCGATGGTCCCAGCGAACCGTCGCGATGGCGTGGAGTTTGGACAATCGCGATGGCGCGAAAAGGTGAACCGTCGCGATGGTCCGAAGTGAACGATCGCGATGGCGTGGAAATGGACCGTCGCGATGGTCCGAAAAATGAACCGTCGCGATGGCGTGATCAGGCGGACAATCGCGATGGCGCGGTCAATGGTCAAAGGTAGACAATCGCGATGGTCCGAAGTGAACCGTCGCGATGGTCACAAGTGCGATGGCGTGAGCCAATCGCGATGGTCCGATTTTGGGCTGTCGCGATGGTCCGAAAAACGAACCGTCGCGATGGTCTATCTTGACACGTGGCACTGTCGTGGCGATGGCGTGAGCCAATCGCGATGGTCCGGGGTCAGCTGAACAATCGCGATGGTCCAAGTGGACCGTCGCGATGGTCCGGCCGAGCCGTCGCGATGGCGTGAGCCTATCGCGATGGTGCGACACAATCGCGATGGTCCGAGCCAATCGCGATGGTCCACCAAAGTGTGAATTTTTGGGATGCAACAGTGGATTCGTAGATGCGCAAGGGTCGCCTACCTCGTGGTGTGGTCGCCTACCAAGAATTCCGAAGGTTGCAGACCATCGCGATGGTCCGCCACACTCGGCAGATCTTTGACAGAGAGTAAAATTTTACCTTTTCCAAGCTTTCCTGATGCACTGGAGCTCTGTACCTGCAAGAAAACTCAAGGAAACACAAGCACACACAAGCACAAAAATTCTCTCTCGCTCTCTCGCATGCACAAATGAGGGGAAATGAGGTGAATGGGTGGATATGGTGAATTTTCTAATTTTTTTTTGGAGATGAAGATGATGATGCGATGATGAAGATGGAGTGTGGGGAAGGTGAAAAACACTAAGAACTAAGTAAAAACAACAACAAAAACTGAAATTTTTACCTTCCAACGCCACTTCTTGCTATACTCTTACCATCACACATTCGTCCTAGACTCGATCCCCGGCAACGGCGCCAAATTTGGTGTTGCTCTAGCACAATGGTGAGAACCACGTTAAGAAGCTTCACCTCCTTAATGTCAATCCGCGGAAGAGATAGGAGTGATATGAAGATCGTGAACGTGAGATGATGTGAGAGTGAAGGTGAGAAGCACCAAGATGCACACACACATACACACACACAATGAAGAGACAAGCAAGACACAATGGAAGGTGGGAAATTAGCTCTATTGCTCAAGAACACTCGTACAAGCTCAAAATAGCTCTAAGCTCACACTAGCCAACATGAACCAACCTGAAAAATGAGCTCTCTAGCTCTTTTTATAGTTTCTAGACTAGTTTTGACCGGTTTCACATCTAGTGATCGGCATAGTTAAAAAATAGGTCCTAGAGGCTATTTGGAAGGGTAAACGATGTCTAAAAATAACGAAAATTGGTACGCGTATTCTACCTAAGCTCCTCAAGCTCGAGGACTCCTCGGCTTGCACAAAATGGAGCTATGGATTACAAAATGGGGTTTTGTCTATATTACATATGTTACAAGAGTGATGAAAATCACTGTTGGATGTTTGAAGAGGTAATAAAAACATAATTGTTTGAAAAAATGATCCGACTGGCTCCCTGCTCCGTCTTTACATGCTTCCACGTCGTCTGTGCCTCTGACTGCTTCCAACACCTACATAGTGATAATGAACTTCAATATGTTTAGTCCTTGCATGAAAAATAGGATTAGCAGCCAAATGAATAGAACTCACATTGTCACCAAAAATAGTTGGAGTTCCAAACTCCAATCCAAGATCTTTGAATAATGTCTTCATCCACATAGCTTCTTGTGTAGCTATGGCAAGACCTCTATATTCAGCTTCAGTAGAAGAGAGAGCAACTGTAGGTTGCTTCTTGGATGACCATGAAATAAGCTTTGAACCTGCAAAGGTAAGATAACTTGAAGTGCTCCTTCTATCTTCTTTGGAGCCAGCCCAATCTGCATCAGAAAATAGCTTCAAACCTAAATCAGATACATAAGGATAATAAAGTCCTTCATTTATGGTTCCTTTGAGATACTTGAGAATCCTTTTGGCAGCATCCATGTGTGGTTTCCTTGGTGTGTGCATAAATTGACTTAGCACACTCACACTGTAACATATATCTACTCTTGTCAATGTGGCATAGTTGAGACTACCCACTAGACTTTGATATGATGTGATGTCCTCTATGAGTTCACCTTCATGTGAGCTCAATTTGTGATTGACCTCCATTGGAGTACCTGCAATCTTATAATCTTGCATCTTGAATTTTGCCAACATGTCCTTAATGTACTTTCTTTGAGTGAGAAACAAACCATGATCTTTGTAGACAACTTCCAAACCTAGGAAGTAGGTAAGTGAACCCAAATCACTTATCTTGAACTCTTTTCTCATCTGATCTTTGATCTTCTTCATACCATTTGCATCATTTCCTGTCAATATAATATCATCTACATATACACATAGGTAGATGATCTTAGAATTACTCTTTTTGATAAAGAGTGAAGGATCTGCCTTGCTTGGTTGAAAGCCTTTGTAATGCAAGAATGAAACAAGCCTGAAATTCCAAGCTCTTGGAGCTTGCTTGAGACCATACAATGCTTTGTTAAGTTTACACACATAATCAGGATAAACGTGATTCTCAAAACCAGGTGGTTGTGCCATATATACCTCTTATGTTATCCAACCATTCAAGAATGCATTCTTTACATCTAGTTGAAGTATCTTCCAATTCTTGGAAGAGGAAATACTAAGCAAAACCCTAATAGTAGGCATCTTTGCCACAGGAGAGAAGGTCTCCTCATAATCGATTCCCTGAGTTTGTGCAAAGCATTTTGCTACAAATCTTGCCTTATACCTGTAATGGAACCATCAGAATTCTTCTTGAGTTTATAGACCCATCTTGGGCCTATTACCTTCATGGATGAAGTCTTGGGCACCAAATCCCAAGTGTTGTTTTCCTCAAGTGCTTCAATCTCTTCCTTCATTGCATGCTTCCATTCTTATTTTGCTTTGGCCTCTTCAAAGGAAGATGGCTCCTCTTGGTTTATGTCTTGTGCTATGTAGATAGAATGTTTAGTTACTAATGAGGTGTCAAACCCATACCTTTTTGGTTTTTTCTTTTCCCTCATAGATCTTAGGCCATGATGTGATGATTCTGCCTCATGTCCAAGTTCCTGCAATTTTGCTTTACCTTTAGACTTCCATGCTTTGATCTTTTCCATATGAGATTCTTCATCATCCTCCGAGGTGTCTTGTTCTTCAATCTTTGGTTGTTCTCTACCAAGCTTTGGAAAATCTTCTTCAAGATTATACGGTAACCTTCTTGCATGAATCTTCATACCATGAATTATTTTCATCACATCTCTGCTTACCAAGAATCCTTTGTTGGTAGGGTTGTATAACCTGTAGCCCTTTTGATTGTTGTCATATCCAATAAATACACACCTTTCTGCCTTTGTATCCATCTTTCCTCTAACCTGTGAAGGAACATGAGCAAAAGCAATACATCCAAAAATTTTACAATGATCTAAGCTTTGTCTTCTTCCATTCCAAGCCTCATATGGAGTCATCCCATCAAGGGATTTTGAAGGCAACCTGTTAATCAAGTAAGTGGTTGTAGATACAGCCTTAGCCCATAGATAATTAGGCAAATGCTTTTCATTTAACATAGACCTTGCAGCTTCAACAATTGTCCTATTCCTCCTTTCTGCCACTCCATTTTGCTCAGGAGTGTACCTTGTAGTTACCCCTCTTTTGATTCCCCTTTCTTGAAGAAAAGAATCAAACTCATGGGAGAAGTATTCTCCCCCTCCATCTGACCTTAGCTTTTTTAGTGATTTACCTGTTTGATTCTCCACAAGAGCCAAATATCTTTTGAAACATGAAAAAACGTCATCTTTGTGTTTCATAAAGAATAGGATAGTCCATCTGTTGCAATCATCAATAAAGGAGACATAATACCTTGATCTAGATATTGAAGCTTCCTTGCTAGGTCCCCATAGATCTGTATGAACCGACTCCAAGAGATCTCCATGCATATAACCTTTCTTCATGAATGGTAACCTGTGAGACTTTCCAAATTGACATGCACTACACTTATAAATCATATGTTGTTTTGACAAATTAGGGAGTCCAAGTACACTTTGGTCCCTGTAAATTTGCTTTAATGACCTTTCACCAATATGTGCTAACCTTTTGTGCCATACTTCCAATTCTGTGACTGTTTGACTACCATAATTAAAGAGAGCAATGTTTCTAGTGTCTTGTAATTCAAATGTGAACAATCTACTTGCCCTTTCACCTTTTGCAATTCTTCTAAATCCTTGACTTGGATCTTCAACAAATGCTCCTGCTTTTGTGAACCTGACTTGCAACCCTTTCTCTACTATCTGCCCAACACTTATCAAATTCTTTGTAATGCTAGGGACATAGAGTACCTTCTTGAGTAGGTTGATGTTTCCATCAGGTGTTTTGACATTGCCTATTTTCTCCACAGGATGTTTTGTGTCATCTCCTGTTTGTACCTCATGCTTATTCCTTGGATCTTCTAAATCTGATAGGAGTGCCATATTTCCTGCCACATGATTTGAACAACCTGAATCTATGTAGAAAACATGCTCATCAGATTTACCTTCTGGCATAGCCATGTTCATGATCAATAATGAATCCTCTTTGTTTGAGTCTTTTGTGTAGTTATTGTAGTCTCTCCTTCCTTTGTAGCCTCCTTGATAGTTTGAATGATTGTAGTTGTTGTAGTTGCCATGATAATTGTTGAACCTTCCTCTTGAGTAGCCATAACTTCCTCTATTGTATCCTCTGCCTCTTTGATTCCTGGAATTCCTAAAGCAATTTTCAGTTGTATGATTAGTTAATCCACAAATAGAACATGAGTTGGAGTCTTGGGATCTCCCCCTGCCTTGTCTACCTCCTCTTTCTCTACCTCTGCCATGTCTTCCTCTACCTGCATAGTTAGCTTGATATGTACCTGCTTCATCATCCACTTTCTTTGCCTTTCCTTTGTTATCTTTGGACTTGATTTTATCAGTGTATAAAGCTGAAGATTGATTACCTTTAGAGATTTCTTGATTTTTTATAAGCTTTGCCTATTGAGTAAGTAGTTGTCCAATGAGTGCATTGAAATCAGGTACATGCATGTCCATGTACAAATCCATAGTTGTGGTGAATGCTTCCCACTTGTCATCTGCCTTCAAGCCATTGATGACCTGCCTTACAATTTGCTCTTCATCTATTACCTCTCCAATGCTTCCCAACTGATCTGCTATGTCCTTGAGTTTTGTGACAAAATCAGTCACATTTTGTTTGGGAGCCTTCTTGAGAGTTGTGAAATCCAGCCATAGTTGATGCTTCCTAGCTTTGGTACTTGAAGAGAAGAAGGCTTCAAGTGCATCCCACACTTCCTGAGATGTCTTACAACTTCTAATGTGAGGAAACAAAAAATCTAAGATAGAGTTGAGGAGATAAGACCTTGCAAGTGCATCCTTGGAGCACCATGTGCTCAATCTTTCTTGCTCTTCTTGTGTTGGTTGACTTTTCTTCCTGAAACTTGGCATAACTTCATCTCTAGCCACATAACCATATAAACTTCTACCTTGGAGATAAGCTTCCATTCTTAATGACCAAGCTGAGTAGTTACCTCTGTCCAATTTGTCAATTGATGAAGGAAATCCATCTGCCATGTTGTCCAACCTGGCTCTGATACCACTATGAAGAGATGGATAGGTATGTGCTTGAAGATGAAGAGGTGTTGCAAAATCCTTGATCTACACCAGACAAATGAACTCTAGGAGTATATGGTGGGCCCTTTTAGCTTGCCAATGGATGTATTAGACACCCTATGTACCTTGAAAGATCGCTCTCAAAAATATAATCAAAACAGATAAGTTGGAGTTAGCTCAGAGGTGAAAAACTTGCTAATTTGGTTCATACACCTATCCAGTGTTTTGAATAATTCTCTGATCACAGTAGCAATTAGCTTAATTCCTCTTGGGGAATCTAGTTAACTTAAAAAGCTAACTCTCCAGAGTAATCGCATCAAAAATAATGAACCACACACTGAGAATGATGTTTAGCAACTGATGACATCATCCCGATTTTCACGAGCTGCTACAGTTTGAGACCAGTGAGCAGAAAAATGAACATAACTCAAGCTTGAAGAATCCAATGATTATGAAAATTTGTATGCTTACACTAGACAGTAAGATGCATCCACCAAGTGTTACATCATGGAATTTGGATAAGTACACACTGAGAAACAGCTCAGATAAGATGAGTACAAATTTCGGGTACCTGACAGAGAAGTGAAAATGACAGATAGGGTTGCCTTCAACTGAACATAAATGAAGATTTAAATACCTAGATGAAATGAAACTTGATGAGCATATAATATGCTTATAGAGCTAACTTTACCAAGTTAAATCATTGAAAATGATGCACCAAGCTCAGAGAAACCATCTCTACAATCTGACTGAGAAAAATGAGAGATATGGCAGTGAGTAGTACACTTCACAAGAACATGGATATATGAACCCAAATGATAATGAAAATGAAAGTATATTGCTTGTACAATACAATGGACTTACTGATACATATGTGTGCCTTGGAGTCACACCTTGATATGGCATAAAGCTCAGCTCTTGGAGGTCTTGACATAGGTCTCTCTAACCACGACTAAAACTGCCATCTATTTATAGTTGAGTTTGGGAGGCTAACTTCCCTCAATCACTCTCCAATCAATAAGTGATTGATTTGATTCTCTACCTACCACAAATCACAAATTCGTGGCTCCTCTTTCTCTTTTTGATCAAGTGGACTCAACCACTTAAGATTCTTTCACTTTTACGTTAAGTAAACTCTTCAAAAGTTACAAGAGGTAGTTCACAAGTGAACTTTACATTGTCTTCATTTTAAGGCTTCTTCTATGACTTTGTGGGACTCAAGCCAATACTTAGGCTTGTCATAGACTTGCTCCAACATTTAATACCAGACTAGAGTGAACCATTGGTAGCTTTCCTGAGGACGAAAAAATTCCCTCAGGATATGACATTGGCCAGGCAAAGAAGGCTAGAACAAGAAGCCCTAGATTACTCACTCATTGGAGATAATTTATACAAGCATGGTAAAGATGGTTACCTTAGAGTATGTGTCCATGAGAGCGAATATCTTAAGATCTTGGAAACTGCTCATCAAGGTGTAGCAGGAGGACATTTTGGACCAGACCGGATGATTAAAGCAATCCTATTTGTAGGCTTGTGGTGGCCAACCCTTCACATGGATGCACATAACTATGTGAAAAGGTGTGATGTCTGTCAGCGAACTCAGTATCCTATATGCAAGGATGAGATGCCATTGAAACCTATGATGGGTGGACATGCATTCTCTAAGTGGGGAATAGACTTTATCGGTCCTATTAATCCCCCAGCTAAGGGTTCACATGCAGAGTACATTATTGTGGCCACTGATTATCTCACCAAGTGGGTAGAGATAAAAGCTACGACAAAGAATGATGCCCAGACGACAGCCAAGTTCTTATTTGAGAATGTGTTCACTAGATACGGATTGCCAATAGAGTTAGTGAGTGATAGAGGCACGCACTTCTTGAATGAAGTCATAGAAAACCTTTTACAAGAATTCCTGGTAATACATAAGAAGTCCTCTCCCTATCATCCACAAGCTAATGGACAGGCTGAGACCACAAATAAAATTCTATGCAATGTATTGACAAATTGGTGAATAATAAACGCTCTGACTGGGACAAACAGTTACATCATGTTGTTTGGGCATACAGAGTTGCCTATAAAATGGTACTCCAAGCCACACCCTTTCAGATGGTGTTTGGCCAGAATGCGGTGCTATCATTGGAATTTTTGATACCTACCTTGAAAGGAGCACAAGAGCAGGACTGGACAGGCCATGAGTTGTCCTCTAGAATCTTCGATCTTGAACGTTAAGGTGAAACACGATTGAGAGCTGCAGCAGGAATCTATGCAGCCAAGAAGAGGCAAAAAGCATATTTCGATGCACATGTGAAGGATACGGGCTTGAAAGCAGGAGACCTAGTCCTAGTCTACACATTGAAGCAACATGCACGAAAATTAGAGAAAAGAGGCTATGGACCAATTATTATCAATAGGATCTCCACAAGTGGAGCAGTACAACTAGCCACTCTAGAAGGTGACATACTATCGAGTTACATAAGCGGATGCAGAGTCAAGTTATATCAAGAACCCCTAACAGAAGAAATGCTAAATCGACTCAATACTGCAAAGAAACATAAGGAAGAGGAAAAGCGAATTCAAGAAGAAGCACAGGCAGAAGCTTTAGAACGCATCCAACAAATGAAATTGAGAAGACAAGGTAGAGATCAGTCCATGTCTGACACTCAAGAAGCTCTAAGTTATCACATGGCCATGTACGAGGCCTCAGGTGAACGGACCCATAGGATAGTTGATCGACGACCTTTTGTGACCCTAGAAGTAGGACAAGGAGAGAGTGCAAGGACTGTGAGAGCTTTAATTGACTCAGGTGCAGCCACTAGTGCAGTTCGACTTTCTTACTACCAAGAACTGCAATTGAAGGTAACACCTATAGAAGCATATCTGATAGGGTTGGGAGGTGTTGAAACCCCTTGCATAGGAGAGGTGGAACTTCCCCTCTACATTCAAGGGATCCTAATGCCAGTAAAAGTACTAATGTTTGAAGATGAGGATCTTACCGAACCTTGTTGCTCTAGCACAATGGTGAGAACCACGTTAAGAAGCTTCACCTCCTTAATGTCAATCCACGGAAGAGATAGGAGTGATATGAAGATCGTGAATGTGAGATGAAGTGAGAGTGAAGGTGAGAAGCATAGAAATGCACACACACATGCACACACACTACGAAGAGACAAGCAAGACACAATGGAAGGTGGGAAATTAGCTCTATTACTCAAGAACACTATTACAAGCTCAAAAGAACTCTAACCTCAAACAAGCTAACACTAACTAGCCTCAAAAAAATGAGCTCTCTAGCTCTTTTTATAGTTTCTAGACTAGTTTTGACCGGTTTCACATCTAGTGACCGGCATAGTTAAAAATTAGGTCCTACATGCTATTTGGGAGGGTAAACGGTATCTAAAAATAACAAAAATTGGTACGCGCATTCTACCTAAGCTCCTCAAGCTCGAGGACTCCTCGGCTTGCACAAAATGGAGCTATGGATTACAAAATGGGGTTTTCTATGTTACATATGTTACAATTAGTGATAAAAATCACTGTTGAATGTTTTTGGAAAGTATTTGAAAACATAATTATTTGAAAAATGATTCGACTGGCTCCCTGCTTTGTCGTTACATGCTTCTGTGTCGTCTGTGCCTCTGGCTGCTTCCAACACCCCCCTCCCTCTCGCTTCTGTCATCCCTGACAGAATCTTGCTGTGAGGTCTGCCGGATATAGTTCTGTAGGAGGTCTTGAGCGAGGGTGTGCTCGGAGATACGAATGCCTCGGGCCAGATCTGCCTCTATTTTCTCCCAGTCGATTGGTTGCGGTTCTTCCGGTGGCGGGAGCTGATAGTGTGCGGAATAGACCATTCGTTCACAGGCAAATAATTGTAATAAATGTGTAGGCCTGCTTATGAATACCTCTGAATGGTATTCCCAAAAGCCGGTTGTGAACATCTCTTCGAATGTCTGCTTGTAGCACGCCGGTAGGTACTTTATTCTGCAGTGCCAGGCATAACACACCCGTAGCAATGGCGTTGTACTCATATCATATACCAGATCAAAATTGCCATGCTCAAAGCCCGGGGTGTTTGACATGTGGTGCCTTGACGCGTCGGAAGACTTTAAAAATCATTTGCATCATGTCAAAGATTTTGACAGTCATATGCGCTGCTATATCATCCATATGCTTTAATCTAGGGAGCCAGTGGCGAATTGTAGCCATCATGTAGCCAACAGTTGGTAACTCAATGGGTGGCTTAAAATAGGGGTAATTCAACCAGTCTTGGCACTGCTTATTGTTTTGTACCTTAATAGCAAAGGCAGTCCAGGAGCGCCACTCTGGTTGATAGATCCTTCCTTTCTGTGCATCTAGTGGCAAATCAGCCGCCTCAAATTGAGTTGCATGCGATGGTTTCTTACCTGTCTCTTTCTCAATGGCGAACTGGTATTCGGCCATTAACATGAAATATGGTTTATACTGTAGCTCGTGCCCAGATATGTATCGTCGCAGGGCCAAATGAGCAAAGAATGGAGACTGTAATATCTTTTCTTCTATCATCGCCATGGCATGTAATTGTGCCTCTACTCTTGCTGAGTGCGTTGTTCCAATTTCCTCAATAGTCTTCATCCACGCGGGGGTCGGAAGTTCGTACGTCATCTGACCTTCGGCCGTGACGCGTCCGCCTGGGATGGGTTGTGGCTCGTACGCTTCTTCAAATGTTTCCTCCACCGGGATGGTGACCGTTTCTTCCTCAGCTGGAAGCTCAGGTGGGGAATCTGGCCTTGGTGGCGCTTCATATACTGCAATCCTTGATTCAAGGGTCGATACCTGGGCCCGTAATGAGTTGAGTTCCTCTAGGAGGTCAGGAGAGGGGTCCACAGGTGCTGGTATGTCTTGGTGTGCTGGTTCTCGTAACTGGAGTAGTTTGTGATCTTCTTTGAGTTTCTGGAACTCCTCGTTCATGCGGTCATATTCATCTAGCAATCTCACATGATCGTCTAGCAGCATTCTCATCGAGTCTGAAGGAATGGCTTTGAACCTGCTAGGACTGAGTGGTTGGTCTGGGTGGTCGAGCGCTGCTTCTAAGTTTTCTCGGTTCTGATCTTGTAAGCGCTGGTTTTCTTCCTTGGCGGCTGCTAGGTGTCTTTGTAGTAAGCCCATGTTTCATGTTAGCGTTGCATTGCGGACTGTTTGGGCTCTTAATAAGTTATCCAAGTCAGCAGTGGCTTCCTTGGTCTTTTCTTCACTTTCTAGTTCCAATTTGTGATAAGCCTCGCGTAATTCTTGGTAGCGGGTGTTCAGAGAGGCATTCTCAATAGACAATAAATTAAGCTGCGACTGTAAGTCATTGGTAGTCCTCTGCAGCTGCTGGTAATTATCACCAAGAGATGTGAACTCATCTCTTACTTGCGTCATACACATGAACATCTGTCGGAATGCATTATCTACAGTGGGTGATAGTATTAATGGGGTGCTAAATGAAGATGCAGTTTGTGTAGATGCAACGGGAATGGGGAATGGGGATGGGAAGGTGGATGATGTAGTGATTGTTGAAAATTGTGATGTGCCTAAAAATGTTTGTGCCGTGAGTGAAGTGAGTGATGGTGCAGTGGGTGGTGAGATGTCCATGTCAGTGGACGTATCTAGTGCGGTGACCGTGAATATGGGTGTGATCGTGGGTGCTCGTGCTGGTGTAAATACGGGATTTACAAATGTTGAGGGGTAATTTACAGGGGGGCTGGTTGGAGCAGCTTGGTGGAAAGGGGAAAGAGGGGTTACAGTGGGTCGGGGCGATGAGACGGGGGAGAAGGTTAAGGGCGGGGGGAATGGGAAAAGGGGTCTTGGAGTTGTGAGGAAAGATGGAAAAGATTGATGAAGGAATGGGTTGGGTAGAAAGGTGGGTGTGGGAGGGGGTAGACTAGGGTTAATGGGTGCGGGAATTGTGGGGTTAGTGGTCGTAAAGACAATTTCTGCCGCACCACCGGCGAATGAAGATGTGGGTCTGGGGGAAGGAGGGTGAAGAGGGGAGGCTGGATGGACGGGTGGTGAGAGAGGAGCGGTTGGGGTGGTCGGTACTTCAGTGACTACTGAGGTAGGTACAGCTGTAGCGCGGGGTGGGGAATCTACAAAGATGGTTTCTACAGCCAACGAACTTTCGGGGACGAGGCGTGCCTCCCTGGCTTGTTCTGAAGATTGTGCTTCGGTTGGCATGAATGTATTCGCCGGGCTTTGAAAGTAGTCGTACTCTACGGGGGTCAAACTATGGTAGTGGCTTTCGTTGCAAGTACCTGAGCGCTTCGTTGGAGCCTACTGATTTGACTAACTCGCGGAATCCTTTGATGTATGCGTCTTCGAATCCGCCTGTGACAAGTTCCTGTTCTATTATGGCTTGACTCTCTTCCTCGGTCATTTTTTTGCGTGCCCAAACTTTTTCCATAGTTCTATACAGCTTCTTGATAGCTAGTGTGTAAGCTGCTGCTTCGTAAGTTTCATCTTCATGGGTACTTGTATCGCCATGTGTGTCTGTTTGTTGGCCTTGGCCATCTGTCTGTTCCTGCTCTTGGGATTCATGTGTTCCCTGGCTAGCTTCGTCGTCACCTTCGTCGTCATCGGTTGCTGTTCTTTCATCATCAGAGCTGGACACGATCTGTCCTTGTGGCTGATCCCTAGGTGTGGTAGGGTAGCTAGGCCTTTCAAATTCTTGAGAAAACAATTGTCCTTCTGAAAACTGGAACTCATTGGAGAATGCATCGGGCATCTCAAAATCAAAAGTTTGGTCCAGTGGCTCTGCTTGTCCTGGTTCTAAATGCGGTATTGGAAAAGAGAAAGCTTCCGCACCAATAGTGGTGGGAAGTTCAGCTGCTGTGGTGATAGGTTCTGTGGTTGTGGCTGCTTGGGGTGCAACATTACTGGTGGTGCCCTCCGGCGTAACTGGTCTTGATAACCGTATACGAATTGGTGGTACCGTGGGAGTGGCTGCTGTTGGTGACTGCTCTGGAGATGGTTGTGGAGAGGGTGATGCTGGGACTTGTAGGCACGGGATAGTACCTCTCATCTGCTTTCCGGCTCTGCCTTTACTAGACTTTCTAGCCTTCCTCGTGGTCCCTTTGAATGCCTTCAGTTCCTCACTAGTCATGGCGCGCTCTATGGGTAAATCATATGCCAAGCACATGTATATGATCCTGGTGAGGGCGCAGCACCCATTGATTACCTTCTTTCGCTCCCATCTATGTTGTGCCAAATAGAGCTGATCAATTATCCAGCTAGCTAGATCAACTGTTTGCGGTCCAGCACATGCTAAGTATAACCCAAACTAGATTCTCTTGTGGGGCATGGTAAAACGATCCTGAGCTGGGAAAGCAAAGTGCTGCATGCATATCCTTAATGGCTTAGAGAGCTCAGGTGTTATAGCAGAAATATCCTCCCACTTAGTTACGTCACCACGCTTCATCTGCTCTGGGACTAGCCGTTCTTTCTCCGTTGGAGTGTGTGTTCCATGAATCTTGATGGCCGCTCTGATTAAATCCTTCGAAAGATAAAATCTTTTGTAAGGTGGATCATCCACTAAAGAAGGAAAAATAAAGGTTCCTGGGATGTCCTTATTCTCTGAGGCCAGCAAAGTGGTGATTAAGTAATAACACCTATAAAAGTCAGGTTTGGGCAGAGGATCACTGAAATACTCCGTGAAGCCGGCTCTAGCCCAAACATGAGTTAAGTCCTGGGTGTTCTGTAGGCCTTCAAATTCTCTTGAGAAGAATTGATACTTGCCCCATGTGCGGTCATCAAATGTCATATTTGCTTCAAAAATGAAATCAGCGTCTGCTAAGGGTCCTTCTAGGCCTTGAAACCAGTGAGAGTTACGGTGTATCTTCTCTGTGTATCCCATAGGTGGGTTATCGATTGGCATGGGTCCCGGAAATCCTTGGAACTCTGGCGGTGGAGCAGTCGGGTGGGGTTCTGCTCGTAAAACATTGAGGGGCACTGCAGCTACGCTGGGGCCTGCTTCGGATGGTCCTGCTTTGGTTTGCATGATGACTGATGAGCTAATGGAAAAGATCTGCTACAAAAGATTAACACATTAGTATGGAAATTAATTATGATCCCAATAAGGTGAGACCGCAATCCCTTTCCATAACTGATGTGTAACCCGTGTAGCCAAGTGTCGTGAAGTGATTGATGCCATGATTTTTTTGCAAAACTAATGCAGGTCTCTAGACACCTACATGGTTCAGATGATGCCTACATTTCTTGATGAGCTTTTATTATGCAAAATGTGGGGTTTGGGTGTATGAATTTATACAAGGTTTGGTTGAGGGTGAATTAGTACAAGGGTGGAGTTTAAACGGGGTGGGAAAATTGTTAGATAATGGGGTACAAGAAGGCGTTTGGATACGTTTCGGTATCCATTTCCTAAGAGTCTTTGAGTGGATGGTGTGTTTCTTCTGAGGGACAAAAAGTGGTATCGGTACTTGGTGGTATTGAAGGATGAAAAGATTTCGGAGGGGTATATATTACATGGCTTGAGGGTTGGGATATAATACATTGTTTGGGTACCCAAATCTGCATGGGTGTGGGTATATGGATAAGATATTTCTTGGCGATCCAAATCTGTCGAGTACTGGTACGTGTAGAAGAAGATCGAGGGGACTTTGGATGCGAACTCTGCTTCTGTTGCAACTTTATCCTGTTCTCGTCTGCAGTGTTGCCAATAGCCTGTGGTTGCTGTCCTTTTGGCACCCATATTTGTTTCGTGCCACTTGTTCTGTGATGTTGATACTGCTGCTTTCCTTGCCTTGTCTGGTGATGTCGTCGGACTGGGTTCCTCTGTTGTGGTTGACTTGTTCGTGATTGGGTTTGAGAGGTCCATTGGACGCTCTGCTTTGGAAAAGAAGGGAGATCCAACACTTGCGTGACCTTCCCATTAGGAAGTGATTCGTTCTTTATCTTTAATCTAGGCCAGTCCGCAGCAAGTTTGGAAGGATGAGCACCGCAGGGTGTTGTGCTCATTTGGCCGCTGATGCAACCCACCTGACCGCTGATTGTGTTCAACTGCCCTAGCGGTTGGGTAGCTGCCCCTTCTAGTTTGCAGGAAGCCCCAAGGAAGATCTCTTGTCGTTCTTCTGATTGACAATTGTCCATAGCCAAGCCCGAGTGGGTTGGTGTAGACGTAACGTGACTATTCTGACCCAAGATCTTCCGGTCTTCCGTCGCATGCGTTTCATAGGGTCTCGGGTTACAAACCTCAGTCGGAATGCCATTAGGGAAGTCAAGCGGTATCACTCGCTTCTGTTCTAAGGTTCCAATCTGTATGGATCCTTGTCTAAGATTTAGGTCCACTGAGTGATCGTATAGTCAATCTTGGCCAAGGATTAGGGGTTCTATCAGGTCGTCATCATGGCACACTAGTAGCTTCGCTGTCATGGTCACATCCTTAATGAGGATAGGAAGGTCCACCTCACCCATGCAAGGGGTTTCCATGCCTCCTAGGCCTATGAGGTATGCCTCAATTGGCCGCATTTCTATTCCTGAATCCTTATAGTGGGACCATCTAATCGCACTAGTCGCAACACCTGAGTCAATTAGAGCCCTGAGCTCTTGGCAAGGGTTACCGTGCTCTAACCTGACTGTAATGAATTGTCTCTTGTCCACTATACTAAGATGAGTGGTTGACTTTACTTGACACATGGCCATGGGATATCTGGGTGTAGTTTCCAGATGGTTATAATGTTCTCTCCCTAGTCCTTGTCTTCTTAACTTCATGCGCTTAATGCGTTCTATTGCTTCTGCCTGAGCTTCCGCTCGTATTCTATTTTCTTCCTCCTTACGCTTCTTTGCCAACGTGAGTCGTCTAAGCATATCCTCAGTAAGAGGTTCCTGATATAGCTTGACTCTACAGCCACTAATATAATTAGGCATTACGTCTCCTTCTAAAGTGGCTAATTGTACTTCTCCACTTGTTGAGAGTCTGTTAATGATCATAGGTCCATAACCTCGCTTTTCTAACTTACGTGCGTGTTGCTTTAGCGTATATACTAGAACTAAATCTCCTTCTTATAAGCCTTTATCTTTCACATGTGCATCAAAATACGCTTTCTGTCGCTTCTTCGCTGCATATATTCATGTTGCTGCCTTTAGCCTGGTTTCTCCTAATCGTTCCAAGTCCATTATTCTCGCTGATAATTCATGGCCGGTCCACTGATGTTCTTGTGCAACCTTAAGGGTCGGTATCAAGAAGTCCAAAGGAAGCACAGCATTCTGACCAAAAACCATCTGAAAGGGAGTTGCATTGAGTACGGTCTTGTAGGCCACTCGATATGCCCAAACAGCGTGGTGTAACTGTTTGTCCCAATCTGAACGTTTGTTGTTCACGAGTTTCGTCAGTACGTTACAAAGGATCTTATTAGTGCTTTCAGCCTGACCATTGGCCTGAGGATGATATGGTGCAGATTTCTTGTGAATCACCATAAAATCCTGTAACAAACATTCAATGACTTGGTTTAGAAAGTGAGTGCCTCGATCGCTCACTAACTCTATAGGCAGTCCATATCTTGTAAAGACATTCTCAAATAAGAATTTTGCAGTTGTGTGTGCATCATTCTTTTTCGTGGCTTTTGCCACTACCCATTTCGTAAGATAATCTGTGGCAACAATAATGTATTCAGCATGTGTACCTTTTGCAGGGGGGGTTAATGGGTCCTACAAAGTCTATACCCCACTTAGAAAATGCACGTCCGCCCATCATGGGTTTCAATGGCATTTCATCTCTGCGAGTAGGAAACTGAGTTCTTTGGCACACATCACATCTCTTTACATAGGTATGAGCATCCATGTGAAGAGTGGGCCACCATAATCCTGCAAAGAGGATGGCTTTGATTATCCTATCGGGTCCAAAATGACCTCCTGCAACACCTTGGTGTGCAGTCTCTAGTATGCTCAGATAATCGCTCTCATGAACACATTATCTTAGATATCCATCTCTTCCTCTTTTGTATAGGTTATCGCCAATAAGTGAATAGTCTTGAGCTTCCTGCTCTAGACTGCGTTGTCGAGCTAAGGTCATACCTTGAGGGAATGTGTTCGTCCTCAAGTATGTCACTAACTGTTCACTCCAGTCTGGTGTGAGAGACACGTGATATAATGTAGCATGCTCTACTGGTGGTCTTTCACAACAAACGTTGCATTCCTTACACAACCTGTAGACATCTGCTTCCATCGTAGGCCAATATACTCCTAATCTATGCAGAGTCTGTAATGTTCGATGTTTTGAATGATGTTACTTTAATGCACCTATGTGTGCTGATTGCAACCAATTCGCATGTTCTGATTCATCTACTTTACAAGCAAGAATCTTTTGATTATCCTGTTTATATATGCTTCCTGCCATTATTTGGTGTCTCTGAGACTTGGTAATCTCTCCCTCTTTGATCTTTATCCTAGGATTCTTGGGTCCATATGTGAGCATAGGGACTATAGGCTTAGCCCATTCTGGTGCTATCTCAAGGTTAAACAAATATGCATCTGGTAACTCATCCACTACTCCTTGAGGAGCTTCTCCTGAGGTTAATCTTGAAAGGTGGTCAGCTCTAAGATGTGTCTTTCCTTTCCTGACTACGACTTCAAAATCATACTCCATGAGTAATAGAAACCAACGTATCAATCGTCCTGTGTTACATGGTTTGTTGACTAAATACAATAGGGCTTGATGATCTGTGAAGAACTTGAATTTGTTGGCCAACAAGTAGTGCCTAAACTTCTTTACTGCGTAGATCATCCCTAATCCTTCTCGTTCCGTCGTGGTGTAATTTCTTTCTGCTGCGTTCAATTGTCTGCTCGCGTAAGCTATGGGGAGATCTATGTTACCTTCATTCGTGGGTTGTGCTAACACACATCCTATGGCGTAATTGGATGCATCCACATGTACATGGAATGGCTTACTCCAATCTGGGGTAGTCAATATAGGTGCTGAGCACAAGCGTCGTTTGAGTTCATTGAATGAATTTTCACATTCATCTGTCCATTCAAAGTTGGTTAAAAGAGAGTACAAAGGCTTGGCTATGATTGCATACATGTGTATGAATCTCCTATAATAACCGCAATGGCCCATAAATGCCTGTACCTCTTTCATATTAGTTGGTCTAGGTAACTCTGCAATTACCTTCACTTTTTCCTCATCCGTAGAGATTCCATTTTTTGACACAATGTGTCCTAGAATTTTGCCTTGTCTGACCATGAAAACTTATTTTTCTGGGTTCAAGCAAACTTGATATTCTCGACATTTGTCAAATATTTGCCTTAACTCTGGGATATGTGTCTGTCTTACATTTGAATGTGCACATAAGTCATCGACATAAACTTCCAAGCTCTTGCGTAAGAATTCCTTAAAAACATGACACATGAGTCGCTGGAAAGTGGCGGGTGCATTTGTTAAGCCAAATGGCATCACACGAAATGCAAATATGCCCCATTCAGTGGCAAATGCCGTCTTGTGTTGGTCCTCTGGAGCAATGGCTACTTGATTATAGCCTGAAAAACCATCAAGGAAGTTGTAAACTTCCTTGCCCGCAACTCTTTCCAATAGATGTTCCGTGATAGGAAGAGGATAACTGTCTCTAATCGTTGCGGCATTAACTTTTTTAAGGTTAATACACACACGCAATTTTCCATTCTTCTTGGGCACTACCACAATGGGAGATACCCATTCGGTATGCTCAATTTCATAAATGAATCCTGCTTCTATCAAGCGATCTATCTCCTCTTTAATCTTCGCAGCGTAGTTATCATTGTACGTGTAAGGTTTCTGTTTTGTCGGTTTTGCATCTGGAGTCATAGGGATTCTATGAGAACATATATCTGGATCTACTCCTTTCAAATCTTTGTAACTCCACGCAAAAACATCTCTATATTCGCGCAATAGGGCAACTAGCTCTTCTTCTTCTTCAGTTGTCAAATCATTCCCTATGTATGTACATTTTTCTTCTTCTCCTTCGATAGCAACTATTATTTTCTTGGTTTTCTCTCGGTTATCATATACTTGTCCGTCATTCGCCTTTCTATTAGGCATTCGTACCATGATTCTTCTATCTTCGATTTCATATTTCTTGAAATTCTCGGGTACTTCAAATAAAGATTCTTCTTTTTCTGACATGGTTTCTTTCTTCTTTCTTTTCTTGCCTTCACTCTTAGTAGTCACTTGAGTGGCTAACCTTACCTCATTCGTAATTTCCTCGTGTCTCTGAGTGTGAGTCTCTACTTAGTAGAAATATTCTTCCTCTGATGCAAAGGGTGGGTCCATGATAATTGATTCTAAATCAAAATCGCTTGCATCCTCAAATGCATCAGTGTTAGGTTCACACTCTTCTAGAATTGCATCGCCCATGATTGGCTCTATCGTGAAAATTGAAATGTCATAGCCATCCTCGTCACAGTGGGGTGTCCATTGTTCTTCATTGATGGCTACGTCCATGGTTGCTAGGATTTCTGCACAACCATGGGGTTCAAACTCTTCGTCTGGGAATACTACAGGTGCATAGGCTGGATCTTGAAGGGTTCGTGGATGTTGTTCTGCACCTAAGGTCCTGGCTTCTAACCTTTCTTCCTCTTGTTTGGCTAGTTTACACATCCATAAATGAGTATCCTCATGCAACCAAGAAGGATCTGATTCTAATGAGTGCACGGATTTTGTCTCTACTGGTGTCTTATGGATGGTATTCCATTGTATTGGGTGTACATCTCTATGTGAATAGTCTTTAAGATTGACTTTGGTAGTCACTCCTAAATGTTGCAAGTACAAAGAATTAGTTCCCCAATCTTGTACAATTTGCAACTGACGCATGAATGGTCGTCCCAATATCATCTCATAAGCATGGTTTTTTGCAAAGTCACAAATGGCAAAGGTATGCTCAAATTCTACACCACAAGTGGTGAGTGATATGCCTTCTAGTAAGCCTAATGGTTTTTCTATGTGTCCATTAGCCATTTGTAGCTTCATTCTGGTGGGTCTTAATGCTGGCTTACCCCAACGTTTCCATAAAGCGGTGGTAGCTATGGCTACTCCGGCTCCTGAATCTAAGATGGCTTTCGTGGTGTAGCCCTGATGGGTTATCGGAAGATAAGTGTTACCTTCCTCTCCTTCGCTCACATCTCCAATCTTTTCTACGGGTATTTCTGGTACCTTATTTTGTGATCCTATTTGTGAGGGAGTAGTAGCAAGCTCGGGGAATTGATTTGCTACATGTTTCCACAATTCTGGTTTTACCTTCAACAACTCCTCTAGAGTGAGATTACATTGTACTTTAGTGTTCTTGACCACTTTCGTGTTTCTAGGGATTACTGATTCTTCATTCCTCACTATTATAGTGGGTGCTCTCATACTAATAGACTTTGCTTCCCAAGGTCCTGTGAACTGAGGTAATTCTTGTAAAGAATTAGATTCAAATCCTGTGTGTTCACTCAGTTGTTCTTCCACTACCTCATCGTAAATAGAGGGAATGTCTTGGGGAAATTGTTCCTGCAAGTCATCTATTTCTTGAATAGGAGGATGGGTTCCTTGTTCTTTTCTCCATTTCTCTTCTTGGATCTCTCTCAAAAATTCATGTGAGTACCTATGTATGGAAGACAGGTTGTCTTGACTTTCTGAGTTGGGTACTTGAGATAGGGATGGCGCATTCCTTTCCTGTGTCTCTGGGACAATGGGGTTCCTAGGCTGATCCTTTTTCTCTTTGCTTTCAATCAAATATTCTAGCCTCTCCATTAGTCCTTGAAAGTGTAATTCCGGTTTTGCCATGTTATTCCAATTAAGATATCTAGAGGCTTCGAACAAAGCTTGTGCTAGTTCTACCATTTTCATGCAAAGTTTAGTTCTCTCAATTTCTAGATCAGCTCGAGGCTAGTTTTTGCTCATTTCAGCTACCTGAGGTCCCTCTTTTAATCTAGCCTGATATGCACGAAACATCATGTCTAGGTTTTCTGGTATGGGTTCCGCTAAAACTGATCCTGATTTTTGAGCTGGATTCTCTTGATTCAATTCCTGTGAAGTCAATTCTTGGATTTTGGCTCTAGATTCCTTCAAACTTCCTTCCAACTCCGTTATCTTTTTACTCCATTTTCTCTTAATTCTTTCTCTAGAATCTTTGCAAGATTTTGTCTTTTTACTGCTAGATTCTGCAACTTCACTGGTTCCGGCTACTTTCTCTTGATTAAGATGTTGGTTCTGTAAGAGCGCCTGGGCTCTTATTATAGCTTGGATAGGCACGTATGTAGGGTTGGATCCATGTGCGTTATTTACAATACCTATCACATTGATCGGTGTCACATTCGAAGCGTTAACTGGATTTTTAGGACAATCTTTGATGATGTGCTCTTTGCCACAATCAGCACAAAAGCCTTGGATGTTATAGTACTGTGATTGTCCTGCTATCGGGGGATGTGGGCAATCCTTTATGAAGTGATCTCCTTGGCACCTAAAGCATGGTCCTCTAGGGCCCTGTGGTCTCTGTTGTCTTAATTGGGGCCGTGGATTTGGGTTTGTGTACATCACATTCGCATAGTCTGGCTCCCAACTAGGTTCCACTGGTGGACTATCGTAATGATATGTCTCCACGTGTTCTGGTGACTCCGTGTAATATGCGGGTGGACTATCTACATGCGTAGAGTCAAAACTGTTCGAACTCGGGTCACTTTCTGTGATCAAAGGTGAAGAAGGCACTAAGGCCCTACTTAGATTCTCTTCTGCAGCAGCGTATTTCACTGAGATGACATTCACTGGTGGGGGTGGCTGCTGAGCTAAGACAGGTTGTGGTCTCTGTTGAGCCTGGTATGGGTAGTTTTGAGGAGGCCTATAGTAATAAGGATGAGCATTGTATTGGCCTTGATACCTACCTGGCTGTGGGTATGCTTGCGGGTAGTTCTGTCTCACGGTTTGTTTGTTGTATGGGCAATCCTGAGCCATATGATTCGTGTATCTTCTCTCAATTGTACAATATTGGCCACTAGGGTTGGCTTGAGGTTGTGTTGTATTGGGACACACATTTGCCATATGGTCACCACCACAGGTGTAACAACGCTTGTTTGTTAGCACCCTAGGTTTACTAGAAACTCCTAGTTTTTGGGCCACTTTTTCTGCTAGGTCTTCTATTGAGCTAGACAATTTTGTGGATGCTAGAGATGAATAGTCTGAGTCCTTGTAGACCTTTGAGAGTTCCAACTCGTCTCCTAAGTTGTGCTCAATGTCTATGCATATTCTCACACATTGCTCTAGCGTTCTGGGTTCTTTTAGGTACACATAGGAGTGTAGTTTAGAGCTCAACAAGCCATCTAAAAACAATGACACTTGCTTTGCTTGTGAGGGTAGCTCTTGCATTGGACATCGTTCAACATATTGTCTAAACCTACGTCCTGCCAGTCTTACGGTTTCCTGAGGGGTCTGTTTGAAGCTATGAATCAACGAAGACGTATCATGTCTAATCCCACTTTTAGAGAATTCAGTGATGAATGACTCTAAAAAGTGATGGATGTCCCTAAATTGCCTTTGTTGCAATGGCTGGAACCAAGTTAAAGCGGTATTCTTTAACGTTAGTCCAAATGCATTATATTGCGTGAACATGTCTTCGACTTGTTCTGCTCTTAGTACTTGCTTGAATTCTGCGACATGGTCATAGGGATCTCCTATCCCATCAAAGTAATTCTTCATTGATTTTACTAACTGTGTGGGTCTCAATATTCTTGCGTGTTCACGTGGCCTAGGTAGAGGAAAATCATCTCTACCACCTAGTACTTCATGATCTCTTTGCCTATCTACTCTATTAGTGTCCGTGGTTGTTCTATCTCTCCCTATGGGATGAGTGAATCTTACTTCGGGTCTTTCTTTATTTTGCTCTCTTTGATTTCCATGGGCTGATGATGTTCCTGCCCCTTGTTGACTTGTATTCATGTTCGTTCTAGATGGAGGGAATACCAATTCACCTCTCCATGTGTACGTGTTTTTAGCGCGGTCAGGCACCACAAAGACTCTTTCTGAAGTCTCATCCAGGTATACAACCTTTCCAGGTGTATCCGGGTCCTTGAACTCGTATATAGTGATGATACCTACCTCACTAAGTATTTCGGTCTTGTATCTCCAAAAGGCTTCATCAGTTTCTTTATTTACAAACAACTCTATGCTTCTGTTGTCCTGAGGGATCCATTCTGGGATTAGTACTCGTGTCAGTATAGATTTCCCTCTAGGTGTTCTAGGCTCTTCTAATGGTTCTTTTCCTTGAGATTTAGTTTTCGTCTCTGGTTGTATCACGCCAAACTCGTTGGTATTGTTTGGCTGCGCACTTAAGATGTACATCGTTCCTTCCTTGTCTATGTACGCGTCTCTCTCGAATTTCACCACTGGATGTTCCAATCCAATGGGTTGATCGGGGTTGTGCATTTGCACCACTTGCCTTCACAAACCATCCTCATAGATGCGAGCACCTAATCGGTTGGTTCGGAGAAACCCTAGTTGTGTTCTATAGGGTCCTTCTGGTTTTTCTAAATAGGCTACATTAGACCCTCCTTCTGGTCTTTCTGTGCTAAATGCCATTTTTGATTCACTAGTGTCTGAGCTCTCGTAGGGATAACTAGTGTTCAATTGTTGAGCCCACGATCGTGCAGTAGTTCTTACACTTGCCTCTGATGATCTAAGGCTTCGCCGGTCTGACTTACCTATATGTTTGCCCGATCTAAGGTTCATTAATTTTCTTCCTTGCACACTCAGTATACGCTCAGATTGTCAATGATTCTTTGTTATTACTGTCTTGATTCTTTTTAAATTTCTTTAGATTCTTGTCTTAATGTATGCGTCAGGAATTCGACTTTCCGTTATAATTTTGAGTTCTCGTTCCGTCAGACTTAGGTTCTTTCCTTTAGGTTTTCGTCACACACCTTTACTTGTAGTCTTAGACTTGATAAATTTAACTCTCTTGAACTTGAGGCGTTCCTATCGTCTTAATCCACAACACTACCGATTAGCCTAAGCTAAGAATTGACTGAGGGGGTTGAGTAATCTTCCAACCTCAAGTCAGCTTTTCTGGTTGCTCTGATGCCCAAGAAGCCGCGCTTCCCAAGCTTTATGCCCTTCACTACCTTGCCTTGGTTGCCCTTGATTGTCCTTGCTAGACCTGGAAAAATCCAATATTAGACCAATTCACAGTTGGATGATCAAGCACTTGAGTATATACACCTTTTAAGTCCCTTCCCTTTTTCCCAACTTTTCAATGTTTGCCCTCTGGCTTTCTAGTCCCAAACTAGGTCAACCTCAAAATATCTTATCACGTAGTACTCGTCAAGAGCTTTCTAATGAGCTATTGAGCTCAAAAAACGGACTTCGGATGAAAAAGTTATGACCGTTCAGGCCCTGGGGGGTAAAAACTGACAAACAGGTTTTTCTCCAAATATGAGCTAAGGGGTCTCCTATGAGTCTAATCACCCAAAAATTTCCCAAAAATAGCCCCAAAATTGGCCAAAAAATGAAACCCTAAAATTTGCGATGGGGGTGCACAATCGCGATGGTCTGAGACAATCGTGATGGTCTGGGACCGTCGCGATGGCGTGAGGGTGCACCGTCGCGATGGCGTGAAATTGCACAATCGCGATGGTCTGAAGTGCACCGTCGCGATGGCGTGAATGTGCACAATTGCGATGGTCTGAAAGTGCACTGTCGCGATGGCGTGAATGTGCACAATCGCGATGGTCTGAAAGTGCACCGTCGCGATGGCGTGAACCTGGACAATCGCGATGGCGTGAAAGTGCACCGTCGCGATGGCGTCAGTCAACGGTCAACGTGCACAATCGCGATGGTCTAAAATGAACCGTCGCGATGGTCTGGGCGCGATGGTGTGAGCCAATCGCGATGGTCTGGGCGCGATGGCGTGAGCCAATCGCGATGGTCTGAATTTTTGAAGCGTCGCGATGGTCTGAAGTGCACCGTCGCGATGGTCTAGATTGCCACGTGGCACCGTCAGCGCGATGGTGTGAGCCAATCGCGATGGCGTGACACAATCGCGATGGTCTGAATTTTTGAAGCGTCGCGATGGTCTGAAGTGCACCGTCGCGATGGTCTAGATTGCCACGTGGCACCGTCGGCGCGATGGCGTGAGCCAATCACGATGGCGTGACACAATCGCGATGGTCAGAGACCGTCGCGATGGTCCGGCCAAGCCGTCGCGATGGCGTGAGCCAATCGCGATGGTGTGACACAATCGCGATGGTCAGAGACCGTCGCGATGGTCCACCAAACTGAGATTTTTTGAGATGCAGCTATGGATTCCTACACACGCAGGGGTCGCCTACACGGTGGTGAACTCGCCTTTCTCAAAATCCGAACTTTGCAGACCATCGCAATGGTCTGACACAGTCGGAAATTTCTGACAGAAACTGAAGTTTTTACCTTTTCCAAGCTTTCCTGATGCACTGAAGCACTGTACCTGCAAGAAAACTCAAGAAAACCAAAGTACACACAAGCACAAAAGCTCTCTCTCACTCTCTCGCATGCACAAATGAGGGGAAATGAGGAGAATGGGTGGATATGGTGAATTTTCTGATTTTTTTGGAGATGAAGATGATGATGCGGTGATGAAGATGGAGTGTGGGGGAGGTGAAAAACACTAAAAACTAAGTAAAAACAACAACAAAAACTGAAATTTTTACCTTCCAACGCCACTTCTTGCTATACTCTTACCATCACACATTCGTCCTAGACTCGATCCTCGGCAACGGTGCCAAATTTGGTGTTGCTTTAGCACAATGGTGAGAACCACGTTAAGAAGCTTCACCTCCTTAATGTCAATCCGTGGAAGAGATAGGAGTGATATGAAGATCGTGAATGTGAGATGAAGTGAGAGTGAAGGTGAGAAGCATAGAAATGCACACACACATGCACACACACTACGAAGAGACAAGCAAGACACAATGGAAGGTGGGAAATTAGCTCTATTACTCAAGAACACTATTACAAGCTCAAAAGAACTCTAACCTCAAACAAGCTAACACTAACTAGCCTCAAAAATGAGCTCTCTAGCTCTTTTTATAGTTTCTAGACTAGTTTTGACCGGTTTCACATCTAGTGACCGGCATAGTTAAAAATTAGGTCCTAGATGCTATTTGGGAGGGTAAACGGTATCTAAAAATAACGAAAATTGGTAGCGCATTCTACCTAAGCTCCTCAAGCTCGAGGACTCCTCGGCTTGCACAAAATGGAGCTATGGATTACAAAATGGGGTTTTCTATGTTACATATGTTACAATTAGTGATAAAAATCACCGTTGAATGTTTTTGGAAAGTATTTGAAAACATAATTATTTGAAAAACGATTCGACTGGCTCCCTGCTTTGTCGTTACATGCTTCCGTGTCGTCTGTGCCTCTGGCTACTTCCAACAAACCTCTTGTCTTGGGCCAAGACTGGATCTATAATCAAGCAGTCAGCCTCAACCTAAGAAGCGGAATTCTTCAGGCTTGGGTAGGCCAAAGCCGCCTCAGGATTGAATTAGAAAATCTAGCACTTAGGCCATTAGAAAAGGCACCAACTCCTGGTCCCTCCAAGAACCCACTTGACGATATCCATGCTATTATTGTCCAAAGTTCTATGGTGCAGAAGATTGTCACTCTTGATGAAGGAACAGAAGTCAATGAGGAATTCCCATTTGTTCCAAAGAAGATTCGAGAAAGGCAAGCTAAGCAACACACGACACTAAGGAGACCAATGATCAAGAAGCATGTGCACCAACTTGGGCAATATGAAGTACCTCGTGGCATGAAGCAGATCTAGATACGCAAGGGGGAAAAAACCATGGCTCCAGAGGCAGGTTCTCAAAACTCATTTGAGTACTCATGCCTGCCTGGGAGCTTGTGCCTGCTGCTGTTGCCATGAAACTTCTGATGCTTATCTGCTAGAAGACGAAGGGCACATTAGTGTTGCATAGGAAACAAGATGTAATGGTGTTCCCTTCACAATACTAACATGACATTTCAGATGGTTAGTGGTTAGAGGTGAAGTGTTTGTGATAAGTGTGAATGTTGGTTAGAGGTTAGTGTCATCCTAGATGCACACTTTGGATATGCAATGGACTCAGAATGCACCTACATCAGAGTGGATGGATTTACAAATTTGGGTCAAGGGGTTTGATACAGGCTTTAAGTCTCCAAACTTTGATTGAGGATTTCTAGCTCTTAGAGCTGATGACAGGTAAAGATTTATGAACTAGATTGTGCTAGATTTGGGAGCTTTTGGGTACCCATTTCTAGACATTTCTAGGTCTGACCAAAGGTGTACTAGTGTGGGGTGTAGGTATCTTTCCTGAATTGTTTACCAAAAGTACTGGTGAGTGTTAATTTATGCTAGTGACTGGAGGTGAAGCTATTTGGGCATGTAAGTAGGCCTTGGACACCCATATCCGTCTAGCGTTAGGTATAGCCTTCATTGACCGCTTAGGGACCCAAATAGAAATGGTATGTGTAGATTGTTGCCTAGGGAACTCCTTCGTTTTAGTCCTTGACGGTGTGGCTCGGATCCACCAAGTGGCCTAACCGAAAGAGTGAAAGGACATTCTCATTGGTTCAATGAGATGCCAAGAGATTTGGGGGATGTAGACCATATCTGGGAATCCAAGTTGGAATTTGGTGGACCTTTTAGTTCTTCTCACGAGAATTTGAAGCATTACAAAATGTAGCTCCTCTTCAAGATACTTGGCAGAAAGTGGGATTGCAGGATTATTTTAGTGCATCTCTGCCTAAACCTGATTTCCTTAGGTGCTATTACTTGATTGCAACTCTGAAAGCGACAGGAGATAAAGATCAGTCAGGCACATTTCTGGTGCCCTCTTTATCAAACCAGGAGGAAATGAAAAAGTTTGAGTTGAACATACCTTTAATCAGGGAAGCCCTTCAGATGTACGGCACCCATGTACCCTCCGATCGAGATCCTTTGATACTGGAGTCTATGAAGAATAGTAAACTCAAGAAGTTGAAAGAGATGTGTGCCCTCACCCCGAACATTGCCATACCATTGAGAATGTGCCTTCAACATTTCGCATTTCCGGCTCAAGATCGATTCACTCAGCCTCATAAAAATATTTGGTACGGACTATACCTGGCGGAGACCGGGAGTGTACCTATTAAGATGCCGGTGTGGATCCTGGACCAATTATATGAAGCAGGAAAATGAGGAGTAAGGAAGCCTACTTTGCATGGTTGTTGTGCCATTACAAGAATTATATATAGATGCCTCGCTTACGATGTGCCGATTGCACAGGCACTTAAATACTCCCAGCTACAGTTCTTCCAGGGGCAAAAACCAGGGGTTCAACTAGCTAAAAGAATGCGTGGATCTCTTTCCCATGTGCTAATTCCTCATGAGTCCACCACAGAAATCTCCCCTAGAGAAGAAGCACAGGTGGCCCCATTCACGATCCATCTCCAACGACCACAATCAGAGGGTGTGGTACAACCCACTCCATCAGCTCCACCACTACCCTCGGATGCTGAATTTGCCTCCATGGCTACATTGGACGAGGATACATCCTTTGACTTTGAGACTTTCTTGCAAACAACACAGCTATCTGAGGGTGATTTCTTCTCAGACACTGATGGTCCCGGATCATCATCCCAGAGAGAACGGCCACAGAGTGATGCAAGAAGAGTACATTGGGAAGATGAGGCACAACATACTCAAGTTGAATGCACACAGGATCAAGAAGAGGCACAGGGAAATGAATCACAGGAGAGTGAGGAGGAAGCCCCTACCTACACTGCACAACTCAAACGGCTCTACAAAACAATCAAGAAAGTACAAAAAAGGCACAAGTTATCAGAAGAGGCAAATAGAGCACTAGTGAACCAGATGCTGTAGGCAGAGAATGTAGACCCTCATTTTATAGAATCAGTGAATCTTTTGGCAGATACCTGTGGAATAGTGGAAGCCATGCAGACCATGGTATATCGTACCACCCCTCAATACGACCAATGAAGGATCGATATGCGACCGTGAAGGGGAAAAATGATTTAGATGGAAGTCTCTACCTCACTCCCTACCACATGACCAGCCCCACTAACACTGATGCACGCAACGATAGCACAAAGATACCATCTTCCCCCTCACCTCCCACCCAACCCACGGAACCCCTCGCCACTAGCATCATTGAACAACCCACAACAATCCATACTGAACCTATACCGCACACCACCATTTTTCCATCCTTACATATCCCTACCTCTATCATTGCTTGCCCATTTTCCGAACCTCATATAGGTCATCCCGCCACCCATCAAACCATATTAGGCCACCCATCTTATCAACCAGCTCTTGAATAGCCACATGTCCCTACCAAACATTAACACACCCATTTCCCTTCACTAATACATATCCTCTTTCCCAACCCAGTGGAAGTCATACAAGGTCATCTTGTGAAGGCTATATCTTGAGTTCTAGAGATCCGTTTCTTGCATATGATAGCTTGTTGGAAAGCTCTACTCTTCTAGTTTTATCACCAAAAGATCTTGGAAAAGTATCATTTGAGCTAAGAGAAATTAGCAAAATACTGAAGGTATGTCATTTTAGTGACTAGAAAGTTCTAAAGAAGTAAAGTTCTTGGTTTTGGCTATCATTTCTCAAAGTTTGGAGTGGCAATGAGTTAAGGGTGACCATAGAGGTGTTCTAGTGTCACATTAATTCATTTTGTGTGGTGTTTTACACATCAACAAGTGGTATCAGAGCAAAAAGATCCTAAAGAGCAGAAGGTGGCAAAGGTACGAGAAGTTTTGAAAAGTTTTTCATTAAAGGTTGAAAGGTGAAGCATTTGAAGACACAAGGCATCAAAAGGTTACTTCAAAAGTATCTTCATACACAGAGAACTCCAAAAGGTATTATCCTTTATCCTTTAAGCTCACAGGTTGCACTAGAACGAAAGGAGTATGGCAGATCATATCTCCATTGACAAACTGGACAGAGATAATTACCGCGCATGGGTAATGAGAATGGAAGCCTTACTTATGAGTAAGGATCTCATGGTATATGTAACAGGTGAAGAAGAGAAGCCACTATTTGAAGATGAAAGCCGACCAAAGAAAGAGGAACTTGATGCTTTAAAGCATTGACAGAAGAAGGATGCAAGTGCAAAAGCCTACATCTACAATACAATCTCTGATCATTTGCTACCACACATCAGAGGATTGGAATCATCTGAAGATATATGGAATGCATTGGAGTATCATTTCCAAAGCACTACTAAAGCAAGGAAAGCAATTCTATGGTCAGAGTTTACAACATTCAAGAAGAAGCCAAGTCAAAGTATTAGTGATTATGTCACTAAGATGAAGGATCTAGCAGATAGTCTTGGATCCATAGATGAAGATGTTGAAGATCACAGATTGATTGCTCAACTACTTGCAGGTTTGAGAGGAGATGAAAGGTGGAAACCTTTTGTCTTATCAACAGAACTTTCATTAAATCATTATGTTCCAGATTTGAACCAGTTACTTGGTCTGATGCTCACATATGAGCAATACTTGAAGGGAGATGGAGATAAAGGCCAAAGTTCTGCAATGTACATGAAGAACAAGAAGAAAGGAGATAAAGGTAAAGCAAGGGATGAAGAGGAATCAACTTCTCAAGTTTATTATGCAAGAGGTAAAGGCAATGGCACAGGAAGATCAAGAGGCATTGGAAGAGGAAGAGGAAATCAGAATAACAATAAGAAGGCTTGTTGGATCTGTGGATTGAGTAATCATTTGGCTCATGATTGGTGGCATAATCAACAAGGATCAAATCAAAATCAAAATAACAATAGCAGAGGTAGAAGTGGAAGATATGAAAGTAATTTTCAAAGAGGTAAACAAAGTCAAAGAGGAGGCTATGGTAGAGGTGGAGGAAGAAGTTGGGGACAGAATCAATCCTACAACACCACCTACTACAATTATGCAAATGACACACAGAATGAAAGTCATACATCATTGATGATGAATTCAATCAGCACATCGGATAAAGAAGATCTAAAGGTATTTTACATTGACTCTGGATGTTCTAATCATCTGTCAAGGGACATAGAATTGATGTCAAAATTGGAAAAAGGCATTTCTAGTCATAGTGTTCAAACATGTGATAATACAAGACATAGTGTACATTCAATTGGAAAAGTGAAATGCAAGAGTGGAGCAGATTTGCTAACCAATGTCTTGTATGTTCCTACAACACCTAAAAACTTTATTAGTGTGGGACAGATAGTTGAAAAAGGTTTTCAAGTCAGGTTTACAAATGAAGGAGTATTTGTTGAAGATCCAAAAAATGGATATAATCAGATTGTCTCTGGAAAGAAGGTAGACTCTTTACTTTAAGAGTGCAAGGGAACATTGGTCAAGCTTTGCTTACACATGGTGAAGGAGTGATTATAGAACTTGATCTCTGGCATAAGAGATTAGGTCATTTCAATGAAAGAGGAATTAAAGCTATGGTTGCTAATCAGTGTATACTAGGATTACCAAATGTGCAGAATCAACATATGGTTTATAAATGTGAAGCATGTCAGATGGGAAAAGCACATAGGTTACCATTTCAAAAGAAAGGATTCAAACATGATGGATTACTAGAGCTCATTCATACAAATGTATGGGGACCAACAAAAGAAGGATCTATCAGTGGCTCAAGGTACTATGTTCTTTTCATTGATGATGCTACAAGATGGATAACATTATATGTTTTGAAGGAAAGATCAGAAGTGTTTGGAGCTTTCAAGCATTCTCATGCATATGCAGAGAGAGTCACAGGTCAAAAGCTTAAAAGACTGAGGTCTGATGGAGGGGGAGAATACTTCTCCCAAGAGTTCAATGATTATCTTTGGAATGCAGGTATTAAGAGAGAAATAACCTACAGGTATACAGCACAACAAAATGGTGTAGCAGAAAGAAGAAATAAGACTTTGGCTGAGTTTGCTAGAGCTATGCTAAAGGAGAAGAATTGTCCAAATTATCTTTGGGCTGAGGCTATAAATATAGCTACATATCTTGTGAATAGATTACCATGTGCAGCTCTCAATGGAATGACTCCATATGAAGCTTGGTGGGGTAAGAAACCAACACTAGATCATTGTAGAGTGTTTGGATCAATTGCATATGCTTATGTGCCATCACAACTTAGACATAAACTTGAACCAAAGGCAGAAAAATATATGTTCATTGGTTATGATGAAAAGTAGATGGGTTACAGATTGTGGAATCCTCTAACAAAACAATTTATTGTTTCTAGAGATGTTACATTTGATGAACAGAAAAGTTGGTATGTAGATCAAAGTCATACAATAGAGGCCTAGATATATCTACATACATTTTAATAAACCTCCTATGGTAACCAATATGAGCCAAAAAGCTCTAAATTTTTTTGGTAATTTGGGCCGGCTAACCTCAATATGTCTACAATTTTATCTGGATCAAGAGCCATACCTTTGGTAGATACTACATGTCCTAGGAGAGTACCTTCTGTCACTATGAAGTGACATTTATTAGGATTCAATTTCAACTTTTATCTCTCGGTAACTATTGAAAACCTATTGTAATTGAAATAGATGATCATTTAAGAAATTCATAGGAGTATTGGTACAATACCTGAGAAGGATGAAAACTCATCCATGAAAATTTTCAAGGCCTTAGAAACGAAGGGTCCAAAAATAAGCTTCACATTCTTCTTGAAGGTGGCTAGGGCATTTTTGAGTTCGAAATGAATCTTAACATAAACATATGTGCCCCAAGGAGTAATGAAGGATGTCTTCTCCCTATCCTCTAGGTGGATGGATATTTGGTCATATCTACTGAATTCATCCATGAAGTTGTATAGTGTATGTCCAGCCACTTCTTCTATGACCTATTCTACAAAAGACATAGGAAATCCATCACGAACTTCTACCTTGTTCAATTCTTTAAAATCCACACATATGCAGATTTTGTTTGTATTCTTCTTGGTTACTATGATCATGGGAGGTAGCCACTGTGAATGTTCCATTGGAATGCTAATCCCAGCATCCTCCATTTTTTGGATCTCTAAGTAGACATCCTCAGCATACTTTGGATTTGATCTATAACTTTTTCCCCCTTACTAGTTTGGCTCCTTCAATCAATGGAATCTTGTGTTCCCCCAAAGCTTGCAGGTACTTCTTCTAAATCTTTGTAATGCCATGCAAATACATCCGCATAAAGTTTCATAAAAGATGGTACCATTGAAAGTAGCTATGGGTAACTCCACAACAAAGTAGCCACTAATATAGGATGAGATCTTTCTTGGGTTCCTAGATGAATCTCTTTGACTAGGTTCCTATTCATCAATGTGTCCAATGAGATCTCTCCATCTTTGGGATCTTCCAACAGTTTATCCCACATAAACTGAGTGTCACATGAGTACTCTGGATATCAATTTCCTCTTCTTTTTCTTGCATCCATCATGTAGGGATTTCATGAATAGGGAAAGAAATATCTTCAAATAATTGCTTTACCTGGCAGGTAGATTCCTTCTTCATATTCGGATCAGTTTCATGTAGGCAGCAGTTAAGAGGAGTTTTCTTCCCTCTTCTATGGGATGTCATTGGTTCATCCAAACCAACAGCCTCTATGGTCTCCTCTTTATCTTTATAAGCTTCTTCTGTACTCAAATCGTTTGGAAAAAATCCATAGCAAGAAAATGAGTTTCCAACTTTTAGCCAAGCCAAAATGTCTTCCTCATATGAATCCAACTATGGGTTGTCCACCAGGTCTTGTTCCATACAGATGCCAATTGATTGCATCATGCTAGTATGTCATTGGTGGTTTGTTCCTTCTTCCAAGTATATATGTTTAAGTTCTTTCCTCCATGTTGTAGCCACATATTATCTTTGCCCCAATCGTGTACAACACTGGCATGCCTTAGTGAAGGTCTCCCAATCAACTGATTGTCCACACTTTGTAGATCTTGTCTAAGGCAAATGCCTCAATTATGTACAACACTGGCATGCCTTAGCCAAGGTCTCCCAATCAACACCTTAGCTAAGGTCTTCCTTGACCTGGTGTAGCAGCCATTAAATTTGTTGGTGGTTGGACTCCTCCTTGTCCCTAGTATGCTTGTGTAGGCATTCCTCTTGAATGACACTCATGGGCTTGACGGCTAGCTTTTCTACATAAATTGAAAGTTACACTTAATAGAGGGAAGTTACTTACCACATGGCCATGTTTGCTACACATGGTGCACCATGGTCCATTTTTTATGCTACCTCCATGAAGTTCTTGTAGCTCCTGTCAAAGTTGTGCCAACTCCTCATCTTGGGCTTCCTCTTCCTTTTGTAACTTCAATGCTTCAATCTCACCCCTTAGTTGAGTTACTGCACTTTCTTCTTCTTTGTGGGGATTTTTTCTTTTTAAGCTCCCAATCTCTTTCCTCAATCGTGTTACTAGGTCTTCAAGTTCCACAGGCTATGGTAGCCTAGAAGAGCTAGTTCCATATTGATGTCTAATTTTCTCTAATCTTGTTTCTATAGAATTGAATTCTTCAATTATTGTTGTGTGGAGCACTAACTCCTTAATCTTGCATTGTGCTGGTATGGGAAGTGGTTTGGCCAGTCACTTCTTGACAAAACAAATCATGGGGAGGGTCTGGTAATGTATCCATAAGTGCTTTCACCCTGGTACAAATTCAGGAAAGGTCTCCCCTACACCTAGTTGTAGGGTCTCTAGTTCTTCAATGATGTTTTCTACCATGTTTCCTTGTTGGAATTGTATCTTGAAGGCCTCCTTCATTAAGTCCCAAGTATTAAAATGGTTTTCTAGAAATTGTCTTAACCATTTGTCTACTAGACCCTCCAATGTTGTTGGGAAAAGGATTAGAAATGCATATTCTCTTCCCAATAACCCCCTTGTTTTAGATAGGCCTAAAAATCTTCTTACATGCTCATCAGGGTCTTCATGTGCTTATCTTCTAACTGAGGGAAATTTGATATTCAATCCTAAAATTAGAGTTTCTAGGTCTACAAATTTTACCTTTACAAGCCTTTGCTAGTGCCTTGATTATAAAATAATATCCTCATTTTGCTTCCCATTTGCCTTTGGCTTGAAATATTTTGTAGGCACCAATCCAATCCCATGTTTATAAAAAAAGTCCCGTGTCTCTTGTGCATCCAATTCTCCTTGGTTTGCCATAATTTTCTTGTATCCAAACTTGCAAATCACACCTTCCAAAAAGAAACATTAGCAATCGATTTAGACCTTAAGTATCATATACTATGTATTACTATTGGTATCCTAACTAAATCAACCACCCATTTATAATGAATGCTAAGTGGATAACTAGATGTAGGCCATCTTGATGCTTTACAAATGAATGCAATTGGCAAGTTTTACATGTAGACACGTTTTTTGACACATCAACATACATATATGGCCACCAATACTTTTCTTTAATTCTCTCGTACAAGCCAAAAAAAACCCTTTTGTATATTGCTTGAAGAGGATGAAATTTGAAAAAACCAAAGCTCTATCCTTTTCTCTTCTATTATTTCAACGATTTTTCGTTGAGAAGGGATTTTTCATTTGCATTCTTGTAGGAGATAGCTCTCTAGGCTGTCTAATTCTCTTGTGTCCATGCATATGGGATTGAGGAGGAGGCTAATTCGCACTTTTGAGAGAGGAATCTGTATATGCTATCTCAATGCCTTGCATATGGGATAAAGGGGATACATGCATGCTCCCTAATTTTCTTATAAATTCCTAAGTTAGGCTCCCTCTGGATAGTGCAAAGGTGCAATATGCAAAGTTTGAGTTTGAAGAGGCCTAAACTTCTATATTTTCAATGAGATCTATCATAAATAAACATATATTTTATACTTTTAATGAAATATATGTTGGCATTTCACCCATATTTATGTACTTCCAAGTTAAACAAGAGCTCTTATTTTTCTTCCCTAGTCAACATCCCTCACATTTGCTCATGCAAAAAAGCAAAAGATGTTGAAGATACTCTTACCACACTATACAAGGAAAGAAATGAGGTTTGTATTGCTTGCCTTCAAAAACAATTGGAGATATCATACTATAAGATGCTTTATACGTGCTAGGGTCAAGAAAAATATGTTTTCACTTTCAACACTAGCCAAAATTGGCTTAGTTGTTAAATTTTTTTATGGTAGATGCATAGTTGATGATCTCTCAAATAGTTATAATATATTTATTCTAGCATTTTATTTCATGGGTTGTATAAGTTGAGGTGCTTCTACTTCATAGTCTACTGTCACAGATGGAGCTTCTTCTTCGAGTACAGTGGTTTCTCCTTCTCCACCTACACAGGAGCAGCTTAGATGGGATGGAAAAGATGCTCAAGCTCATGCTTTGATTGCGCTTTCAGTGAAGCGTCATATAGTTCCACACATTCGGTCATGTTCTACATCGAGACATGCATGGGACACTCTTGCTTCTTTGTATGTTGTGCGTAATGAAGCACGTGTTGCATACTTGAGGAAGCAACTTGAAGATGTATGTATGGCTGAAAATGAGTCGGTGGATGTGTATGTGACACGCATCAAGGACTTGAAAGAGCAATTGGCAAACATAGATGAGATCATTCCAGATGCATCACTCATTTCTACATTGTTGAAAGGATTACCGGAATATTTTCAAAGCTTTGCTACTACACTCCGTTTGGTTGCAAAAGGAAATCCTAATATGTATGCATTTGATGAGGTTGTGTCTCTTCTTTTGCAAGAAGAGCAATCTAGTGTGAATAGGAGTGGTTTGTGGATAAGGTCTTAAGCCCAGACAATGTGCAAATAATTGCACCTATATCTAGCTATCTTTATGCAATTTCTCGTAACTCGACCAGTTTATTTCACCTTCAAGCCACAAATGTGCCTGACTTGGTTCACATTCCCGACCCCTAATAGGATCCCTCTATTCTCCTTAGCCCAAGTCTTCTCACTTTCTTTTTTTTCGTTCTCTCAACCCTTCTCTTTTCCCTCTATTAACACAATCCTCCACTCTCAACCTCTGACACCCTCAATCAAACACACCAAGTCAAGCACACAAACTCATGCACACCCAGATGCAAATGTACTCACACACACATGTTCTTACATACCTTGTACATACAACCGCACACACGGTCTCTCTCTTTCTTTTTCACACCCGCTCACACACACTGAGTTACCTTCCTCCTTTCTCAACCCTTTCCCAAGTTCCCACATATACCCGCATGCTCACATGCCCATGCAACATGCACTCACATTCAAACACACTCAAACACTCACTCTTCACCCCCATTCACTCGTGCACCTGGCCTCCTCATGCACACCCTCACACATAGACACTCACCTTTGAAGTTCTGTGCACACTAACAGATGGATAACATGACTCAGCCTAGACCCCCTTACCAGCCTTCAGCAGCATGCATGCCTTTCATGCATATACCCTTACCCCACTTCCTTCCACTCACTATCTTTTCTTCCTTTCCACACACAACCACACATGTATAATCCACACCCATGCACAACTCACTTCCTCCTTTCTCTCACACTCACGTTTACTCTCTCTCACCCTTACTTACTCTCACACACACATATGTAATCACACATTCTCATGCACACTCTTACCTTCCCAACAGCCCCTCTCTCCCTTCTTTATCCTTCCCACTTCACTCTTGCTTTTGCACTTGACTTTGTACACACCTACACCTCTTTCCCCACTACTTTTCTTTCACCCTTACACACAGCCCTTTACTTGTAGACCCACTCCCTGTCTTATCTTTACCATTTCACTCACACTCACGTATCCGTAGACACAAACACACGTTCATATATGCTCCCTCACTCTCTTCGCTTTGTCATTTGCATACACGTTCTCTTATTCCCATATACACAACTTTTATACACCCCCTTGCAATCCCCATTGCAACCCTTTTTTCCACCCTTTCTCACTTGTTCCCTGTCACTCTCACATTCAGTCCAATCCTCAACCACACATACACCTAAGCATGCATTGCTCATATGATTAAACATTTAAGTACTCAACTATGCAGGCACAAAGCCTTATATTTGCATGTATGCAAATCTGTGCATAGTGCCAAATGTATTTATGCATTCATAAGTGTATGCATGCAACACTTCAACATACTCTACACTTCTTATATAGACACTCATAAAACCCAATTACGAACAGATGTTTGAACACTGCTCTTCTGACAGAGATACGAAACCAGTCCGTGAATACTCAAGATTCTAATTTAAATGCACAAAAGAGAAGGATTCTAGTCAAGGCACAAAACCACATCGATATGTTTTCATGATGCACTACAATAAAGCATGCCTGTTCATTCTTCTCATAGAGAACATGATGGTGCAGGTAATGATCTGTTTAAAGAGAAATATATATATATATATATATATATATATATATATATATATATATATATATATATATATATATATATATATATATATATATATGGCTGCAATGGAACGAAACCTGAAGTTCTCGTGAAGTCTTTCTCTTAGCAAAAGGACACAACTATGGTTCCCCTTCCTCATGGCACTCGTTGCAGCCCAAGCTTCATAACAACCTTTTACAGGCCCTGTATTCTAGAGCTCAACTACATCCGAAGTAAAACCCCCGTGTATATGTTCAGTACAAGGGTCATACCAGTCAAGTGCATACATTAAATCATATCTTACAACCCTCATAAGAGATCTAGGTGACTGGTATATCATTTGGATAAACAACCTTTAAAGCGGAGCAAGTTACCTTTCAATGGAATAAAGTTCAATAGCTATGTGCAGGGAAGACAGAGGCATGTAGTGCGTCCGTCATCATCTCGTCATGCTTGCTGGTGAGTTTCATGTCCGATTCTCTAAGCTCGCATAGCGGTCTCCAACAAGTCAGATGAAAAAGTTTCCCCCCGAACCTGCACCAGCACTGTTCTCTATTGCTCTCTTTGGTGAGTCTGGATCCCAAATGTTGCCTCTTCAGCTTCAAACAGTTGCAGCATTGAGTTGGTTTTCACAACAAAGTTGTTGAACTTTGAACCATTTAACTACAGCACATAACATGAGCAACAGCGACATAACTCCATTCCTCCTACTCCCTTAGATGCCAGAAATCCCTTCCATCACAAAGAATAACAACAAGGTAGCATGGCTTCCCCTCTGCTTCAGTCTTGCAGAAAGCCTCCCACTCACTCTGGTGCCTCTCTCTCTCTTCACAATTCAGCAAAACTAACCAACCCCTGGCCAAGGAGGGCCAGTTTTTATAAACTAAGGAGGGGGAGAGGTCAGACGTCCTGTTGACCACACGTGGGCTGCAAGGACTTAGAAGTGCACATGGGGTTTTGGGATTGTAGGAGTGGGTGTCAGGGTAGAGGGAAAGTGGACAGAGGAGTGGAGCAAAGTGGGGGAAGGAGTGGGGGACAATGGACAGAGGACGGCAGGTACAAAGCCTGACAATGGTCAGAGAGGGGGTAGTTACAAAGTGAGTGGGGACAGCTCCCTAAAAGTTAGGAGGTTGGGCACAAATAGATGTGATAAGCCAGAGAACCACCACGTGCAATTGTTCTTTGCTTCAACCGAGAGCATTGAGCTGATAAGACATGTTCATTGTGACCTCTCCTATAATTGTTTGTTTGCCATCCTCAACTAGTCTGCACCCCATCTGTCTGAGTTCAAAGATCTCCCTGACTGTGTTCCTCTCCTCCAAGAAACATCCTTTCATGCGTGAGACAGGCACCCCTCCTAGTCAGGTAATCTTCAATGTCGTGAGACCATGCTCCTATGAAATCAATGAACGTGATGTTGGAAGCTCTGAGCAGCCACATAAGCAAGCAATTGCCGCACTGTGATATTGTTTAGAACCTGGAGAAAGTCTAGATATGCTCAGACTTGTTGGTGAAGACTGTTGGGGCATTGAGTTTACAGATGTACTGCTATTTTTTGAGAAGAATTCACTTTGGGAAATACAGGTGATAGTGCTTGCTGCATTAGAAATATAGTCATCTGGAGAGTCGAGCCTTTTCCCATCTTTAGGACTGCCTCGTTTGCTAGCAATCTCTAATGTAGCAAAATCATCAAGCATAGATGAATCCCTTAAATAGTTCAAATCTTTCCTTGGTGTGACATCCTGCTTTTCTGAATGTAGAGAGTCATTTCGATATACCTAGTGCCCTTCAGATTTGACTGGACCAGATTTAGACTCTGTACTTTGTCTAGAAAATGTTACTGATGAATCAATTACTGGGATGCAGCGTTCAGACAGAATGTCAGAATCCTCTGCTAGTTTTGCAGCTGAACTCTCTTGTCACCCATAGAAGAACACAAGTAATTTGCATCCTCCTGGTTTGTACTGCTCTTTTCAGTACATGAAGCATCCCCTTCTAAGGATGCCCTTCTGCTCTGTTGCTTCGAAGATCTCTACTTCTCTTGCATCTCCCCTGAGTCTCTGGATTGCTTGCTTTCAAAAAGATGGATAGCAGCCTGTACACTTAATCTCCTCCCAGGTGTAGGAGATGACTTCTTCATGGGAGAAGGCTTATTCTGAGTACGTCTTTGACTATCACTGCTACTGGTCTCCATGGGGTGGTTCCTCTCCTTGGTCTGGCGATCAGTGAGATAGTTGATGCTGCGAACCACCACAGACCCAGCCTTTCGACTCCCAAATTTTCCCATTTGAACCCTCTTCAATGGAGAAGCTGATCTTCTCCTGGGCGAAGACCTTTGAGGGTATCCCTTGCTGGAGAAACTAGTTTGTCTTGGACGACTTTCTAGATCCATACCATCATGCATTTGCATTAGAGGACTCGCACATTGAGAGAATGATTGTCCAGTCACAAATGGAAGCACTGAACCTCTTACATCATTGTCAAGGTCCAGCTGAGAAGACCTGGAAGAGACACACGATTCCACTCCCTAACTTGCCTGTGGTCTATCATTTTCAGTGACTCTTTGCATTTTTGCACTGATCTCCCAAAACCAGTTGCATGCCACTCGAAGATGGTCCGCTCCAAAGAACTTTGAAAAGGCAAGCAAATCCACAATGTTCTCTTCATCAAACCCAGCTATAGAGGCCCTATGCATTAACAAACTTTGTTCTTGCCTCAGAGCAGAGAGGCGCACATCCATTGCTTTTAGTAGCTCCCTTTTTGAACTTTCTACATCAGTAAAGTGTCCGCATACAGCGTGATGTTCTGGAGACATGGAGCCAGCTCTTAATAAGGTGGAATCAGTACTCACGAAACCATGATTAACCTGCGGAAGGCTGTCAGCCTGGATGCTTCGGACATGCTCCAGTTGAACAAGTTCATCCTCAATCGTCTTAACGCGCTCTAGGAGCTCGGGAGCACTTATATAGTGGTCAAACCTTTCCAGTGTCCTCTTCGTGAACCACGGCCGCCCCGCGGGCGAGCGCTTGCGAGCTCTTGGCAGATGCCATATTCGCCAACCCTCTCCTTCGCCAGGTGCATGTCTGTCCCACCACCCAGCTCTTCCCCTTCAGTGCTCCTCGGAGTGGTCACCATGCCCGAGCAACAACCGACGAAGAAAAACCCTCCGACTACCTCTGCCCCTTTCCTGTTGCACACCTCCACAACACAACAAAAAACGATCCCCCCCCCCCGCCCCGCCAACGGGGAGAGAGAGAGAGAAAAAAGAGAGCTACCCTTCTCCCCAAAAACAACAAAAAAAAAAATCCACCTCCCCTGACACTCCACGTTCCCCACTCACCCACTCACATGCACACGTGCACTTTTTGTTTTTCTCTTTTTTTTTCTTTTTTTTTTAATTCTTTTTTTTTGTTTTGTTTTTTTTTTCTTTTCTTCTCTTTTTTTTTCCTCTCTTTTTTCCTTTTTCTTTTGAAGTGTCAGAAGAAGACATGGTTTCTGTGAGGCCTACATGACAATGAAATACTAAAACAAAATTGAGAAACCAAACCCCAATTCTCTTGCTCTATGGCTTTATCTACAAGCAGTCTAGCCCATGAATTCCGATCAACAACAGTCGGTTTTAAAAAAATGATCGCTTCATACATCCTTCGGGCTTCTAGAAATGTAACATCCTAAAGTGCATCGTCGATCTCAAACAGCTGTTCCGATTCCACACCAATGCTCAAGCTTAAAATGATATGGATATGCATTAACAAATTCGCAAGAACAATCCCAGTACGATATCGGCCAAATACTAAGCATGGCGCAGACGGATGCATTCAAATTTGCTCCCTGGTTATGATTACATCATAGCATGTTTTATCATGTCCTGAAAACACAACTGCATATGTGTTGTCAAAAAAAACATAAAAAATTTATGATGTCAGTACTCAACCAAGTGAAACATAATCAAAGACACGTTCCATGGTTTCAATTTTGTCTTCTCATCTTCACACCATTTCCGACATATAACAGATCATACAAAAACTCCATCAATCCTTGCATATTATCAACACACGTATACATTTATACCTCACACATACTCATTCTTCGGATGCACATTCCTAATGCAAGCATGCACTCAAGAAGCTCCCCATGCTAACACATGCACGCACCCCATGAATGTCAATACAACCGTCAACAATTCTCTAATTATTAAAAAAACATTTTTTGACAACTTTTTTTCATATTCAACATGCTACTAGACTGCCCAATCCACACAACCTTCCTGTGTAACATACTCTTCTTGCTTGCGATGTCATCCTCGACAAGCATTCCCGCAATCTCTCTTTCACCTGTCACTCATCCAAACGGTTAAATTTTCTATGGAGATGCAATTCAACCATTCCAGAAATGAGACCATGTCAAGCCACAAATAGATCTATATCATGCTCTCTTCTCATGCACAATCATCATGCATATTTTTCTTCATTCATTTATTGTCTCATCATGCCAACCATGTTCACAATCACATGCATCCATATATTCACGTAACACATCCATTACACTTCTGATCACATTCTTTACATGCTCATGCATGACTCGTTTCCTTCCCATATCATGCTCTTATGGAAATAAACCAAAGCAATGTGATGTATGCATGTCTTATTCCAAAACATGATTCTAATCGATGACATCAATTTTATATATATATATATATTTTTTTTTTTTTTTTTTTTATTTATTATTATTATTATTTTTTATTTTATTTTTTTTCCACAACATAAATTCCATACCTTACTTACCTTGTTAAAAACCTTCTTGATTTCCTTTTTTGTCTTATCTGCTCACTCATCAAAAGATGTTAGAACAAAAACATGCAATAATAAAAACAAAAAACCCAAAATGTCACATAATCATATCGCACATAAAAATTCAGCAGGCTATGTACACACAAGCAACGTTGAGATTTCCTAAAGCGCGGCCTTACCTCATATCCCAAAAAAACAGATCATCAACAGATGAAGCGAGACATGAATAAACGTTTTTAAGAAACAAATACAACACTACCAACCTTTGGAACAAACTTGCTGATAAAATGAGAACAGACCAAATTGGAAAAATGGATTACAAACCAACCATTCATACATATAATACTTATACCTTTCGTTGGTATTAACCTTGAGCAGATCGATCTATCAGCTATCATCATCCCATCCCACTAGACATGTGCATGCAAAAACACACCCTTTTAGGCGATTGTCGCCCTCCTCCTCTCTATGTCTCCCCCTCAGGAGTGGGGCTATTTCTTCATCATTTTTTCTTTTTGTTTATTTTTAATTCACGAGTTGGCCTATGTTGCAATTGGATGCGACTCGTGGCCCTGACCACCCGGCCAGGTTAATTCCACCCGTCTACCAACACAACATAGCGCACAATGACATATATACATGACATATACACACACATATATACGTACTTGCCCATAGCGAAGCTGGGTGCGGTTCGTGGTCTCGACCGCCCGGTCGAGATGGCTCCACTTACCTACCAACCCGCTATGGCGCGAAGCACCGAAACAGATATACACACAGTCATCCTGGCCTATGACGAAACTAGCGTCGGCTCGCGGTCCTGACCACCCGATCAGGAGGATTCCACCCACCTACTAGCCCGCCATAGCACGCAAGCATACATACATATATACACACTTTTTTTTTCTTTTTTTTTTCCTTCTTTTTGTTTCCTTTTTTTTCCCATCATCTCCCATGTCCTGAGAGTTAGGGAGAGGCAGAAAGGAGCATCTACCCCCCCAACCCACACATCATGCAACCAGAAGTACAAAAATACAAAAAAAAAACCATGAAAGCTGATAGGTCGATTTCCTCTTGCCATAACCTACTAAGATATAAAGATTATATGATACATTGATTAATCGCAATCACATTTACCAATCCAAATCCTTCTCATCTTATTTTAGAGTTCTTCCCAAGGTGGCAATGTTATATAAGATAGCTCAAAAAATCTCTAATCAGCCTCGTTTCATAGTTGGTGATCAATGCTCTCCAGGAGGTGAGTCGGGCTCCACTGGAGGAGCCTCATCCTCGTTGTGAATTACTAACATATCAGCCCAATCCCAATGGATGTCATTTTCCTCATTGGGCATTTCTCGAGTGGAGTCAAAATAATAATATCTACCCTCTGTGCATCCCACGCATTCAAGCAAATATCTTTCGAACCATGGAATGTGAAAGATAACATCTATGTCTTGATTTAGAAAACATACCAACCAATGAGCTTCTTCCACATCATACTCCGTTTCCAAGTTCTCGACATCTATGTCCATACTGGCTAGAGCCTGATCCGAAAAATATACCACGAGGCTGTACAAATACATCTCGGTTATGTGATCTGCCATCTGTCACCTTGTTTCTAATATCCCTGAATGTCAACAATTTTCTCTTTTAGTGAAAATAGAAAGAAATAATGCTTAATTTAAAAGAAAAGAAAAAAACAAGACTAATATGCATATAGGTGCAAATCCCCCCACTCGCATGCTATTTCTTCATTTTTTGCCTATCACTCTTCTTCTTCTTTTTCTTCTTCTTGTCTCCTCATTCTCCTCATTCCTCTCTCTTATCATTACCCCTCGTCCTCATCTTCTCCTCCGTCCATTTCTTCTTTCCCATCTTCCTCATTCTCCTTCTTATTTCCTTGGCTTCTCCCTTCTTTTCTACCCCTGACTTTCTCTTCTTCTTCCTCTTCTTCTTCTTCTTCTTCTTCTTTTTTTTTTTCCAATAACCTCATCTGCTAACTGAAGTATGGTTTGACACGAAGTAGATTGATTTTCACTGGAGCGCATTCTCCGTCTACGTCCTGTATTTGTATTGAACCGTTTGAATTTACTTCCACCACTTTGAATGGTCCAACCCATCTTGTTTGCAATTTCCCAGGAAACTTGTAGTACTTGCTATCGTAAAGTAACACGAGGTCACCTTCTTGAATTGCATGGGTTCTGAGCTTCTTATCATGCTTGTCTTTTCGTCTTCTCTGAATGGCCTCTAAGCTTTATTGCGCAAGCAATCTCTTTTCCTCTAATTTGACCAATTGGATGTATCTTTCTGTTGGCATACAGGTCATATGAAGAGCATACAGGTACAATAGAGCAATCATGCACAATACGGCAACAAGGCCTAATCATTTTTTCCATGGATCATTCACAACTCAAGTGATTTTAATCACTACACAAACATTGTAAATTCCGTTTTTGGTAGAATAGACTCCATTTTGTTCAAGCCGAGGAGTCCTTGAGCTTGAGGAGTATTAGAATTAGCTATATACCAATTTTCATAAGTTTTAGACTCCGTTTGAGCCCTCAAATAGGCTCTAGAACCTAATTTTTAACTAGGCCAGACACTAGGTCTGGACAAGGCCAAAGCTAGTGAGCAAACTATAAAAAGAGCTAGAGAGCTCATTTTGGGGGTTAGATTGTTTGTGAATTGAGCTTATGTAAGAGACTTTTTGACTAATGCAAAGAACTCCATTGTTCCTCTCCTTGTCCTTGCCTTGTGTGCGCGTGTGTGTGTATGTGTGTGCATGCTTGTGTGCTTCTCACTCACACACTTGTGCCTTCACTTGCTCATAGTCTTCATACTAGTCCTCACGTCTCCACGGATTGACAATTATGAGGTGAATCTTCTCACGTTGATACTCACCATTGTGCTAGAGTGACACCAAATTTGGCACCGTTGCCGGGGAGAGAGCTTCGAGGACGAGCGTGTGATGGTAAGATGTCGAGTTGAGACATTGGAGTTATAGGTAATATCCTTTCTTTTCCTTATTTTTCTTCATTTTTTCTTATTTTTGCATCACCATCATCACCATCATCATCCCCACCATCTCTCACCTCCATCTCCATCTCCACAAAAATTTCAATTTTCTGGTCATATTCCACTCCCCACCTTATTTCCCTCATTCCATTGTGAGAGAGAGCGAGAGAGAGCTTGCATGCGATCTGTTTTTGTGTGTTTTTTGAGCTTTTGTTGCAGGAACTAGCTGTACTACCATCTCCAGCAGCTTGCGCAGGTACGACAGACTCTGCACAGGTCCCGGGACGACGACCTCTATCTGTCGCGACAGACAGAAAAACTTGATATTTTGTGAATGTGTGTTTGGCACGGTAACCTACACCATTAGAGCACTCCAAATCACTAGAAGTTTCTCAAAAAATTGCGTTTTTTCAGTCTATCGTGATAGACACCGTCTATCACGACAGACACCGTCTATCGCGACAGACAGAGACCCACGATAGACCCCGTCTATCGCGACAGACACCCATCTATCACGACAGACAGAGACCCATGATAGACCCATCTATCGCGACAGACCCATCTATCACGACAGACCCATCTATCATGACAGACACCATCTATCGCGACAGACCCATCTATCGCGACAGACACCGTCTATCGCGAAAGACCCATCTATCGCGACAAACACCGTCTATCGCGACAGACCCATCTATCGCAACAGACATCGTCTATCACGACAGACACCGTCTATCACGACAGACCACTCTAGCGACAGACCAAAACCACGACAGACGATAGACCCCGTCTATCGCGACAGATAGAGACCCACGATAGACCCCGTCTATCGCGACAGATCCATCTATCGCGATAGACACCGTCTATCGCGACAGACCAAAACCACGACAGACAATAGACCCCGTCTATTGCGACAGATAGAGACCCACGATAGACCCCGTCTATCGCGACAGACACTGTCTATCGCGACAGACACCATCTATCGCGACAGACACCATCTATCGCGACAGACCCATCTATCGCGACAGACAGACATTTTCGGCAAAAAGTTGAGTAACTTTTTTTGGAAATTTAGGCTAAATTTTGGGCATATTTGCATACTCAAATACTCATACACTTACAAAGGCCTTAGAAAAATGCATTAAAACTCCTGAAAGGTTCTGTTTGTCTGTTTAACCCCCTAAACCCTGAACGATCATAACTTTTTCATACGAAATCCATTTTTTGAGTTCTAGGGCTTGTCGGAAAGCTCGTGGCATATACTACACGCCCTCAACTGTTTTTTATAAGAATAATGGGTTGATTTTCAGATATGATATTTTGAAGTTGACACACTGAGGGGTAGGTACACCAAGGGGGCTCTAGAGGAAATTTTTTAGCAATACAAAAGGGGGAACAAGGGTCATTAAAAAGTGTCTGAAATAAATTGTCTGTCAATTGAAGGATCAAATTGAAGCTAAACTTGGGGTTCTTACAGGATCATCGAGAGCTTTTGGAGAAAGCAAAGTAAGTGCCAGGGCGAACAAGCTTGGGAACGTGCTTCCTGGGTAGACAAGCATCACCAGGAGGAGCGACTTGAGGTTGGAACATCACTTAACCCCCTCAGTCTATTCTTAGCATAGGCTAAGTGCGAGTAGCTGTCCTGATTGACTAGGGGAACGATAGGAACACTCAAGTTTGAAGAGCCTTTAATTTCTCAAGTACAACGATAGGCTAAATTGCAGTCAAGGGATAACTCAAAGGAAAAGAACTTAAACTAGGCGGACGCAGAACATCAAGTATGACACACTAAAGTGCTCCTGACGACGCTTAATTAAGAACAAGAAAACACATCCAAAGGAATTTAAAAGGAACAAGTGATTGGTACCAAAGGATCAGCAACGTACAAAGGGCATATGAACCTGAGATCGGGAAGACACTTAGGGAGAGACCATCAAAGCGTTAGATCATCCGAGGCTAGCGTCAACCATACAGCGAGATCTTGGGCCCAACAATTGAGTGATTACCCCTACGCTCTAGACTCAGAAACTAGTGACTCTGACATGTCGTATAGCATGGAAAGACCTGTAGGTAGCTCAGGAATGACATACCTAGAAGGACCTGAAGGTCCCTACAAGACTCAATTGGAATACATCCAGACCAACCACCTAGGTGCACGCATCTATGAGGATGGTCTGTGAAGATCTATTGTCCTAATTAAAAATCTGAATCAGCCCATTGGACTAGAACACCCTGTAGTCAAGTTTGAAAATGGTTCATACATAGATAAAGAAGGAACAATGTATGTGGTCACCAGCCAACTTGAAAGGACCGATGAGTTTGGCAACATAATCTCTGAACCTGAATTAGGTGACATAGAGCAAGGGAACTTAGGAAAGGAGCCAAAAACCCCTCGAGGCAAATCGGTCCTAACAAGGATAATCACTCTAGAGTTAGTTCCCCAGGATAATAGGAGCATAGAATTGCTCTGGAACCAAGAAACGGATGAGGCTTTTTGGAGGTACAAGCTTGAAAAGTCTAATGAAGTGGGAGCTCTTGCCATCTATGAATTCAAAGATCCTGATAGCCCAGGCAAGGTGACCTACTTAGATGATGCTTCTGAGAGAATCTTTGTGGTCTCTGAGCATGGAAGACACGCATACACTTGAAAGGGAGAATTTGTTTTTCCCCAACCTCGATCCAATGTGTCTTATGGTCACCAAGGAGCTGGAACATCTCAAGCTCATGGGACTCAAAGAGAAAGGAGTAGAGAGAGACCTGAGGTAAGCTTTGCCAATTCTTGGGGAAGGGAAAGAACGAGAACAGAAACAAATAGAGTGGAACCTGAGAGACATAGAGCCCCAGGGAACCGAAGAAATGCCGATGATTTCCCTTTGCCAAGACCGAGAGAGCACACGAGGACCTTGAGACCGACCCAGCTAGTTAAGTCCATGAAAAACTACTTCGATGGCACTGGAGACCCCTACGATCATGTAGCTGAGTTTAGGCAAGTCTTGAGAGCTGAACAAGTTGAAGATCTGTTCACGCAGTACAATGCCTTTGGTCTAACCCTTAGAAACACCGCCCTGACATGGTTTCAACCACTACACGAGAGGCAGTTTAGGAGCATAGATCAACTTTTAGAGGCATTCATTATCCAATTCTCTAAAAGTGGCATAAGACATAACACATCCTCCCTGATATACAGCTTCAAACAAACATCTAAAGAGACAGTGAGGCTCGCAGGCAGAAGTTTTAGGCAATATCTAGAGAGATGCTCGGCCCCAGAGTTACCCACTCCAGCCAAGCAAGTGGCCTTATTTTTAGATGGATTGTTAAGCACCAAACTGAGATCATATGTGTACTTGAAGGACCCTAGATCCATAGAAGAATGTGTACGCATGTGCATAGACATTGAGGATAATCTAGGGGAGGAATTAGAGCTCTCAAAAATCTATAAAGATTCAGATAGTTCTAGTAGCCTCATTTCCTCACAATCCACATCAATTGAGGATCTAACAGAAAAGGTAGCTCTGAAATTAGGTGTCTCTAGCAAGCAGATTCCTAGATTTGCCCCCGGAAAACGATGCTATACCTGTGGAGGAGACCATATGGCTAATGTGTGCCCCATCATGGCTCAACCCCAAGTGAACCCTAACAACCAGTACTGCACCATAGAAAGGAGGTACACCAATCACACAGCACAAGACTGCCCATATAACAAACAAGCTGTTAGACAAAATTATTCTCAGCCATATCCACAACAAGGAAAGTACCCTAATCAGTACCCACAACAACAGTATGCTAGGCCCCAGCAAATCTATCAACCACCCTATCAAGGGCAACAAAGACCGCAACCAGTCCTAGCGCAGCAACCTCCTGCCCCCACCAATGTGATTCCAGTAAAGTATGCAGCGGCAGAAGAAAATCTAAATAGAGCTTTAGTGCAAGTGACATCCTCGCTTTCAGAAAGTGATCCAAGTGATCATAGTTTTGACTCCACCCATGTTGAGAGCCCCCAGGCCTACTACATGCAATCACCAGAGCATAGTGAGTCATATTATTATGAAGAACCGAATGAATCTAGTGGGGAGCCAGAATATGCAAACGTCATGTATGCCAACCCCAACTCGAGATCCCAACCTAGGCCAATGAGACCTCCATTTCCTAGAGGTCCATGCTATCGTTGTCAAGGAGATCATCTCATTCGTGATTGCCCTCTACCTGCACCGACACAAACCCAATCTGTGACAATTCAAGGCTTTTGTCCCGATTGTGGAAAGGAGCATTTGTTACGAGAGTGTCCCAAGAACCCCGCCAATATACCAAAAATTGCTCCTATCAATGTTATTGGCCTAGTGGTAGACTCCACGGGAAGTGTGACTTCCACGGCTCCAGTACAAGTAATCACGAGAGCTCAGGCACTTAAGCAAAACCAAGACTTAGGCCAGGAGAAGACTGCGGAGATTAGCGAGACTGAGAGTCAGAATAAGAAGAGGACAAGAGCTTGGAGAGATAGCCGTGAACGTATGAAAAGGCAATGGGCAAGAAAGATGAGCGAACTTGAGGAAAGTCTACGAGAAACCAAAGCCAAAATCATAGAAATCACATCTCAAACACACTCTCACACATCCCCGCCACTACCATTCCCTTCACCCTTCATTCCTCCACCCACCAATCCACCACACGTAACCCAACCACCACCCCGAGTAGGATCAGTCTTAGCCGATCCCACTCCTGAAGATCTAGACATGATGCTTAAAGCATATCAGGCCAGAATCCAAGAAGGGCCCTATGTAACAGATCATGCGAAATGTTACCCTAGAGCTGACCTAGAGCTTGAACGAACTAAGTTGTGTGCCAAGATGGTGGAATTGGCTCAAGCCATGTTTGAGACCAGTCGCCTTTTCACTTGCTCTAGCTCCACTAGAACACCATTGCATTTTGATGGTCTGTTAGACAGATTGGAGATGTTAATTGCAAAGTCTGGAAAAGGAGCCAACTCCCAGGCTAAGGAGAAGGCAAGTGATAGAATAAGCATTCCTCCCCAGGAAGCCTATGTGCCTAACTCTACGGAGCCACACACATCATCTTCTATGAATCGGTTCACACCCGAATTCCTACGAGAGATTCAAGAAGACAAATGGGCTAAAGAAAGTGAAGTCCCTCCTCCTATTGAACTTGTGGATGATGCACACAACCAATTCCCACAAGACATCCCATCCATTTATGAGGAGCAGGAGAGCACCCAACCTCAGGAAAGATTAGAATTTGAGTCTAACTCTCTACAAGAATTACCCCACTTCACAGGCCCATGGGAAGCTAAGTCCACCTGTATGAGAGCACCCACGGTCATGGTAAGAAACGAAGATTCAGTCATACCTAGGAACACGGAGGTAGTGAAGAACACTAAGGTGCAGTGCAATCTCACTTTAGAAGAACTACTCAAGGTTAGGCCAGAGCTATGGAAACATGTAGCCAAACAAGTACCAGAGATAGCAAAACCTCGTTCCCAGGTAGGATCCTAGAGAACAGTGCCATAAATACCCTTGGACAAGATAGGAGACATGAGTGAGGGTGAAGATGGGAACACATATCTTCCTATCACCCATCAAGGATACACCACCAAGGCCATTCTAGACTCAGGTGCAGGAGTTGCAATTGCTACCACTTCACTATGGAAGTGTTGGGGCAAGCCAGCACTCAGGCCAACGAGAATGAAATTGCAGATGGCCGATGGTCATATTGAGAGGCCCTTAGGATTTCTAGAAGGAATAACTCTCACCACATGTGGTGTTGAGTTCGAGCATACTTTTGCTATATGTGACTTTAGCAAAAACCAAGCCTACGAGATGATTTTGGGGAGACCATTTATGCGGCAGTTGCAAGTGGTACAGGATTGGGGAACCAATTCCTTGTATTTGCAACACTTAGGTGTTACAACCAAAGTCAATCTCAAGGATTACTCTCATAGAGATGTCCCTCCTATCCAATGGAACCCCATCCATAGAGCCAAAGATGATACGGAATCGGTGCATTCCATAGGATCAGGATCCTCATGGATGCATGAAGACACTCACTTATGGATGTGTAAAGTGGCAGTGGAAGAGGAGAAAAGAGAAAAAGCCAGAGAGGTAGGTGCGAAGGAAACACATAGATCAGTTCAAGACCTAGCCTATGCACCTGTAGTATTTCCGGACGAAGAATTTGAACCTCACGGTTGGGCAGAAATTCTAGCAACTATGGATGTAGCCATCAATGAAGAGCAATGGACACCTCACTGTGATGAGGATGGCTATGAAATTTCTGTCTTCTCCATAGAGCCAATCATGGGAGATGCAGTTTTAGAAGAATGCGAACCTAGCCCTGATGCATTTGAAGATGCAAGTGACTCCGATCTTGAGTCAATCATCATGGATCCACCCTTTGCATCAGACGAAGAATATTTCTATGAAGTAGAAGTTTACCCTCAGAAACATGAAGAGCTCACTAATGATGTGAGATTAACCACACGAGTGACCACTAAGAGTGAAGGAAAGAAAAGGAAGAAGAGAGAAGACGCACTAGAGGAGGAAGAATCCCTGTTTGAGGTCCCTAAAAATTTCAAGAAGTATGCAATAGAAGATAGAAGAGTCATGGTAAGAATGCCAAAACGTGATGCCCAAGCAGGAGAGGCCTATGATAACAAAGAAACCACCAAGAAGGTAGTGGTAGCCATAGAAGAAGGAGAAGAGAGGTGCACTTACATAGGACATGATCTCACTGAGGAAGAGGAGCATGAGTTGATAGCTTTGCTAAGAGAGTACAGAGATGTATTCGCTTGGAGCTACAAAGATTTGAAAGGTGTAGACCCTGACATATGCGCCCATATGATTCCCATGACCACAGAGGCCAAACCGTCCAAACAAAAGCCATACACATACAATGACAACTATGCTGCCAAGATCAAAGAAGAGATAGACCGCTTGGTTGAAGCTGGATTTATCTATGAAATTGAGCACACTGAATGGGTGTCCCCCATTGTAGTGGTGCCCAAAAAGAATGGTAAATTACGTGTATGGATTAACTTGAAGAAGGTTAACGCAGCCACTATCAGGGATAGTTATCCGCTTCCTATCACCGAGCATTTATTAGAAAGGGTAGTCGGCAAGGAAGTATACAGCTTCCTAGATGGGTTCTCTGGCTAGAATCAAGTAGCCATTGCACCAGAAGATCAGCATAAGACGGCTTTTGCCACAGAGTGGGGCATATTCGCTTTTAGGGTAATGCCATTCGGGCTTACCAATGCTCCCACAACCTTCCAGAGATTGATGTGCCATGTGTTTAAAGAGTTCTTGAGAAAGAATTTGGAAGTCTATGTTGATGATCTCTGTGCTCATTCCAACATTAGACAAACACATATACCTAAACTCAGGCAAATCTTTGACAAATGTAGAGAATATCAAGTCTTCCTGAACCCAGAAAAGTGTGTTTTCATGGTCAGGGAAGGCAAGATTTTAGGACACATAGTGTCAAAGAACGGCATCTCCACTGACGAAGAGAAGGTGAGGGCTATTGCAGAACTACCTAGGCCAAAGAATGTCAAGGAAGTGCAAGCTTTCATGGGGCATTGTGGTTATTACCGACGTTTCATTCACATGTATGCCATCATTGCAAAGCCTCTGTACGGACTTCTGACAAACTTTGAGTGGACTGAGGAATGTGAGAACTCTTTCAATGAGCTCAAATGGCGATTATGCTCAGCACCAATCTTGACTACACCAGATTGGAATAAGCCCTTCCATGTGCATGTGGATTCATCCAATTATGCCATTGGGTGTGTACTCGTGCAGCCTACCGGTGAAGGTAATATGGACCTTCCAATTGCCTATGCTAGTAGACAACTGAATGCAGCTGAACGGAATTATACCACGACTGAGAGAGAAGGACTAGGCATGGTATATGCAGTGAAAAAGTTTAGACATTACTTGCTTGCAAATAAGTTTAAATTTTTTACTGATCATCAAGCTCTACTTTACTTGGTGAACAAGCCATGCAACACAGGTAGATTGGTGAGATGGTTCCTCTTACTAATGGAATATGACTTTGAGGTAGTGGTGAGAAAAGACAAGACTCATTTGAGAGCAGATCATCTCTCTAGGCTCACATCGGGAGAAGCCCCACAAGGAGTATCAGATGACCTTCCTGACGCTTACTTGTTTAATTTGGAAGTTGTACCGCAGTGGGCTAAGCCATTAGTGCCAGTATTGACATACGGGCCTAATCACCCAGTCATGAACACTCAAGATAGAGAGGTAGTAAAAGCCCAGAAGTACCATATCATGGCAGGAAGTATGTACAAACAGACAGATCAAGGGATATTGGCTTGTTGTGTGGAAGAGGATGAGTACGCTAAATGGTTGCAGTTGGCACACGTAGGTGCATTAGAGCAACACTACTCAAAACAACGAACCCTACAGACATTAAGCAGACTCGGAGTGCATTGGCCTACTATGGAAGCTGACGTACATAAGATGTGTAAAGAATGCCCAATCTGTTGCACTAAACCACCTGTGGAACATGCCACTCTTTACCAAGTGTCCATAGTGCCAGATTGGAGTGAACCATTAGTAGCCTTCTTGAGGACGAAAACATTCCCTCCAGATATGACCCTGACGAGACAAAGAAGTCTAGAACAAGAAGCCCTAGATTACTCAATCATTGGTGATAATCTATACAAGCGTGGTAAAGATGGTTACCTGAGATTATGTGTCCATGAGAGTGAATATCTCAAGATCTTGGAAACTGCTCACCAAGGTGTAGCAGGAGGACACTTTGGACCAGATCGGGTGATCAAGGCAATACTATTTGCGGGCTTCTGGTGGCCGACCCTTCACATGGATGCACATACCTATGTGAAACGGTGTGATGTTTGTCAGAGAACTCAGTATCCTATACGCAAGGATGAGATGCCACTGAAACCTATGATGGGTGGACGTGCATTTTCTAAGTGGGGAATAGACTTTGTTGGTCCTATTAATCCCCCAGCTAAGGGTTCACATGCTGAGTATATCATTGTGGCCACGGATTATCTAACCAAGTGGGTAGAAGTGAAAGCCACATCGAAGAATGATGCCCAAACGACCGCTAAATTCTTATTTGAGAATGTGTTCACTCGATACGGGCTACCCATAGAGCTAGTTAGTGATAGAGGGACTCACTTCTTGAATGAAGTCATTGAAAATCTTCTTCAAGAGTTCTTGGTGATACACAAGAAGTCTGCCCCCTATCACCCACAAGCTAATGGCCAGGCCGAAAGCACAAACAAAATTCTATGCAATGTGCTTACCAAATTGGTGAATAATAAACGCTCTGATTGGGACAAATAGCTACACCATGCTGTTTGGGCATACCGAGTGGCCTATAAAACGGTACTCCAAGCCACACCCTTTCAGATGGTTTTCGGCCAGAATGCAGTGCTACCATTGGATTTTGTGATACCAACCTTGAAAGTAGCACAAGAGCATGATTGGACAGGCCATGAGTTGTCCTCTAGAATCTTCGATCTTGAACGATTAGGTGAAACTCGATTGAGGGCTGCAGTAGGAATTTATGCAGCCAAGAAGAGGCAAAATGCATATTTCGATGCACATGTAAAGGATAAGGGCTTGAAAGCGGGAGACCTAGTCCTAGTCTACACCTTGAAGCAACATGCACGGAAGTTAGAGAAGAGAGGTTACGGGCCAATGATTATCAATAGAATCTCCACAAGTGGAGCACTTCAACGAGCCACTCTAGAGGGTGATATTCTACCAAGTTACATAAGTGGATGCAGAGTCAAGTTATATCAAGAACCCCTAACTAAAGAGATGCTAAATCGACTCAACACTGCCAAGAAACGTAAAGAAGAAGAGAAACGAATTAGAGAAGAAGCACAAGCAGAAGCTTTAGAACGCATCCGACGAATGAAATTGAGGAGACAAGGCAGAGACCCGCCTATGCCTGACACTCAAGAATCTCTAGGCTATCCCATGGCCATGTGCGAGGCTTCAGGTGGACATTCCCATAGAATAATCGACCGACGGCCTTTTGTAACCCTAGAAGTAGGACAAGGAGAGAGTGTAAGGACAGTGAGAGCTTTAATTGACTCAGGGGCAGCCACTAGTGCAGTTTGACTGTCTTACTGCCAAGAGCTGCAATTACAAATCAATCCTATAGAGGCATATCTCATAGGATTGGGAGGTGTGGAAACCCCTTGCATTGGTGAGGTGGAACTTCCCCTCTACATTCAAGAGGTGCTAATGGAAGTCAAAGTGCTAGTGTGTGAAGATGAGGATCTTACCGAACCTCTTGTCCTGGGCCAAGACTGGATCTATGATCATGCAGTCAGCCTCAACCTAAGAAGTGGACTTCTTCAGGCATGGGTAGGCCAAAACCACATCACGATTGAATTAGAAAATCAAGCACATAGGCCGTTAGAAGAGGCACCGAATCCTGGTCCTTCAAGGAGTCCACCTGAAATGAACCATGCTACTCTTGACCAAAGTTCTATGGTGCGAAAGATTGTCACTCATGACGAGGGTATAGAAGTCAACAAGGAGTTCCCTTCTTGTCCAAAAAGAATTCGAGAAAAGCAAGCCGGAAAATACACGATACAGAGGAGCCCGAGGACCAAGAAGAATGAACACCAACCGGTACAATACAGAATACCCCATGGCATGAAGCAGATCTGGATACGCAAAGGTGACCAACCCTCGACGTTGGAGACAGGAGTCCAAAGAAGCATCAAGCAAGCTGCAGTGTCGAGGACTACAGCGAAGGAGTACCGTAGGCATCAATCTAGACAAACCATTTCTATTTGGGTTCCAAAGCAGTCAATGAAGGCTATCCCAAAGGCTAGACAAATATGGGTGCCCAAGACCTGCTTACTAGCTCAAATAACTTCACCTCCAATCACTAGATCAAACCAACACTCACGAGTCCTATTGGCTCCCATCCAAAGGCAAACATCTACACTCCACACCACCACATTCTCGGTCACGCCTCGGAATGTTTGGAAATGGGTACCCAAAAGGTCCCAAACCCAACACACTCCAGTACGCAAACCTTCACACATCATCGCCAATAAAAGCAACGATTCTAGCATCAAAGTTTGGAGACCTAAACCCCATGTCAAACCCCCTGACCCACCTCTGTAAATCCTTCCCCTCTGATGTAGGTGCATTCTGAGAACATTGCACAACCAAAGTATGCATCTAGAGTGAACCCTAACCTACTAACCCACTTGTACGCACATCACAAACACTTCACCCACTAACCTCTAACCACTCGGAATGTCATGTTGGTATTGTCGAGGGAACACCATAACATCCTGTTTCCAATGCAATGCTAATGTGCCTCTCTCTTCTTCTAGCAGATAAGCATCAGCAACTACAAGCACTCTTATGGCAGAAGCAACAGGTCCGAGCTCACAGGCAGGAATAATTACTGTAGGAATTGATGTGGATAGTCTACCCGTTGATGTGCCTCCAACTGAACGACCTGTGGAGCTGCAACACCTTCAGCAGATCCCGGTACCGGATCCACCCACACGGATCACAGAAAGAGTCCATGCCAATTCTCATTGGTTCAATGGCATACGGAGAGGCCAAGTATATATGGGAGTCTAAGTGCGAGTATGATAGATCTTGGGTCAGATTCCAATTCTTCTCCAAGGAGTTTGAGACTCTACAGAACACGCAGGATCTTCAGACCATATGGCAACGTGCAGGGCTAGCTGAGTACTTCGAGGCACCATTACCCAAACCAGACCTCCTCCGATGCTACTACCTGGTCTCAACACTACAGGCTAATGCAGAAAAGGACAAACCAGGATCATTTGTTCTTCCTTCCTTGCTGGGCAACAACGAGTTAAAGAGGTTTGAACTTACCTTGGAGTTGGTGAGCTCTGCTTTGAATATGCACGGCACACATGTACCTTCTGAGAAGGATGCTCTTGTTCCTACTAACATGAAGGATAGGAAACTACTGAAGCTTAAAGACATGGCAGCACTCACACCAAACGTGTCCATCCCTCTCCGTATGTGCATGCAACATTTTGCTTTCCCCGGTCAAGACCGCTTCACACAACCGCACAAAAGAATTTGGTTCGCTCTCTACTTAGCGGAGACAGGTGCGTTACCAATTAAGCTTCCTGTATGGATTATAGATCAGTTGTATGAAGCAAATAAAAGGTCTTCTAGGAAATTAGTGGTGAACGGTTGTTGTGCTATCACACGCATTATCTATCGGTGCTTAGCATACGATGTACCCATTGAACGTGCCTTAACTTGGGCACAATTACAAATGTTTAAGAAGCTCAAGGCATCCACACATCAATCCAAGCGCATGAGGGGTTCGATTCCTTGTGTCCAGACACGTGAAGTTCTGACTACTCCTGAAGTATCGCCACGAGGGGAGGCCACTGTACCTCCCTTTACCATTAGAATACCCAGGTCTGGATCTGAAACTACGACATAAGCTGCCCCTTCAGCTCCTCCTGCTCCATCTGAATTTGAATTTGCTACAACTGGAGATGCTGAAGGAATGGATCCCCAGGACTTCGAAGCATTCTTACAAAGTACACAACTCTCTGATGTAGAGTTTTATTCAGATACAGAAGAACAAGGCACATCTTCACAAAGAAGGAGAAAATCCACAGAAGGTCGCCATGTACATTGGGGTGACGATCAGCAAGGTCAACAACAAGGACACCTAGAAGAAGAAGGAGCAGACGAAGAGGAGACCACTGAAGCCCCAGCTTATACAGCAAAACTCCGAAGGCTGTATCAAATCATGGAACGAGTGTGATCGCAACAACTGCTCACCGAACAGAGCAGTAGGGTACTCATGACTCAGCTGTTGGAAGAAGCAGGAGTTGACTCAGAATATAGTGAAGGTCTCTTATTAATGGCAGAAACATATGGGGTAGTAGAAGCAGTTCAGACCGCCATTAGGAGATCGCAAGTTCAATATGATCCACGAAGATTCCACACACGACCACGGTCAGGTAAAAACATCCAGATCCCCATTACAACGATAGAAGGGTCGATTATTACATCCGAACCCATTGAGACAACCTCCCAAGCAGCAGAAACCGCTAGCCAAGAGCACCCAGTCACCCATGATGAATCAACCGAGCCACTACCACCCACACCCCCACCATCGCCTCCTAGAACAGAAGCCGTGGAGATCACCTCGACCACTCAACCCACCGAACAAACCTTCATCTTCCGTACTCCCACCTCTAGTTCAACCCTATTCTCCACCTTTGAAAACCCAATCTATGAAGCAACCACCATCACTACACAATCCACCGAATTGCTCATAGAGCCTGCCCTAGGACAACCATCCCCCATGCCCTCAGCCATAGGTCATCCTAACTCTAGATCCATATTCATGGGTTTCCCTATGACCACACCACCTTTCATGACCTCACCGCCTCTATGACCTCAACACCCAACCCCCATCTCTCCACTTCTCCAATCCCTCCATGCCTTCCTTGCTAGAACTTTTCAACCCAGGTCTCAACCATTCCCTTTATTTTCAGCTCCCAACCCCACTTCTCATCTATTCACCACTTTCACACACACACCACCTACCATTCCAATGTATATGGTAGACCCCACGCTCGCATCCACTCCTGAAAGTATGGACATTTCACCACCCACGGCACCTCCCCCACCCCCCACACTTCCACCTTCTCCCATTCCCCCCCCCACCAATTTCACCGACACACACATCTCCATTAGACACATCATTCACTCTTCCCCTTCCCCAATCCCCTTCTCGTGCATCCTCCATTGTACAAACCACACCATCATCCATAGGAAATGCATTGGACACCATGCTCATATGTATATCACAATTAAGGACAAAGTACAATCAGCTCCAGCAACATAACGCACGACTGCTAGAGCACTCAGAGGTGCTACAAAATCGTCTTGCTATAGTAGAAGAGGAGAATACTCGCCTCCATACACAATTCCAAACTTTGCAAGAGGCTCATAGTGTATTGGAAGTACAATTGCAGAATACAGACCAAGAAGCAATACAAGTGGTAGAAGGCCATCTAAAAACACAACTAGAATGCAATTCAAGACTTCAATGAAATATGGCACTTCTCAGAAGACACCTTGCAGCTGCTCACGAGGAGAATCGATGCCTACAGCAACAGAACCAAGAGAACTTAGAAGCAGCCATCGAAAGCACACCAGGGGCACCTATCAGCCCATCAAAGTTTCAAGCAGTGACCCCCGACAATATCAAGATCATATTGGAAGACTATGTCATGCTGCTTGAAGCACATGACCAGCTATCAGAGGAACTGGGTCAACTGAAGCAGAAACACCAAAAAGAAACAACAGCTGCCTCTCAAACCACCTCCTCCGCAGCTTCACTTCTCACAGACTCAGAGGCCTTAAAAGATCTCCAGAAACAGGTAACTGAATTGCAAGCACGACTACTACAATATGAGAGACCACCTTCCCCTCCAGAGGCTCCCACCGACGAAGAAATAGTACAAACTCTTGTGGAACAAACATTTGAAGAAGAATACGACCCACAACCCTTCCCAGGAGGTCAACAAATGGAAGAAGGTCAAGACACATTTGAAGCACCACGACCCCCATGGCTACGACAAGTGGAGGAAATCGGGAGTTCACATGAAGAGAGAACCGTCGTGCAAAATCAGGCTATGAGAGTCATAGAAGAGACTGTATTACAATCCAATTACTTCAAAAACCTGTCATCGAGACGCCTTATCCTCTCATCCGAACTCCAATACAGGCCTTACTATATCATTTTGGCAGATTATAACGCAGAAATACAGAGAGTCACAGGGAAGATACCTTCCTTCGCAACCCAATTTCAACCCGAAGACCTTCCTCTCGAGGTGCAAAAAGGCAAGATCCATCAACCAACATGGCGGCGGAAACTTCTTGAAACCTATCTTGAAATGCTCCGCACCTGGAACAATGCGCCATTACATCTCCTCTATAATCCATGCTATGGCCCTGTTCCACGACGCCGCTCATGGAAAGCATTCAACATAAAGGTCCAGAATAACGCACAATGCAAGGAATGGCTAAATTATCCATACATTGCGCCACCACAGGGACCACCGTCAGTAGCGTACATGATGGGAACAATTCAACATTGGATGCCACGATTGAAGCCCATGCAAGATGTGGCGACCCAAATGATGCTCAAGATTTTGGATATGATGCAAGTAGTCCTCAAAACCTTTCGAAATGCGGGAGCCCCACAGATACGTCTACCGAGGTTTACAAATGGAAATTACGATTTGGTGTATGACATGAGCACCACCCCCAGTATTCATGTGGCTTACGCCTGGCATGCACGCATCAAATACCTCCCTGCATGTTACAAACAGACATTCGAAGAAATGTTCAGATCAGGTTTCTGGGAGTATCACTCGGAGGTCTTCACACCGAAGCCAACACACCTGCTCCATCTCTTTGCTTGTGAACAAGCCATGTACTCCGAGTACTACACCACACCGCAACCAGAGGTCCCCGGTGCAATAAATTGGGATGCATTGGAAGCTGACCTAGCAAGAGGCTTAAGGATAGGAGAACATGAATTAGCCACCAATGTCATCCAATACTACATCGACCACCCTATAAAACAGAAGTCTGTCAGGGGCGACAGACGCTAGGAAGGGGGGAGAATGTTGGCATACAGGTCATATCAAGAGCATACAGGTACAATAGAGCAGTCATGCACAATACAGCAACAAGGCCTAATCATTTTTTCCATGGATCATTCACAACTCAAGTGATTTTAATCACTACACAAACATTGTAAATTCCGTTTTTGGTTCAGACTTTCGGCAATGGATATTGTCAGTTTACCCATCCATTATCGGCCACCAGTATCCATCCAATAAGACTTTCCTGGCCATAAGTTCACCCGCAAAATATCCACCGCAAGGTTCATCATGTAACGCCCTTAGAACTATGGCTGCTTCTTCTTCCTCTAAACACCTTCGATAAATGCTCTCATGAACAAATATCGGTAGAGCTGTCCTCCAATGACGCTATGGTGTTTTGCAAGTGCTAACAATTTCTGCTTATCTCTCTTGCTCGCTTCCGATGGATACTTGGCTGTGCATAAGAAGTTTACTAAGTCAGCATACCAAGGTACTTTAACATCAACCTGAAACAGGTGACCATCAGGAAGGTCGTCGGGCACACCAGAGATTGATTCTTCATTAACAACGCGAGATAAATGATCTGCGAGCATGTGCGATTTCCTTGGTTTTTAGTTACCACCGTAAATTGAAATTCTTGCAAAAGTAACATCCATCTCATCAATCGTCCTGATAACTTGGGTTTGTTGATGATATACTTTAAGGCTTCATGATCCACATAAAATGTGAAGTGCTTGCCCATCAAATAGTGCCGATACTTGTTTACTGCAAAGATCATTGATAGACATTCCTTTTCTGTAGTTGTGTAGTTCCTCTCGGCACTGTTCAGGTTTCGACTTGCATAATAAATTGGATGATCCAACTTCTTTTCATCGGCTTGACAAAGCACTGCCCTGACCGCGGTATGGGATGCATCCGTATGCACATGAAACTCTTTTGTCCAATCAGGTGCTACCAAAATTGGGGCATTTACCGACTTCTCTTTAATAGAGTTAAATGCCACTTGACATTCTCCGGTCCATTGATACTGCTGATCTTTCCTCAGAAGATTTGTCAATGGTGCAGCTATCGAGGCAAAGTTTAATATAAACCGCCGGTAATAGTTGGCATGTCCCAAGAATCCCCTGAGTTGGGGTGGGAGTTGCCCAATTTTTTCCACTTTATCCTCATCAACCGAGATCCCTCTTTCGGAAATAACATGTCCCAGGAGCAATCCTCTTCGTACTCCAAATGTACACTTTTCAGGGTTTAATGCGATACCTTTTTCAATGCTTATTTTTAAAATAGCTTCGATCCTCTCCATGATGTTTTCATCATCGCCTCTGATCGCAAAGTCATCGAGGAATATCTCCATCCAATCCTTCAAATAGTCTTGATATGCAGCTATCATTGCCCTCTGGAATGTGGCCGGTGTGAAGAGATGGATAGGTATGTGCTTGAAGATGAAGAGGTGTTGCAAAATCCTTGATCTACACCAGCCAAATGAACTCCAGGAGTATATGGTGGGCCCTTTTAGCTTGCCAATGGATGTATTAGACACCCTATGTACCTTGGAAGATCACTCTCAAAAAGATAGATCAAAACAGATAAGTTGGAGTTAGCTCAGAGGTGAAAACTTGCTATTCTTGGTTCATACACCTGTCCAGTGTTTTACATAATTCTCTGAGCACAGTAGCAATTAGCTTACTTCCTCTTGGGGAAGTCTAGGTAACTTAAAGATCTAACTTTTAAGAGTAATCTCATCAAAAATAATGAACCACACACTGAGAATGAGTTTTAACAACTGATGACATCATCCCGATTTTCACGGGCTGCTACAGTTTGAGACCAGTGAGCAGAAAAATCAACACAACTCAAAATCTAGGACTCCAATGATTATTAAAATTTGTATGGTTATACTAGACAGTAAGTTAAATCCAACAAGCTTTAAATCATGGAATTTGGATAAGTAACTACTAAGAAATGGCTCTGACAAGATGAGTGAAAAAGTCGGGTACCTGACAGAGAAGTGAACATGAACAGACCCTGTTGACTTCAAATGACCATAACTGAAGTTTGCAACATCCAAATGACATGAAAATTTGTGATCATATAGTAGACGTATAGAGCTAACTTTACCAAGTTAAATCACTGAAAATGATGCACCAAGCTCAGAGAAAACATCTTTGCAAGCTGACTGAGAAAACTGAGAGATATGGCAGTGAGTAGTACACTTCACAAGAACATGGAAATATGAACCCAAATGATAATGAACATGAAAGTATATTGCTTGTAAAATACAATGGACTTACTGATACATATGTGTGCCTTGTAATCACACCTTGATATGGCATAAAGCTCAGCTCTTGGAGGTCTTCACATAGGTCTCTCTAACCACGACTAAAACTGCCATCTATTTATAGTTGAGTTTGGGAGGCTAACTTCCCTCAATCACTCTCCAATCAATCAATGATTGATTTGATTCTCTACCTACCACAAACCACGAATTCGTGGCTTCTCTTTCCATTCTTGATCAAGTGGACTCAACCACTTAAGATTCTCTTACTTTTACATTAAGTAAACTCTTCAAAAGTTACAAGAGGTAGTTCACAAGTGAACTTTACATAGTCTTCATTTGAAGGCTTTTTCTATGACTTTGTGGGACTCAAGCCAATACTTAGGCTTGTCATAGACTTGCTCCAACAGCTCCCCCTCAAGCCAAGTATGCTTGAGGTCTTCAATCTTCCAAGATTACTTGCAAACCTATCATAGCCTTGAATTTGCAAAGCTTTGTACCATCCAATGCTTTGGTTAGAATATCTGCACATTGTTGATGAGTGGACACATATGATATTTGAATCTCTTTGCTTAGAACCTTCTCTCGTACATAGTGATAATGAACTTCAATATGTTTAGTCCTTGCATGAAAAATAGGATTAGCAGCCAAATGAATAGAACTCATATTGTCACCAAAAATAGTTGGAGTTCCAAACTCCAATCCAAGATCTTTGAATAATGTCTTCATCCACATAGCTTCTTGTGTAGCTATGGCAAGACCTCTATATTCAGCTTCAGTAGAAGAGAGAGCAACTGTGGGTTGCTTCTTAGATGACCATGAAATAAGCTTTGAACCTGCAAAGGTAAGATAACCTGAAGTGCTCCTTCTATCTTCCTTGGAGCCAGCCCAATCTGCATCAGAAAATAGCATAAGGATAATAAAGTCCTTCATTTATGGTTCCTTTGAGATACTTGAGAATCCTTTTGGCAGCATCCATATGTGGTTTCCTTGGTGTGTGCATAAATTGACCTACTCTTGTCAATGTGGCATAGTTGAGACTACCCACTAGACTTTGATATGATGTGATGTCCTCTATGAGTTCACCTTCATGTGAGCTCAATTTGTGATTGACCTCCATTGGAGTACCTGCAATCTTACAATCTTGCATCTTGAATTTTGCCAACATGTCCTTAATGTACTTTCTTTGAGTGAGAAACAAACCATGATCTTTGTAGACAACTTCCAAACCTAGGAAGTAGGTAAGTGAACCCAAATCACTTATCTTGAACTCTTCTCTCATCTGATCTTTGATCTTCTTCATACCATCTGCATCATTTCCTGTCAATATAATATCATCTACATATACACATAGGTAGATGACCTCAGAATTACTCTTTTTAATAAAGAGTGAAGGATCTGCCTTGCTTGGTTGAAAGCCTTTGTCCTGCAAGAATGAAGCAAGCCTCAAATTCCAAGCTCTTGGAGCTTGCTTGAGACCATACAATGCTTTGTTAAGTTTACACACATAATCAGGATAAACTTGATTCTCAAAACCAGGTGGTTGTGCCATAGATACCTCTTCTGTTATCCAACCATTCAAGAATGCATTCTTTACATCTAGTTGAAGTATCTTCCAATTCTTGGAAGAGGCAATACTAAGCAAAACCCTAATAGTAGGCATCTTTGCCACCGGAGAGAAGGTCTCCTCATAATCAATTCCCTGAGTTTGTGCAAAGCCTTTTGCTCCAAGCCTTGCCTTATACCTGTTAATGGAACCATCAGAATTCTTCTTGAGTTTATAGACCCATCTTGAGCCTATTACCTTCATGGATGAAGTCTTGGGCACCAAATCCCAAGTGTTGTTTTCCTCAAGTGCTTCAATTTCTTCCTTCATTGCATGCTTCCATTCTGATTTTGCTTTGGCCTCTTCAAATGATGATGGCTCCTCTTGGTTTATATCCTGTGCTATGTAGATAGAGTGTTTAGTTACTAATGAGGTGTCAAACCCATACCTTTCTGGTTTTTTCTTTTCCCTCATAGATCTTCTTAGGCCATGATGTGATGATTCTGCCTCATGTCCAAGTTCCTGCAATTTTGCTTTACCTTTAGACTTCCATGCTTTGATCTTTTCCATCTGAGATTCTTCATCATCCTCTGAGGTGTCTTGTTCTTCAATCTTCGGTTGTTCTCTACCAAGCTTTGGAAAATCTTCTTCAAGATTATATGGTAAATTGAACTTCCTACATGAATCTTCATACCATGAATTGTTCTCATCAAAAACTACATCTCTGCTTACCAAGAATCCTTTATTGGTAGGGTTGTATAACCTGTAGCCCTTTTGATTGTTGTCATATCCAATAAATACACACCTTTCTGCCTTTGGATCCATCTTGCCTCTAACCTGTGAAGGAACATGAGCAAAAGCAATACATCCAAAAATTTTACAATGATCTAAGCTTGGTCTTCTTCCATTCCAAGCCTCATATGGAGTCATCCCATCAAGGGATTTTGAAGGCAACCTGTTAATCAAGTAAGTGGCTATAGATACAGCCTCAGCCCATAAGTAATTAGGTAAATGCTTTTCATTTAACATAGACCTTGCAGCTTCAACAATTGTCATATTCCTCCTTTCTGCCACTCCATTTTGCTCAGGAGTGTACCTTGTAGTTACCTCTCTTTTGATTCCTCTTTCTTGAAGAAAAGAATCAAACTCATGGGAGAAGTATTCTCCCCCTCCATCTGACCTTAGCCTTTTTAGTGATTTACCTGTTTGATTCTCCACAAGAGCCAAATATCTTTTGAAACATGAAAAAACTTCATCTTTGTGTTTCATAAAGAATAGGATAGTCCATCTGCTGCAATCATCAATAAAGGAAACATAATACCTTGATCCAGATATTGAAGCTTCCTTGCTAGGTCCCCATACATCTGTATGAACCAACTCCAAGAGATCTCCATGCATATAACCTTTCTTCATGAATGGTAACCTGTGAGACTTTCCAAATTGACATGCACTACACTTATAAATCATATGTTGTTTTGACAAATTAGGAAGTCCAAGTACACTTTGGTCCCTGCAGATTTGCTTTAATGACCTTTCACCAATATGTGCTAACCTTTTGTGCCATACTTCCAATTCTGTGAGTGTCTGACTACCATAATTAAAGAGAGCAATGTTTCTAGTGTCCTATAATTCAAATGTAAACAATCTACCTGGCCCAACACTTATCAAATTCTTTGTAATGGTAGGGACATAGAGTACCTTACTGAGTAGGTTGATGTTTCCATCAGGTGCTTTGACATTGCCTATTTTCTCCACAGGATGTTTTGTATCATCTCCTGTTTGTACCTCATGCTTATTCCTTGGATCTTCTAAATCTAATAGGAGTGCCACATTTCCTGCCACATGATTTGACCAACCTGAATCTATGTAGAAAACATGCTCATCAGATTTACCTTGTGGCATAGCCATGTTCATGATCAATAACGAATCCTCTTTGTTTGAGTCTTCTGTGTAGTTATTGTAGTCTCTCCTTCCTTTGTAGCCTCCTTGATAGTTTGAATGATTGTAGTTGTTGTAGTTGCCATGGTAGTTGTTGAACCTTCCTCTTGAGTAGCCATAACTTCCTCTATTGTATCCTCTGCCTCTTTGATTCCTGGAATTCCTAAAGCAATTTTCAGCTGTATGATTAGTTAATCCATAAATAGAACATGAGTTGGAGTCTTGGGATCTCCCCCTGCCTTGTCTACCTCCTCTTCCTCTACCTCTGCCATGTCTTCCTCTACCTGCATAGTTAGCTTGATATGTACCTGCTTCATCATCCACTTTCTTTGCCTTTCCTTTGTTATCTTTAGACTTGCTTTTATCCGTGTATAAAGCTGAAGATTGATTACTTTTAGAGCTTTCTCCATTTTTGATAAGCTTTGCCTCTTGAGTAAGTAGTTATCCAATGAGTGTGTTGAAATCAGGTACATGCATGTCCATGTACAAATCCATAGCTGTGGTGAATGCTTCCCACTTGTCATCTGTCTTCAAGCCATTGATGACCTGCCTTACAATTTGCTCTTCATCTATTACCTCTCCAATGCTTCCCAACTGATCCGCTATGTCCTTGAGCTTTGTGACAAAATCAGTCACATTTTGTTTGGGAGCCTTCTTGAGAGTTGTGAAATCCAGCCATAGTTGATGCTTCCTAGCTTTGGTACTTGAAGAAAAGAAAGCTTCAAGTGCATCCCACACTTCCTGAGATGTCTTACAACTTCTAATGTGAGGCAACAAAAAATCTGAGATAGAGTTGAGGAGATAAGACCTTGCAAGTGCATCCTTGGAGCACCATGTGCTCAATCTTTCTTGCTCTTCTTGTGTTGGTTGACTTTTGTTCCTGAAACTTTGTTGGATGTGATGGCTGGATGCACTCAGGAGATCAAGTTGGTGCTGCTAGACCTGCTTCACACCTGCCCTCCTTTCTCTTCAGATATGCTTAGGAGACTCCTTGAGCTTCCAAATGATACCAAGAAACTATATATGTGCTTTACAAAATGATTGTGTAATAACCAAATCAAAACAGATGATTTTGAACCTTCACAAATCCAAAAACTTTCTATTCCTGTAATGATATCTGCTCAGTCTTAAGCTCAGTGTGACCAGCACACTTACAATTGGATTAATTCCTTCTGGGAGTATTAAATTAACTTAACAAGCTACCATTAGCAAGTTAAATCACTCCAATTAACAAACTATGCACTGAGAATGATCTTTAGCAAAATCAGAGACACCCCCGACTTTTTAGGATCTACACAGAAAAATACCAGAGACTGCTTCGACCGTGATTTCTCCCAAATGGCTGAATGGAATGACTTGAAACTTTGTAGTGTTGTAGAATACTTTGAGCTGGTTCCAATGAGCTTTGAATCATCCAATTTGGTTCAGTAAATCTTGAGATATGCCCTGTTGAAGTTGACAGACTTGGAGATAGTCACTCAGAGAAAAACAGAGACTATAAATGTATATGTATTGATTAACACTAATGATTGTACATTCCCATTGGCATGTAATGTGATGCCCAATGGTACTCAGAGGTGTAGGCAATAGTGTAGCACTCACACACTCAGAGATAGATGGATTAGCCTCGGGATATGAGCTGAAAAAGAACAAGCTAACCCGCGACTTTTCTATAGTCTTTTATAAGAGTTTTGAAGAAATTTGAATTTCATATTCAAATGTAGGCTCCCTCAAATCTCTCATCTAAACATATGGAGATATTCTCTCCATTCATACCTTCCAAATTTCACGACTTTTGAAGGTGGGTGAGATTACAAGAAGTCATATTGACTTTTACATGAAGTAAAGGTAACTAAGCATAGGCATGTGTTCCTATGGACTTCCTTCAAATGAAGTCTTCATGAATTAATCCAAACTCTTGTAAAATCTTCAAGGTTGGTATCCAATTCTAAGCAATCAATGTCCAATCTTTATGTTGAGTCTTCAAGGTACAAGACAATGCCAAGTGTGAAGGCTTGATTTACACCAACAGCTCCCCCTCAAGCCAAACACTTTGGCTCAAGTCTTCATCTCTAGTCTTCAATGATTTCCTGCAATCCAATCATGGATTTAAACCTGCATAGCTTGCTCCCATCCAGAGCTTTTGTAAGCAAATCTGCACATTGTATATTAGTAGACACATATGATAATTGGATTTCCTTACTAAGTAATTTCTCTCTCACATAGTGGTAATGAACCTCTATGTGTTTTGTCCTAGCATGATAAACTGGATTAGCTGCTAGGTGAAGTGAACTTGTGTTATCACCAAATATGATTGGTGGCCTTGTGTATAGGCCCAATTCTGAATATAATAGCTTCAACCATATGGCTTCTTGAGTGGCATTGGCTAGCCCTCTGTATTCTGCCTCAGTAGATGATAGAGCTACTGTGGGTTGTTTCTTGGATGACCAAGAAATTGGTTTATCACCTGCAAAGCATATGTAACCAGATGTACTCCTCCTGTCATCCTTGCAACCTGCCCAATCTGCATCTGAGTATACTTTGATATCAATGTCTGATGAATATGGAAAATACAAACCATGATTTTGTGTTCCTTTTAGGTACTTTACTATCTTCTTGGCTGCCTCCAAATGTGGTGCTCTTGGTTTATGCATAAATTGGCTAAGTATACTAACACCATATGATATATCAATCCTGGTTAAGGTAGCATAATTAAGACTACCTACCAAACTTTGGTAACCTGTAATGTCCTTGAGTTCTTCTCCTTCATGTGCACTGAGTTTGTGGTTGACCTCCATAGGAATGTTTGAGACTTTAGCTTCCTGCAAATTAAACTTCTTGACCATGTCCTGAATGTACTTCTTCTGAGTAATAAATATACCTGAATTTGTGTAGACCAATTCAAGTCCTAGAAAGTACTTCAATAATCCAAGATCATTGATCTTGAATTCCTTCATCATTTGACCTTTGATGTGTCTAATCCCATTCACATCATTACCTGTAATAATGATGTCATCAACATAGACATGCAAGTATATTACCTCTGAATTGTTCTTCTTTATAAACAATGAAGTATCTGCTTTACTCATGACAAATCCTTGATCTAGGAGATAGGTTGTCAACCTGTAATTCCATGCTCTAGGTGCCTGCTTCAATCCATACAGAGCCTTCTTCAATTTACAAACATGATTTACCTTATTGGGATCTTCATAGCCAGGTGGTTGTGACATCTAGACCTCTTCAGATATCCATCCATTCAAGAATGCATTCTTCACATCCAATTGGTACATGTTCCAATTCTTGGATGCAGCTACACTTACCATAATTCTGATAGTTGGCATCTTGGCCACAGGAGAAAATGTCTCCTCATAATCAATGCCTTGGGTTTGTGCAAAACCCTTGGCTACCAACCTAGCTTTATACCTGTTTATTGTGCCATCTGAGTTCCTCTTGAGTTTGTAGATCCATCTGGATCCTATCACCTTCATGGAGTCCTTCTTGGGTACCAAGTCCCAAGTATCACTCTCCTTGAGAGCCTCCATTTCTTCATCCATTGCTTCCTTCCATTCCGGTTTAGTAATTGCTTCTTCAAATGTACCTGGTTCTTCATTCAAGAGATCCTTTGCAAGATATATAGAGTGCTTGGTTACAAGTGAAGTATCATACCCATACCTAATAGGTTTCTTCTTTTCTCTTTGAGATCTCCTCATAGCTTGAGTTGAGGATTCTGGATTGTCTTCTAGTTGCTTCATCTTCATCTTCCCTTTGGATTTCCAAGCCTTGAACTCTTCAATGTTGATGGTGTCTTCATCATCTGAGCTTGTGTCCTCTTTCTGAGTTGGTTCTTGCCTGATAAGCTTTGGAAAGTCTTCTTCCATATCATAAGGTAGGCTAACTTTCCTGCACTCATTTTCATACCATGAATCATTTTCATCAAAGATGACATCTCTGCTTACCTTGAAGCCTTTGTTTGAGGGGTTATAAAACCTGTATCCCTTCTGATTCAAATCATAACCAATGAAAATACACTTTTCAGCCTTAGGGTCTAGCTTTCCCCTTACCTGTGAGGCAATATGCACATATGCAACACACCCAAAGATTTTGCAATGATCCAGAGATGGTCTCTTACCATGCCAAGCCTCATAGGGTGTCATTCCATCAAGTGTCTTTGATGGCAACCTGTTAATTAAGTATGTGGCAGTAGATACACTCTCTGCCCAAAGATAATTTGGTAGTTTTTTCTCATTAAGCATAGACCTAGCTATCTCTACAATGAGTCTATTCCTCCTTTCAGCTACCCCATTTTGTTCAGGTGAGTACCTTGTGGTAATCTCCCTCTTGATGCCTCTTTCCTGCAAAAAGTCTTCAAAGTCATTGGAGAAGTATTCTCCACCACCATCTGACCTTAGCCTCTTCAAATGTCTACCTGTTTGGTTCTCAACTAATGCAAGATACCTTTTGAAACAATTAAATACTTCATCTTTATGTTTCATGAAGTATAAGACAGTCCATCTGCTATAGTCATCAATAAAAGATACATAGTACCTTGATCCAGATATAGATGGCTCCTTGCTTGGTCCCCAAACATCTGTATGCACCAATTCCAAGTAATCTTCATGCATAAAACCTTTCTTGGTATATGGCAATCTGTGTGACTTACCAAATTGACAAGCCCCACACTTGTATATCATGTGTTGCTTGGATACATTAGGTATCCCAAGCACACATTGATCCCTGCTCATTTGTTTTATGGTCCTCTCTCCAATGTGACCTAATCTTTTGTGCCACATCTCCAATTCTGATAGGGTTTGGTCCTTATAGTTGTACAAAGCAATATTCTTAGTATCCTCAAGTTCAAAGGTAAACAATCTACCTGATTTCTCTCCCTTGGCTATCCTTCTGAATCCATGTCTTGGATCCTCCACATATGCACCATGTTGAGTGAACCTGACCTGTAGACCTTTTTCAACAATCTGACCTACACTCATCAGATTCTTGGTGATTGTTGGAACATACAACACTCTGCTTAGTAAATTCTGATTACCATCACTTGTTTTGACATTGCCTACTTTAACAACTGAATGTTTAGTGTCATCACCTGTCTGCACTTGGTGCTTGCCTTTAGGTTCTTCCAAATCAGAGAGTAAGGCAACATTTCCAGCTACATGGTTAGAGCAACCTGAATCAATATAGAACAAATGATCATCATTGATACCTGATTTAGATGTCATGTTCATAATCAACAAGGAATCATCTTGATCCTCTGCATAATTGTTGTAATCCTTTCTGTTCCTGTATCCACCTTGATAATTGCCATTGTGATTGTAGTTGTTGTTGTAACTATTGTTGTAGCCATGGTAGCCTTGAGATTGATTGAATCTTCCTCTGCCTTGAGAGTATCCTCCTCTTTGGTGACCTCTTCCTCTTTGGTTCTTGTAGTTTTTGTAGCATTCATCTGTAGTATGGTTAGACAAGCCACAAATATTGCATGGAGATTGATTGTAGGGTCTCCCCCTACCTGACTTACCTCCTCTGCCCCTACCTCTAGAAGATCTACCTCTCCCTGCATAGTTTGCTTGGGAGGTAGAGCCTTCTTCATCAACCTTCTTGCTTTTACCCTTGTCTTTAGTCTTCTTATCAGTATATAGGGCAGAGGGATTGTTACCTTTTGATTGATCTCCATTCTTTGTGATCTTTGCTTCATGTGTAAAGAGTTGTCCAATCAGAGTTGTTAGATCAGGTGCTTGGATGTCCATGTACAAGTCCATTGCAGTGGTGAAGCTCTCCCACTTATCATCTGCCTTTAGTCCATTGATCACTTGTCTGACTATTTGCTCTTCCTCAATTTCTTCTCCAACACTTGCAAGTTGATCTGCAATGTCTTTGACTTTGGTGACAAAATCTGAGACACATTGTTTTGATTGCTTCCTTAGAGTTGTAAACTCAATCCATAGCTGATTCTTTCTGGCCCTTGTGCTTGATGAAAAATATGTTGACAAGGTTTCCCAAGTCTCTTGGGAAGTCTTACAGTTCCTTACATGAGGTAGAAGGAAATCAGAGATAGAGTTTAGAAGATATGACCTTGCCAAAGCATCTTTAGCACACCATTGATTGAGCCTCTCATGTTCATCCTTTGTAGGTAGGCCTCTGGTTTTGAATGAGGGCAACTCCTCATCTCCTGATATGTATCCATACAAGCTTCTCCCTTGTAGATAGGTCTTCATTCTCAATGACCAAGCCTGGTAATTATTTCTATCCAATTTGTCAATGAAGGAAGGGAAACCATCACCCATGATTACCTTATTTGCTCTGATACCACTGTTGGATGTGATGGCTGGATGCACTCAGGAGATCAAGTTGGTGCTGCTAGACCTGCTTCACACCTGCCCTCCTTTCTCTTCAGATATGCTTAGGAGACTCCTTGAGCTTCCAAATGATACCAAGAAACTATATATGTGCTTTACAAAATGATTGTGTAATAACCAAATCAAAACAGATGATTTTGAACCTTCACAAATCCAAAAACTTTCTATTCCTGTAATGATACCTGCTCAGTCTTAAGCTCAGTGTGACCAGCACACTTACAATTGGATTAATTCCTTCTGGGAGTATTAAATTAACTTAACAAGCTACCATTAGCAAGTTAAATCACTCCAATTAACAAACTATGCACTGAGAATGATCTTTAGCAAAATCAGAGACACCCCCGACTTTTTAGGATCTACACAGAAAAATACCAGAGACTGCTTCGACCGTGATTTCTCCCAAATGGCTGAATGGAATGACTTGAAACTTTGTAGTGTTGTAGAATACTTTGAGCTGGTTCCAATGAGCTTTGAATCATCCAATTTGGTTCAGTAAATCTTGAGATATGCCCTGTTGAAGTTGACAGACTTGGAGATAGTCACTCAGAGAAAAACAGAGACTATAAATGTATATGTATTGATTAACACTAATGATTGTACATTCCCATTGGCATGTAATGTGATGCCCAATGGTACTCAGAGGTGTAGGCAATAGTGTAGCACTCACACACTCAGAGATAGATGGATTAGCCTCGGGATATGAGCTGAAAAAGAACAAGCTAACCCGCGACTTTTCTATAGTCTTTTATAAGAGTTTTGAAGAAATTTGAATTTCAAATTCAAATGTAGGCTCCCTCAAATCTCTCATCTAAACATATGGAGATATTCTCTCCATTCATACCTTCCAAATTTCACGACTTTTGAAGGTGGGTGAGATTACAAGAAGTCATATTGACTTTTACATGAAGTAAAGGTAACTAAGCATAGGCATGTGTTCCTATGGACTTCCTTCAAATGAAGTCTTCATGAATTAATCCAAACTCTTGTAAAATCTTCAAGGTTGGTATCCAATTCTAAGCAATCAATGTCCAATCTTTATGTTGAGTCTTCAAGGTACAAGACAATGCCAAGTGTGAAGGCTTGATTTACACCAACAAACTTGGCATAACTTCATCTCCAGCCACATAACCATATAAACTTCTACCTTGGAGATAAGCTTCCATTCTTAATGACCAAGCTGAGTAATTACCTCTATCCAATTTGTCAATTGATGAAGTAAATCCATCTCCCATGTTGTCCAACCTTGCTCTGATACCACTGTGAAGAGATGGATAGGTATGTGCTTGAAGATGAAGAGGTGTTGCAAAATCCTTAATCTACACCAGCCAAATGAACTCCAGGAGTATATGGTGGGCCCTTTTAGCTTGCCAATGGATGTATTAGACACTCTATGTACCTTGGAAGATCACTCTCAAAAAGATAGATCAAAACAGATAAGTTGGAGTTAGCTTAGAGGTGAAAACTTGCTATTCTTCGTTCATACACCTGTCCAGTGTTTTACGTAATTCTCTGAGCACAGCAGCAATTAGCTTAATTCCTCTTGGGGAAGTCTAGGTAACTTAAAGAGCTAACTTTTAAGAGTAATCTCATCAAAAATAATGAACCACACACTGAGAATGAGTTTTAACAACTCATGACATCATCCCGATTTTCACGGGCTGCTACAGTTTGAGACCAGTGAGCAGAAAAATCAACATAACTCAAAATCTAGGAATCCAATGGTTATGCAAATGTGTATGGTTATACTAGACAGTATGCTGAATCCAACAAGCTTTAAATCACGGAATTTGGATAAGTAAACACTGAGAAATGGCTCTGACAAGATGAGTGAAAAAGTCGGGTACCTGACAGAGAAGTGAAGATGAACAGACCCTGTTGACTTCAAATGACCATAACTGAAGTTTGCAACATCCAAATGACATGAAAATTTGTTAGCATATAGTAGACTTATAGAGCTAACTTTACCAAGTTAAATCACTGAAAATGATGCACCAAGCTCAGAGAAAACATCTCTGCAAGCTGACTGAGAAAACTGAGAGATATGGCAGTGAGTAGTACACTTCACAAGAACATGGAAATATGAACCCAAATGATAATGAAAATGAAAGTATATTGCTTGTAAAATACAATGGACTTACTGATACATATGTGTGCCTTGTAATCACACCTTGATATGGCATAAAGCTCAGCTCTTGGAGGTCTTCACATAGGTCTCTCTAACCACGACTAAAACTGCCATCTATTTATAGTTGAGTTTGGGAGGCTAACTTCCCTCAATCACTCTCCAATCAATCAATGATTGATTTGATTCTCTACCTACCAGAAATCACGAATTCGTGGCTCCTCTTTCCATTCTTGATCAAGTGGACTCAACCACTTAAGATTCTCTTACTTTTACATTAAGTAAACTCTTCAAAAGTTACAAGAGGTAGTTCACAAGTGAACTTTACATAGTCTTCATTTTAAGGCTTTTTCTATGACTTTGTGGGACTCAAGCCAATACTTAGGCTTGTCATAGACTTGCTCCAACAGCCGGTGCATTGCATAATCCAAATGGCATCACACGATATGCGTACGTACCCATTCCGTGGTGAAAGTTGTTTTTGATTGATCCTCTTCATGGATTTGGATCTGGTTATATCCACTGAAACCGTCTAAAAATGAGTACAATTTATGACCAGCTACTCTATCCAAGATTTGATCAGTAAACGGCAAAGGGAAGTGATCCTTCTTTGTGCGCTCGTTCAACTTCCGATAATCTATGCAAATGCGAAATTTTTTTTTTTTTTCGGAACAACTACAATTGGTGATACCCATTCGCTGGATGTGATGGGATATATGAATCCCGCTTCCAACAACTTCGTCAATTCTAGCTTGATCAATTCCGAATAGACTGGATTTGTCCGCCTAAGTCGTTGACATATTGGTCTGGCGCCTTCTTCCAAGTCTATATAATGCTGGCAAATTCGGGGATCAATTCCTCTCAAATCACTGTATGACCATGCAAAGGCCATACTATAATTCCTCAGTACTAATTTGATTCTTTCGCGCACTTCTTCTGGTAACTCTGATCCGATGCTTAAGAACTTTTCTCTGGAGACTTCCCACTTTTCCACATTATCTTCTCTCAAATATCCCTCACCTCTTGATAGTGCTTTGATCGGAAAATGCTCCCCGATCATACGTGTATGATTTGCCAATAAATCATTCGTTTGTTCTTTTCCAATTGGACTCAATTTCCTTAGTTCCGCTTTTGCAATCCTTTCCTGCGCCTTGGGTTCTCCTTCCGTCACTACCTCTGTCTCTTGACTTCTCTTTTTGGAGCTCTTTTTCCAAAATCCTAACTTGTTCTCTTAATTGCCTTACCTCCATCGATGAAACTACTTTGGAACTTAATTCCTTTTCTGAAGTCCCTATTTCCAAGGAATGGGTAGCTTTGCCTTCCCCTGAGTCTATGTTCATCATGTAACAGTAAAGTTGACTTGTGCATGTCAACCATCCAAGCAATTCTTGGTCCGAATCATCCTTGTAAGCTAATGGGTTTTTATACTCTCCCATTTTCATGCTTTGGAATTTAAATAATTGCAAATTGAACCCATCCTGAAGCAGATCCTTGTAGGGTTCAGCATTCAGGGCAAACTTTACCCTTGCTTTTTCTTGCTTCGCTTTCTCCTTTGTTTTTTTCTCCAATTCCTCCTCCGTTGTTGGCCTCTTGTCACTTGAGTTCGAGGAAACTTGGATTTGCACGCGATCGGACTTTGGCCTAATTGTAATGAACCCCGTGCACCAATCATGCACACATTTGGCTTGCATAAGCCATGGCCGTCCAAGTAGGATTGAGAAGGTCGCTTCTGACGTTCTCGGTCTGACTATCAAGTAATCGACACTAAACTCTAATCCTCCAACCACTGTGCTCACATTCTTCAAAAGACCAGCCGGTTTCACTTGAGTTTGGTCCGCCATCCTTAGGGACATTGGAGTCTCCTCCATGTGGGTTAGGCCGAGAGCCTTCATCATATATTCTATCATTAAGTTGACTGCTTCCCCACTATCCAATTGAGCACATGGGACTGCATATCCCTTAATTTCAACGGAGCGTTTGAATCGATCTGGGTTGTGATGCTTTGAATAAATCCTTGGACATCTTTTTCCTGTCTCTTTTTATCTCGAGCTTTCCTCGGTTTCTTGATATATTCATTATAAAATTGCTTCCTATATGTTGGGGAATATCTTAGCAAGGTGCCTGTTGGAGAAACAATCACTAATTAGACATATATTTGAAGGTCAAATCTTAGAAAGAAAACCCCATGCCTATGTGAAGGGACAAATTCACAAGTGTATCATACTTGTAAAGTTAGTTCACTTTAGTTCTAGAAGTTTTTTAAAAATCACGGGAATGAGAAAATCTATATAAGTTAGTTAGTATTAACTGACGCGATGAGAAGAAGAGTGAGAGAGAGAGAGAGAGAAAGTGAGAAGAACTCATTTTTTATGACTGAGAATAGTCGGGCTTCTCTGAGTGAGAAAGCATCTGTAAAACTTCTGAGTTTTTTATAGTTATGAGAAGAACTGAGTAAAGTTCTGTGTATGAGCCTCTCTCCATCATCTCCATGATTACCTACTGTGTGATGAGTTACAAAGATCAAGTTTTCCAAGCAACTCGATGCCTGGCATCGAATCTCTGTTGATAAGTCATATTTTCTTTTATATTTTTCATTCAGTACTGAAGTGTTTGAAAAACATGATGTTGTTGGAGCAACTCGATGCCTGGCATCGAATTCCAGTTGATAAGTCATATTGTAAGTGTGCATAAGATCACCTATAGTTTTGGTGTCTAGAAGGTCAAGACTTTATGCGGGAAGTCGATGCCCGGCATCGAATCCCTGCTGAAAAGTGGTCAAAAACATCCCAAGTCGATGCCCGGCATCGAATTCTCGTTGCAAGTCGATGCTAGGCATCGAATTCTAATTTTAAACAGGCGCTCTTACTAAAACAGGCAAGTTTTCCAGTTTTGGAAGGTCATACAGGGTCATCTTGTGAGAGCCATAACTTGAGTTCTAGAGCTCCGTTTGATGCATATGATAGCTTGTTGGAAAGCTCTACTCTTCTAGTTTCAGCCTATAAAGTTTCATAGAGAAATAATACTTGAGCTAGGAGAAATTAGCAAAATACTGAAGGTATGTCATTTCAGTGACTAGGAATTTCTGTAGAAGCAAAGTTCTCACTTTAGGCTATCATTTCTCAAAGTTTGGAGTGGCAATGAGTTAATGGTGACTATAGAGGTGTTCTAGTGTCACCTTAATTCATTTCTTGTGGTGTTTCATACATCAACAAGTGGTATCAGAGCAAAAAGATTCTCGAGAGCAGAAGACGACAAAGGTACGAGAAGTTTTGTAAAGTTTTCCATTAAAGTTTGAAAGGTGAAGCATTTGAAGACACAAGGCATCAAAAGATTACTTTCGAAGTATCCTCATACACAAAGAACTTCAAAAGGTATTATCCTTTATCCTTTAAGCTCACAGGTTGCAGCAGAAGGAAAGAACTATGGCAGATCATATCTCCATTGACAAACTGGACAGAGATAATTACCCCGCATGGGTAATGAGAATGGAAGCCTTACTTATGAGTAAGGATCTCATGGTATATGTAACAGGTGAAGAAGAGAAGCCAGTATTTGAAGATGAAAGCCGACCAAAGAAAGAAGAACTTGATGCTTTAAAGCATTGGCAGAAGAAGGATGCAAGTGCAAAAGCCTACATCTACAATACAATCTCAGATCATTTGCTACCACACATCAGAGGATTGGAATCATCAGAAGATATATGGAATGCATTGGAATATCATTTCCAAAGCACTACTAAAGCACGGAAAGCAAGTCTATGGTCAGAGTTTACAACATTCAAGAAGAAGCCAAGTCAAACCATTAGTGATTATGTCACTAAGATGAAGGATCTAGCAGATAGTCTTGGATCCATAGATGAAGATGTTGAAGATCACAGATTGATTGCTCAACTACTTGCAGGCTTGAGAGGGGATGAAAGGTGGAAACCTTTTGTCTTATCAACAGAACTTTCATTAAATCATTATGTTCCAGATTTGAACCAGTTGCTTGGTTTGATGCTCACATATGAGCAAGACTTGAAGGGAGATGGAGATAAAGGACAAAGTTCTGCAATGTACATGAAGAATAAGAAGAAAGGAGATAAAGGTAAAGCAAAGGATGAAGAGGAGTCTAGTTCTCAAGCTTATCATGCAAGAGGTAAAGGCACTGGCAGAGGAAGAGCAAGAGGTTTTGGAAGAGGAAGAGGTAATCAAAATAACAACAAAAAGGCTTGCTGGATCTGTGGATTGAGTAATCATTTGGCTCATGACTGTTGGCACAACCAACAAGGATCAAACCAGAATCAAAACAACAATAGCAGAGGTCGAGGTGGAAGATATCAAAGTAATTTTCAAAGAGGTAGACAAAGTCAAAGAGGAGGCTATGGTAGAGGTGGAGGAAGAAGTTGGGGACAGAATCAATCCTACAACACCACCTACTACAACTATGCAAATGACACACAGAATGAAAGTCATACATCATTGATGATGAATTCAATCAGCACATCAGACAAAGAAGATCTAAAGGTATTTTACATTGACTCTGGATGTTCTAATCATTTGTCAGGAAACATAGAATTGATGTCAGATTTGGAAAAAGGCATTTCTAGTCACACAGTTCAAACTGGTGATAATACAAGACATAGTGTACATTCAATTGGAAAAGTGAAATGCAAGAGTGGAGCAGATTTGCTAACCAATGTTTTGTATGTTCCTACAATACCTAAAAACTTGATTAGTGTGGGACAGATAGTTGAAAAAGGTTTTCAAGTCAGGTTTACAAATGAAGGAGTATTTGTGGAAGATCCAGAGAATGGATATAATCAGATTGTCTCTGGTAAGAAAGAAGGTAGACTCTTTACTTTAAGAGTGCAAGGGAACATTGGTCAAGCTTTGCTCACACATGGTGAAGCAGTGATTACAGAACTTGATCTCTGGCATAAGAGATTAGGTCATTTCAATGAAAGGGGAATTAAAGCTATGGTTGCTAATCAGTCTGTACTAGGATTACCAAATGTGCAAAGTCAACATATGGTTTATAAATGTGAAGCATGTCAAATGGGTAAAGCACACAGGTTACCATTTCAAAAGAAAGGATTCAAACATGATGGAGTACTTGAGCTCATTCATACAGATGTATGGGGACCAACAAAAGAAGGATCTATCAGTGGCTCAAGGTATTATGTTCTTTTCATTGATGATGCTACAAGATGGATAACATTATATGTTTTGAAGGAAAGATCAGAAGTGTTTGGAGCTTTCAAGCATTTTCATGCATATGCAGAGAGAGTCACAGGTCAAAAGCTTAAAAGACTGAGGTCTAATGGAGGGGGAGAATATTTCTCCCAAGAGTTCAATGATTATCTTTGGAATGCAAGTATTAAGAGAGAAATAACTTGCAGGTATACACCACAACAAAATGGTGTAGCAGAAAGAAGGAACAGGACTTTGGTTGAGTTTGCTAGAGCTATGCTAAAGGAGAAGAACTGTCCAAATTATCTTTGGGCTGAGGCTGTAAATACAGCTACATATCTTGTGAATAGATTACCATGTGCAGCTCTGAATGGAATGACTCCATATGAAGCTTGGTGGGGTAAGAAACCAACACTAGATCATTGTAGAGTGTTTGGATCAATTGCATATGCCTATGTGCCATCACAACTTAGGCATAAACTTGAACCAAAGGCAGAAAAATATGTGTTCATTGGTTATGATGAAAAGCAGATGGGTTACAGATTGTGGAATCCTCTAACCAAACAATTTATTGTTTCTAGAGATGTTACATTTGATGAACAGAAAAGTTGGTATGCAGATCAAAGTCATACAGCTGAAGAATTTGAAGAAGAGGTAAGAAGATGTGAGAAAGGAAAATCAATTGTGCAGGTGAATAGAGATGAAGACTATATGCAAGCAAGTACATCCACAAGTGGATTAACAAGAAGAAATGAAGAAGCTCCTATATTTGATGAAGAGGTGTATCCAGAAACATATGAAGAATGTGAACCAAGAAGGTCAAGCAGGACTAGAAGACAACCAGAAAGGTATTCTTATGATACTTCTTACATAACTCAGAAGAACTATGCATATATGGTCAAAGATGATGAAGAACCTCAGAACTATGATGAAGCTAAAGGTAAGAAGCAATGGGAAGAAGCAATGAAGGAAGAGTTCAATGCACTGGAGGAGAACAAGACATGGGAACTTGTTCCTAAACCAAATGGTAAGAAAGTAATTGGAAATAAATGGGTTTATAAAGTGAAGAAGCTTGCAGATGGAAGTATAGCCAGATACAAAGCTATATTGGTGGTGAAAGGCTATGCCCAGACCTATGGCATAGATTATGATGAGACATTCAGTCCTGTAGCTAAGATGTCAACTATAAGGACAATCATTGCTATTGCAGCTTCAAAAGGATGGACCCTAAGTCAATTGGATATAAAAAATGCATTCTTGAATGGATACATATCAGATGAGGTATACATGGAACAACCTCAAGGGTTTATAGATTCCAGGTATCCAAATTTTGTTTGCAGGTTGAGAAGAGCATTGTATGGATTGAAGCAAGCTCCAAGAGCTTGGAACTATAGACTGGTGAAGTATCTCAATGATCTTGGATATCAAAGTTCAAAAGCAGATTCAAGTCTACTTATCAAAAGAACAGAGGAAGGTACAATCTACATTTGTATTTATGTAGATGACATTATAATCACAGGTACTTCAGATGAAGGAATCAAGGAGGTAAAGAGATTACTTGAGAAAGAGTTTAAGATCAGTGACCTAGGAAAGTTATCATACTTTCTTGGAATGGAAGTTACTTATACAGATCATGGCATATATGTGTCACAAGAAAGGTATCTTCTGAACTTGTTGAAGAAGTTTGATATGGAAAATTGCAGAGAAGCTTCAACTCCACTTGAAGTTAATCACAAGCTCAGTAAATATGATGGTGCAGACTACAAAGATATGAGGAAGTATCAATCTCTTGTGGGTAGTTTTATTTATGCTACACTAACAAGACCTGATCTTAGTTATGCAGTGGGAGTTTTGTCACAATTCATGCATTGTCCAAAGGACCCACATTGGATTGCAGGTCAAAGAGTTCTCAGATATATCAAAGGAACTATAAAGGAAGGATTATATTATCCTTTTACATCAGATTTTGAAGTCATATGGATGTAGACATTGTTCAAGAGCTTAGGCATTGATCAAAGTACACCTACAATACATGGAGATAATATGAGTTCACTTTATCTTGCAGCAAATCCAGTATTTCATGCAAGGACAAAGCACATAGAGATCCAATATCATTTTCTTAGAGAAAAGGTAATGGAGAAGAAGATTGAAGTGGAATACATTTCTACTAAAGATCAGTTAGCAGACATAATGACAAAGAGCTTGGATGGTGTGAAGACCAGCAGATTCAAAAGCATGGCAGGAGTAAAAGAAAAGAAGAAGACATGAAGAAACAGGGAATGTCAATTAGTGATTGAGGGGGAGCTGTTGGAGAAACAATCACTAATTAGACATATATTTGAAGGTCAAATCTTAGAAAGAAAACCCCATGCCTATGTGAAGGGACAAATTCACAAGTGTATCATACTTGTAAAGTTAGTTCACTTTAGTTCTAGAAGTTTTTTAAAAATCACGGGAATGAGAAAATCTATATAAGTTAGTTAGTATTAACTGACGCGATGAGAAGAAGAGTGAGAGAGAGAGAGAGAGAAAGTGAGAAGAACTCATTTTTTATGACTGAGAATAGTCGGGCTTCTCTGAGTGAGAAAGCATCTGTAAAACTTCTGAGTTTTTTATAGTTATGAGAAGAACTGAGTAAAGTTCTGTGTATGAGCCTCTCTCCATCATCTCCATGATTACCTACTGTGTGATGAGTTACAAAGATCAAGTTTTCCAAGCAACTCGATGCCTGGCATCGAATCTCTGTTGATAAGTCATATTTTCTTTTATATTTTTCATTCAGTACTGAAGTGTTTGAAAAACATGATGTTGTTGGAGCAACTCGATGCCTGGCATCGAATTCCAGTTGATAAGTCATATTGTAAGTGTGCATAAGATCACCTATAGTTTTGGTGTCCAGAAGGTCAAGACTTTATGCGGGAAGTCGATGCCCGGCATCGAATCCCTGCTGAAAAGTGGTCAAAAACATCCCAAGTCGATGCCCGGCATCGAATTCTCGTTGCAAGTCGATGCTAGGCATCGAATTCTAATTTTAAACAGGCGCTCTTACTAAAACAGGCAAGTTTTCCAGTTTTGGAAGGTCATACAGGGTCATCTTGTGAGAGCCATAACTTGAGTTCTAGAGCTCTGTTTGATGCATATGATAGCTTGTTGGAAAGATCTACTCTTCTAGTTTCAGCCTATAAAGTTTCATAGAGAAATAATACTTGAGCTAGGAGAAATTAGCAAAATACTGAAGGTATGTCATTTCAGTGACTAGGAATTTCTGTAGAAGCAAAGTTCTCACTTTAGGCTATCATTTCTCAAAGTTTGGAGTGGCAATGAGTTAATGGTGACTATAGAGGTGTTCTAGTGTCACCTTAATTCATTTCTTGTGGTGTTTCATACATCAACAGTGCCAATGTCCAAAGTAACTTCTGTTTCGGCCAACATTTGTACAATGTCAATTTCCTCTGTGCTTTTCCTTTCCTTACGACATTTTGTGGTTTTTAATCTCTCTGGGAATGGGGCAATGCCTGGCATGAACTTCTTCGTCACCCGCGGAAGTATTTCGATTTCGTCTTCGTCTTCAATTTCTCGTTGCTCAACAAGTTCCTCCACTTGCTCTTCTACCTCCCTATGCTTGGGTGCCTTTTCTTTATCGGCATTTTCACTATTTTTTTCCACATCCTTCTTCATATATTCTTGAGTCCTCGTGACTACTGCCACAATAGGATCTTTCTGTCCACTCTTGCCGGGGTCAGCTTCTACAAAGTGCATGGAAGAACTGGGTCCTTCTCGGGAATCGGGTGTCTTAAACACCACTCCTATTGTAGGAATTTGTTCTTGTACTCTAGGAGTGGGATGTGCTTGGGTCTCAACATAGTTCGAGGATTCTACTGGCCCTTTTCCCTTGCCACTATCGGCTTTCTTTCTTGGACAGTCTTCGTCAAAGTGGCCCTCTCCACTGCAGTACCTGCACATTGGAGTGTAATCAACGGGTTTCTTTTCATTTGGGCATCTAATTTGGGTATGTCCAAAACCATGGCATCTCCAACATTGAATTGGACCAGTTCCCCTTCCCTGGGCCTGTGCTGCCCTTCCAGGATAGCCACCCACATGACCTTGAGCACCATGCCCATAAGTCTGTCTGGTTTGCCAACGAGGTATGGGTGGGATGCTTTGAGCCGGCAATCCTGTGTAAGGACGCCTTTGGGTGTTTTCCGATTGTAGGGTCCGTTCTTCATAAGCCCTTTTATGATAACATTGGTCCTCTATATGGTTCAGCCTACTGTAGAAAGTGCAAAACTGTCTAGGTGGTGGTCTATCCACGAATACTCTTGAAACTGTGGGGCACTCCGAAGCCAGATGACCATAGCCATGGCACTTCCCACACCATGTGTTGGACCTAAACACGCCCTGATTAGGGTCCGAGGTTGTCTCATGTTTCACAGTGTATGTTTCTTGGGTGAGCGTGGCAGCTTTTACTGCTTGAGTGACCAACTCTAATATTCGCTCCTCTGTCAATGCGGGTTTAACCTCGCATGGCGTATTGGTCGTAGCTACAAAGGTCGGAGTGGTCAATGTAGGGCCTCCCTGGCCAAGATTTCTTACTGGTGCGCTCCCTAATCCTTCCGTTGGCTCGTATAAGAGCTCTATTCTCCTCTGTTGACCCAATTGCACTTCCTCCCATAGCCTAGCCTGCTCTTTGGCTGCTATCAAATTGGCGGGCCGCATAAGGCTTATATGTTGCTGTGCAGTGGGATCCCTCAATCCAGCTATAAACCTCCTCTTTAGGGTTTCATCATTTGGGGCATTGACGCCCATCTTCCTTACCAACGTCTCCATTCTCTGGATATAATGGTCTATGCTTTCATTTAACCCTTGCCGCAGGTAGTCCATTTGTTGGGCAAGGCGATCTTGAAACCCCTGTCTTCGGAATTTTGCCAAAAAGGCATCTTTTAGCATTTGGTACGTCCCTCTCTCCTGAGGTGTCAGATTCCCATACTAGTTTGCTGCCTCGTCTCGGAGGGTTGCTCGAAAAATTCTTAATCTCTGCCCTTGGTCTACGACTTCATTCGCCTTGCAAGTCACTACAAAAAGCTGAATGAAATTGTCTGGGTCGTCATCCCAGAGGCCTCAGAATCTTGGGAAGTCTCCCAGATGTACCGGAATATGGTAAGACATTTCAAGCAAAGGGGTGATATCAATGTCACTTCTTTCCCAGAAGTTCAGAGCCCTTGGTTTCAAGACTCCCTCGAGTCTCCTTACCTGAGCAGCTACTCTTCTCCAATAATATGTTCTTTCTTCTAATTCTTTTCGACTACTCGAAGATGTCTCGTATGATTCCTGCCTACGCCTTTCTTGAGCTTCAGCCCTTTGAGCGGCTCACTCTTCTCTCTCAGTCCTAGTTCTTCTTGAAGAAGAACTTTCTTTGCTCATGTACTGGTCACTGGGTCAGAGAGCTCAGCCAACTTGTGGCGCTAGGTGAACTTATGGCACTCTCTTGTAGAGACGTACCACGCTCATCCCCAGTAGGATCGCCAAATGGATAAGGTCTTAAGCCCGGAGAATGTGCAAATAATTGCACCTATATCTAGCTATCTTTATGCAATTTCTCATAACTCGACCAGTTTATTTCACCTTCAAGCCACAAATGTGCCTGACTTGGTTCACATTCCCGACCCCTAATAGGATCCCTCTATTCTCCTTAGCCCAAGTCTTCTCACTTTCTTTTTTTTCGTTCTCTCAACCCTTCTCTTTTCCCTCTATTAACACAATCCTCCACTCTCAACCTCTAACACCCTCACTCAAACACACCGAGTCAAGCACACAAACTCATGCACACCCAGATGCAAATGTACTCACACACACATGCTCTTACATACCTTGTACATACAACCGCACACACGGTCTCTCTCTTTCTTTTTCACACCCGCTCACACACACTGAGTTACCTTCCTCCTTGCTCAACCCTTTCCCAAGTTCCCACTTATACCTGCATGCTCACATGCCCATGCAACATGCACTCACATTCAAACACACTCAAACACTCACTCTTCACCCCCATTCACTCATGTGCACCTGGCCTCCTCATGCACACCCTCACACATAGACACTCACCTTTGAAGTTCTGTGCACACTAACAGATCGACAACATGACTCAGCCTAGACCCCCTTACCAACCTTCAGCAGCATGCATGCCTTTCATGCATATACCCTTACCCCACTTCCTTCCACTCACTTTATTTTCTTCCTTTCCACACACAACCACACATGTATAATCCACACCCATGCACAACTCACTTCCTCCTTTCTCTCACACTCACATTTACTCTCTCTCACCATTACTTACTCTCACACACACATATGTAATCACACATTCTCATGCACACTCTTACCTTCCCAACAGCCCCTCTCTCCCTTCTTATCCCTTCCCACTTCACTCTTGCTTTTGCAATTGACTTTGTACACACCTACACCTCTTTCCCCACTACTTTTCTTTCACCCTTGCACACATCCCTTTACTTGTAGACCCACTCCCTGTCTTATCTTTACCATTTCACTCACACTCACGTATCCGCACACACAAACACACGTTCATATATGCTCCCTCACTCTCTTCGCTTTGTCATTTGCATACACGTTCTATTATTCCCATATACACAACTTTTATACACCCCCTTGCAATCCCCAATGCAACCCTTTTTTCCACCCTTTCTCACTTGTTCCCTGTCACTCTCACATTCAGTCCAATCCTCAACCACACATACACCTAAGCATGCATTGCTCATATGATTAAACATTTAAGTACTCAGCTATGCAGGCACAAAGCCTTATATTCGTGTGTATGCAAATCTGTGCATAGTGCCAAATGTATTTTGCATTCATAAGTGTATGCATGCAACAGAGAAGGATTCTAGTCAAGGCAAAAAACCACATTGATATGTTTTCATGATGCACTACAATAAAGCATGCCTGTTCATTCTTCTCATAGAGAACATGATGGTGCAGGTAATGATCTGTTTAAAGAGAATATATATATATATATATATATATATATATATATATATATGTGTGTGTGTGTGTGTGTGTGTGTATATATATATGTGTGTGTGTGTGTATATATATATATATATGGCTGCAATGGAACGAAACCTGAAGTTCTCGTGAAGTCTTTCTCTTAGCAAAAGGACACAACTATGGTTCCCCTTCCTCATGGCACTCCTTGCAGCCCAAGCTTCATAACAACCTTTTACAGGCCTTGTATTCTAGAGCTCATCTACACCCAAAGTAAAACCCCTGTGTATATGTTCAGTACAAGGGTCATACCAGTCAAGTGCATACATTTAATCATATCTTACAACACTCGTAAGAGATCTAGGTGACTGTTATATCATTTGGATAAACAACCTTTAAAGCGGAGCAAGTTACCTTTCAATGGAATAAATTTCAATAGCTATGTGCAGGGAAGACAGAGGCATGCACTGCGGCTATCATTGTCTCGTTATGCTTGCTGGTCAGTTTCATGTCCGATTCTCTAAGCTCGCATAGCGGTCTCCAACAATTTAGATGAAAAAGTTCCCCCCCGAACCTGCACCAGCATTGTTCTCTATTGCTCTCTTTGGTGAGCCTGGATCCCAAATGTTGCCTCTTCAGCTTCAAACAGTTGCAGCATTGAGTTGGTTTTCACAACAAAGTTGTTGAACTCTGAACCATTTAACTACAACACATAACATGAGCAACAACGACACCACTCCATTCCTCCTACTCCCTTAGACGCCAGAAATCCCTTCCATCACAAAGAATAACAACAAGGTAGCACAGCTTCCCCTCTGCTTCAGTCTTGCAGAAAGCCTCCCACTCACTCTGGTGCCTCTCTCTCTCTTTAGAATTCAACAAAACTAACCAACCCCCTGGCCAAGGAGGGCCAGTTTTTATAAACTGAGGAGGGGGAGAGGTCAGACGTCCTGTTGACCACACGTGGGCTGCAAGGACTTAGAAGTGCACTTGGGGGTTTGGGGATTGTAGGAGTGGGTGTCAGGGTAGAGGGAAAGTGGACAGAGGAGTGGAGCAAAAGTGGGGGAAGGAGTGGGGGACAATGGACACAGGACGGCAGGTACAAAGCCTAACAATGGTCAGAGGGGGGGGTAGTTACAAAGTGAGTGGGGACAGCTCCCTAAAAGTTAGGAGGTTGGGCACAATCATAGATGTGATAAGCCAGAGAACCACCACGTGCAATTGTTCTTTGCTTCAACCGAGAGCGTTGAGCTGATAAGACATGTTCATTGTGACCTCTCCTATAATTGTTTGTTTGCCATCCTCAACTAGTCCGCACCCCATCTGTCTGAGTTCGAAGATCTCCCTGACTGTGTTCCTCTCCTCCCAGAAACATCCTTTCATGCAAGAGATAGGCGCCCCTCCTGGTCGGGTAATCTTCAATGTCGTGAGACCATGCTCGTATGAAATCAATGAACGTGATGTTGGAAGCTCTGAGCAGCCACATAAGCAAGCAATTGCCGCAGCAAATCCTGTTGCTCCCCCATCATCTTCGCATCTCTCATCTTCCTGTATTGTTCATAAAACCTCCCCTCATTTCCACCAGCTATGGCATCATGAACAGATGAACTTGCTAAGCTTGCAAGATCCTGAAGATCAAAATTTGGAGATCCATCATAATTCATTTTGAAATCAAAATTCCCTTCCCAATGTGACAACACATTCTCCAGCGACAAAGGGGCTTGCTCTAATTCTTTGCATCTCAATGTTTGACTGTGATATTGTTTAGAACCTGGAGAAAGTCTAGATATGCTCAGACTTGTTGGTGAAGACTGTTGGGGCATTGAGTTTTCAGATGTACTACTATTTTCTGAGAAGAATTCACTTTGGGAAATACTGGTGATAGTGCTTGCTGCATTAGAAATACTGTCATTTGGAGAGTCGAGCCTTTTCCCATCTTTAGGACTGCCTCCTTTGCTAGCAATCTCTAATGTAGCAAAATCATCAAGCATAGATGAATCCCTTAAATAGTTCAAAGCTTTCCTTGGTGTGACATCCTGCTTTTCTGAATGTAGAGAGTCATTTCGATATACCCAGTGCCCTTCAGATTTGACTGGACCTGATTTAGACTTTGTACTTTGTCCAGAAAATGTTACTGATGAATCAATTACTGGGATGCAGCATTCAAACAGAATGTCGGAATCCTCTGCTAGTTTTGCAGCTGAACTCTCTTGCCACCCCATAGAAGAACACAAGTAACTTGCATCCTCCTGGTTTGTACTGCTCTTTTCAGTACATGAAGCACCCCCTTCTAAGGATGCCCTTCTACTCGGATGCTTCGAAGATCTCTGCTTCTCTTGCATCTCCCCTGAGTCTCTGGATTGCTTGCTTTCAAAAAGATTGATAGCAGCCTATACACTTAATCTCCTCCCAGGTGTAGGAGATGACTTCTTCATGGGAGAAGGCTTATTCTGAGTACGTCTTTGAGAATTGTCTTCACTATCACTGCTATTGGTCTCCATGGGGTGGTTCCTCTCCTTGGTCTGGCAATCAGTGAGATAGTTGATGCTGCGAACCACCACAGACCCAACCTTTCGACTCCCGAATTTCCCCATTTGAACCCTCTTCAATGGAGAAGTTGATCTTCTCTTGGGCGAAGACCTTTGAGGGTATCCCTTGCTAGAGAAACTAGTTTGTCTTGGAGGACTTTCTAGATCCATACCATCATGCATTTGCATTAGAGGACTCGCACATTGAGAGAATGATTGTCCAGTCACAAATGGAAGCACTGAACCTCTTACATCATTGTCAAGGTCCAGCTCAGAAGACCTGGAAGAGACACACGATTCCACTCCCTGACTTGCCTGTGGTCTATCATTTTCAGTGACTCTTTGCATTTTTGCACTGATCTCCCAAAACTAGTTGCAGGCCACTCGAAGACGGTCCGCTCCAAAGAACTCTGAAAAGGCAAGCAAATCCACAATGTTCTCTTCATCAAACCCAGCTGCAGAGGCCCTATGCATTAACAAACTTTGTTCTTGCCTCAGAGCAGAGAGGCGCACATCCATTGCTTTTAGTAGCTCCCTTTTTGAACTATCTGCATCATTAAAGTGTTCGCATACAGCGTGATGTTCTGGATACATGGAGTCATCTCTTAATAAGGTGGAATCAGTACTCACGAAACCATGATTATCCTGCGGAAGGCTGTCGGCCTGGATGCTTCGGACATGCTCCAGTTGAACAAGTTCATCCTCAATCGTCTTAACGCGCTCCAAGAGCTCGGGAGCACTAATATAATGGTCAAACCTTTCCAGTGTCCTCTTCGTGAACCACGGTCACCCCGCGGGCGAGCGCCTGCGAGCTCTTGGCAGACACCATATTCGCCAACCCTCTCCTTTGCCAGGTGCATGTCTGTCCCACCACCCAGCTCTTCCCCTTCAGTGCTCCTCAGATTGGTCACCATGCCCCAGCAGCAGCCGACGAAGAAAAACCCTCCGATTACCTCTGCCCCTTTCCTATTGCGCACCTGCACAACACAACAAAAAACGATCCCCCCCCCCCGCCAACGGGGAGAGAGAGAGAAAAAAGAGAGCTACCCTTCTCCCCAAAAACAACCAAAAAAAAAAAATCCACCTCCCCTGACACTCCACGTTCCCCACTCACCCACTCACATGCACACGTGCACTTTTTGTTTTTCTCTTTTTTTTTCTTTTTTTTTTTAATTCTTTCTTTTTGTTTTGTTTTGTTTTTTTTTTTCTTTTCTTCTCTTTTTTTTTCCTCTCTTTTTTCCTTTTTCTTTTGAAGTGTCAGAAGAAGACATGGTTTCTGCGAGGCCTGCATGACAATGAAATACTAAAACAAAATTGAGAAACCAAACCCGAATTCTCTTGCTCTATGGCTTTATCTACAAGCGGTCTAGCCCATGAATTCCGATCAACAGGTTTTAAAAAAATGATCGCTTCATACATCCTTTGGGCTTCTAGAAATGTAACATCCTAAAGTGCATTGTCGATCTCAGACAGTTGTTCCGATTCCACACCAATGCTCAAGCTTAAAATGATATGGATATGCATTAACAAATTCGCAAGAACAATCCCAGTACGATATCGGCCAAATACTAAGCATGACGCAGATGGATGCATTCAAATTTGCTCCCTGGTTATGATTACATCATAGCATGTTTTATCATGTCCTGAAAACACAACTGCATATGTGTTGTCAAAAAAAACATAAAAAATTTATGATGTCAGTACTCAACCAAGTGAAACATAATCAAAGACATGTTCCATGGTTTCAATTTTATCTTCTCATCTTCACACCATTTCCGACATATAACAGATCATACAAAAACTCCATCAATCCTTGCATATTATCAACACACGTATACATTTATACCTCACACATACTCATTCTTCGGATGCACATTCCTAATGCAAGCATGCACTCAAGAAACTCTCCATGCTAACACATGCACGCACCCCATGAACGTCAATACAACCGTCAACAATTCTCTAATTGTTAAAAGAACATTTTTTGACAACTTTTTTTCATATTCAACATGCTACTAGACTGCCCAATCCACACAACCTTCCTGTGTAACAGTTTGATTGAGGGAACACAAGCACTTGCTATCTCACAAAAGGGGAAAAGCAAGTATGGTTCAGCTTTGGGTTCATCAAAACCAAAGACTCAAGCTTCCTCTTCCACTCATTCCTCTAATGATGCTGATTTGCAAAAGAAGAAGAGATGCAAATATTGTCGGAAGGCTGTTCATACTACTGATGAGTGTAGAAAGCTTGCAAAACGCAATGAAAAGAAGAAGGAATCCGGCATGTCTATTGCTGAAAATTTAGCAAATGCAAAGAATGATGAAGCTAACATGGCTCAAGATTTTTGGGCATGTGTTGTTACATGTCATTATGATGCTTCTTTACATTTTAAATGTATGGTTGTGAGTGAGGCTGATTCGGATCGGTTCTTTGATAGTGGTGCTTCAAAGCACATAACATCATGCAAAAGATTTTTTGCCTCTTTGAAAGATGCACCTAAAGGAGGACATGTGGTGTGTGCAAACAATGCCTCTTATCCTATCATTGGAGTAGGAGAAATCGAGCTTACGGCTGCAAATGGAGGTGTGATTCTCTTGAAAAATGCATTGTATGTGCCCGGTATCAAGAAGAACTTAATTTCAGTTTCGTTGATTGCCAAAGTTGGACTTCATGTACACTTTGTTGATGATAAGTGTGTGGTTCATGATTTCAGCAATGGCGATGTTATCGTGATGTCTGGTACATTATGTAATGGTTTGTATCGCATGGATACATACAAGAGGGCTGCCTCGAATGCCTTAGTTGCTCATACTTCTTCCATGGCTGAAATGGAGCTTTGGCATGCTCGTTTTGGTCACTTAAACTTCAATAGTTTGCTTTACTTGCAAAAGAAGGACATGGTTATTGGTTTGCCTACACTTGAGTCCATTGAAAAGCATGCATGTGAAGGTTGCATTGTTGGAAAAATGCATCGTGCTTCTTTTCCAAAAGATAGTCATACACACACTACAAGAAAATTGCAACTTGTTCATAGTGATGTATGTGGTCCCATCAAGACTCCATCTTTTGGGAAGCATGTATATTTTGTTACCTTCATTGATGATGCTACTCGCCATACATGGGTGTATCCTATGAAAGCAAAGAATGAGGTATTTTCTTGCTTCAAAGCATTTTTAGCTATGGCTGAAAATTTTTCTTCACAAAAGCTTTTGACTCTACGCACGGATCGTGGTGGTGAGTACATGTCACAATGAGTTTAATGCTTTTCTTCATGAAAGAGGTATTTCACACCAATGTACGGTGCCATATACACCTCAACAAAATGGTGTTGTCGAGCGTAAAAATAGAACTCTACTTGAAATGGCACGATGTATGGTTAAAGGAAAGCATCTTCCTCATAAGTTTTGGATGGAAGCGGTCATGTGTGCAAATTATGTGTTGAATCGCTACCCTACAAAAGCATTGAGAGTCATCAGAGTCTCCTTATGAGGCTTGGAATGGTCATAAGCCTATGGTTAGTCATATGCGTGTGTTTGGTTGTTTGGCATATGCTCTTGTGCCATCACAACAACGTCACAAACTTGATGACAAGGCAAAGAAATGTATATTTGTTGGTTATAGTGCTGAAAGTAAGGGATATCGGTTGTACCATCCATTGACGAACACAAATATTGTGAGTCGAGATGTGGTATTTGCTGAAAATTCAGTTTTCCCTCTACTTGAGTGCAAAAAACTGCCAACAGTTAGCTCACAAGATGTGTTCGATACACTCATGCCTTTGTTCCAAAATGGTGCACTTGACTATGGCCATGTAGATCAGCCAACTGAGGCTCAAAGGGCTGAAAATTCCAGCCAAATGGGGCTGAAAATGTAGAGAATTTGCCATCAAACATGGCTGAAAAAATTCAGCCAAAAATTGCCAAAACTATTGGAAATTTCCAGCCACATATGGCTGAACATATGCATCAAAATATGGCTGAAACTGAACATGAAATTCAGCCCACGCATGATGTACATATTGAAGATGTTTTACATAATGAACGCATGTCTATCAAGAGTGCACAATCTATGCCAAAGTGGCTGAAACAAACTTTGCAAGATAGCAAATTGAGTGCACCTTTACTTGGTAGAACAAGATCAAGCTCTCACCATGCATCAAGTAATTTTGTGGATTATTCTCTTATTGCTACAGCATGTAATGAAGAGCCACTTTCTTTTGAAGATGCATGTGACGGTCCACAATGGATGAGTGCTATGCAATCAGAAATGGATTCCATACATAGGAATGGTACTTGGGAGATATGTGAATTGCCAAAAGGGAAGAATGCCATTGGTACAAAGTGGGTTTACAAGATAAGTGAAAATCTGATGGTAGCATTGATCGCTACAAAGCTCGATTGGTTGCCAAAGGATATGCGCAACAATATGGCATTGATTATGACGAAACTTTTGCACCTACTTCATGCATGACTACCATTCGTACTGTGGTTGCATTGGCTGCCCATCGAAGTTGGAAAGTGCATCAGTTGGATATAAAAACAACCTTCTTGAATGGTGATTTGCAAGAAGAGGTTTATGTGAAGCAACTTCCTGGATTCGCTATGAGAGGGAAAGAGCATATGGTTTGTCGCTTGTATAAAGCCTTGTATGGTCTCAAGCAAGCTCCACGTGCATGGTATGACAAAATACATAAGCACTTGATTGCTCTTAGCTTCACATGTAGTCCGATTGAAAGCACACTCTATGTACGCAAAAATGGGGCTGATCTTATGGTGCTTGTTCTTTATGTCGATGACATACTCTTGACTAGGTCATGTGATGCAAAACTTGACATTCTTATGGCTGATTTGCAGCATACTTTTGATGTCACTTATCTTGGTCTTTTGAGCTACTATCTTGGCATCCAGTTTGTATCTGTTGAGGGGGGAATTGTTATGCATCAAGCCAAGTATGTTGAGAAACTACTTCATCGTTTTGACTTTGAGGATTGTAAGCCAGTTTCCACACCAGTTGAGACAGGATTCAGGTTCTCAGTTGAGGATTCCAGTGATGCATTTGACACTTCTCTTTATCAGCAAGATGTGGGATGTCTTATATATGCATGCAACACAAGGTCGGATATACAGTATGCAGTTTCCCAGTTGAATCGATTCATGCATAGCCCTGGCACTAAGCATTGGCAAGTGGTGAAACGTGTGTTTAGATATCTCCGAGGCACTTTGAGCTTAGGTCTCTTTTATGGCAGAGATTTTCAGCCATGCTGGCATGCTTTTATAGATAGTGATTGGGCTGGTTGTTATGATACTCGCGTGTCCACTAGTGGTAATTTCTTTTTCCTTGGAGACTCATGCATATCTTGGTTGAGTAAGAAGCAACCTACAGTGGCGACATCAAGTTGTGAAGCTGAGTACAGGGCAGTTTTCACAGCTACAGTGGAATGTATATGGCTGAGACGCCTATTGATGGATCTTTGCATGGAGATTGATGCTGCTATGCATATTCTCACAGATAGTCAGAGTGCTTTGGCTGTTGCACGAAACCCAGTGTTTCATGCACGGACCAAACATATTGAGGTGCATTATCACTATGTGAGAGAGTGCCTTCATGCAAGAGATATTGATTTGGTATATGTGCCTACACAAGATAATGTGGCAGACATATTCACCAAAGCTCTTCCACGGGAAAAGTTTGAAGCTTTTCGCAAAGCTTTAGGCTTGTTACCTTGTGGGGGCTGATCTGTCACTCCCTGTATGTGTTCACATCATTCGCTCCAGGGGGGTTTGTTACACTTATGTGTTCCTCGAGTAGCTTTGATATGAACCGTTTCCCTATACATGGGCACTTTTTACTCTAGTGCTGGCTAGAGGTTTTTTCCCCATGTTACCACATACTTGATAATCTCATATGTGGTGGTACTTTGTACTTAGGGATATTATTCAGCTCTTACTTCAGTTCAGTTCCTGATCAATAGAGAGAGCTATTCCAGCCATCGTCTTCTCCGTGCGTCTTGCTATGTTTGTGCTCCTTGTGTGTGCTTCTTGTGTGTCTCGCACTTCTACACACACCCAACATTAAGTGTTATTGTTTTTTTATTTTTACTTTCATTTAATTTATGTCATCCATATGCATTAAGTATATTATATATGCTTGAGATGAATGATGTGAATGACTAGTGTATTTATTATGTATATTTGGAATGAATGGGAGGGTATGAAGGGTATGTGTGTGTGTGTGTGTTCATATAACTAAATTGATTACATAAGTAAATGTATTATTTGATTACCTAAAACTCTTTTATGTTTTCCAGGATAACAAAAGAAGAGTTTAGAATTAGCCATGTTCCCTCACCTTTTCCAATAATAGTTCCCCGAACTTTTATTCTAATCTTACCTTTCCTAAAATCCTTTAATTAGACTTCTTTCTACTCATCCAACTTCTCCATTCCCAATCATTTATCCTATTTGATCATAACTTTTCATTTCCTTTCCCTATCCATTAGCCTATCTTCTCCAACCCATACTTATCTTATGATAGAAGCTTATGATAAATGCATTAGATTTAATTTATTAACATGAATGTTTGTATGCATATTAAATGATAGTGTATGTATCCATGTTAAATGATAGTGTATGTATCCATGTTAAATGTTAGTGCTTATAGGCATGTATGCATGTTAGGCATGTTTTGCATGTATACATGATAGGTATGTATGCATGTTTATGTGTATGCATATTAGTGTATGCATGTTAGATGTAAGTTAGTGTATGCATGTTAGATGTAAGTTAGTGTATGCATGTTAGATGTAAGTTAGTGTATGTATGTTAGATGTAAGTTAGTATATGCATGTTAGATGTAAGTTAGTGTATGCATGTTAAATGTAAGTTAATGTATGCATGTTAGATGTAAATTAATGTATGCATGTTAGATGTAAGTTAATGTATGCATGAATGCATGTTAGTATATATTTTTATGTATATGAGTTAGTGTTTATGCATGTTCATGTATGTGTGTTAGTGTATGTGTGTTAGTGTATGCATGTTCATGTATGTGTGTTAGTGTATGCATGTTCATGTATGTGTGTTAGTGTATGCATGTTCATGTATGAGTGTATGCATGTTTATGTATGCATGTAAGTGTATGCATGTTTATGTATGCATGTTAGTGTATGCATGTTTATGTATGCATGTTAGTTAAATGCATGTTTATGTATGCATGTTAGTAAACGCATGATTGTGTATGCATGTTAGTTAAATGCATGTTTGTGTATGCATGTTAGTTAAATGCATGTTTATGTATGCATGTTAGTAAATGCATGATTGTGTATGCATGTTAGGTAAATGCATGTTTATGTATGCATGTTATCATATGCATGTTTATGTATGCATGTTAGTTAAATGCATGTTTATGTATGCATGTTAGTAAATGCATGATTGTGTATGCATGTTTGTGTATGCATGTTAGTAAATGCATGATTGTGTATGCATGCATGTTAGTTAAATGCATGATTGTGTATGCATGTTAGTTAAATGCATGTTTATGTATGCATGTTAGTGTATGCATGTTTATGTATGTATGTGAGTTAGTGTATGCATGTTTATGTATGTGAGTTATGTATATGTATGTATGTAAGTTAGTGTATGCATGTGTATGCATGTGAAGTGTTATGCATGTATGCATGAGAGATATGTATACATGTATGTTACAGGTATATGCATGCATGAATAATGATGCATGAATGCATGTTAGTATATATGTTTATGTATGTGAGTTAGTGTATGCATGTTTATGTATGTATGTTATGTATATGTATGCATAAATGAGACATGTATATTAGAATATGTACATAAGGATGAATGTATGTATCAGAAAGTTAATTAACTTATATTAGCATGATTTTTTTAAATATGTTAAGTTTTGAATATTAATACTATAACTGAGTGTTCTATATCTATGAAAGTATACTTATGGTTGTCATGTTATTTTGCAGCTCATGTTGAAGACGGATTGAAGAATTGATGAGTGGAAAAAAGAAAATATACTAAGCTGGAATTTTGTTGTTTAGCTTTTGTATAGGATAGAATTTAGTTTCTATCATTCATATAAACAGTTTATTAAATTAAAATATATATTTTTTAATCCATTTATTTTATCTTATATGTCTGACAAAGCATCTTCTAGTAGTACTTCTTTACCTTCATCTTTGTTTGAATTACTTTTTCCTATTCCACTAGAAAACAATACAATTAGTGAAGAACTAATTAAAGATTGTGTTGTAGAAGAAACTTTGTATTCGTTAGAGTATGATCCTAGATTGTCTAGAGTATTACCTTTAATTACCATGGTTTTACTTAGTCCTAAAAATAGTGAAATTCTATTCTCTCCATCTGCAAATAGAAATACTGATAGTTCTCAAATAGACTCAAACGAAACAGAAATTATTAAAGATAAAGTAACTAGTGAAGAACTGATCCTTCCATCTTATATAGATGCAGTCAATAGGTATAGAAACGCTCTGCCTTATGGTCCTCAGAAAAATATGTGCCCTGCCATAGACACCCCGCGTGCACCGTTAGCGAGACGGTTGACTTGATCCACCATCCATCACGAATCGCTCCCACATTTGAACCCGACGTGAACAACGGCATAGCAGGATAGGCATAATTTCTTTTTCTTTTTGCATATGCAATAGTTTTGTTTAGGATAAGCAATTGTAGCATCTTGTGGCGGTTCATCTTGCAGAGGTAGTACTCAAAAACCTTGTTAAAAGGATTTTTAATTTTAGCAAAACTGGAATCAAACAATTTAATTAGCTTGGTAAGAGACCAAAAAACAAGAGTACAAAAGGAAATTAAAGTTATTGTTAAAAAACTTAAGTCTAGTTCAAATATACAAAATAAAATGGATGAATTGTTTCAAGATATGATGTCTGAAACTCAAGGGTAGAAAGTAGTAGAGGCGATGCTTAAGGAAAAAGGGAAGTTCACTGAGGTAAATACAACTAATTATCTAGATATATTTAAAGATATAGCAAAATTGCATGGTTTGCCTGTAACTAAGTGGGTAACTTATCTAGTGAGGTTTGCTATAGGGTCAGCTATAAGTGTTATTGAACCTCATAGTGAGCTTGAATGGGATGACTTTAGGAAACAAATGCATAAGGAGTTTTATCTTGAAGATTATAGTCAGCATAGTAGAGAAGGGTTCATGAAATGGCTTAGCACTCCTAAGACTCAGATTTCCCTTACACAATTGCACGGTGAGTTTATGAAAAGGTTTTCACAGTTGCCAGAACAAGATGGGACTGCACTCGCACCTGAAATAGTTCTATATTTTTTAAAGGTATTACCTTCTGATATTAGAAGTGAAGTTGAAAGGAGGCTTGAGGAACCCGGGAAAAAATATGGCCTTACGGATGAGTGGGGAGCATTAAAACAAGTAGTAGAGGCAGTAGCCCAAATGAAACAAAGGCAAACATTACTTTATGATAATAATCTAAGTTTCCCACCAATATGTCCCACTACTCCAATTCCTAAAGTTATTCCTACTATCACTGAACAAGCCTCTACATCAAAACTTCCTAGTGAACTACAATTTGAAATATTATTTAATAAATTAGATAATATGATGCAGATGTGTACCAATATGTCTAAAGAAGTAGCTACACTTCAAAATAAAGTCTATTTATTAACTACTCAAGATAGAACAATTTTAGGACCTCAATTTACTCATGCCCCTCAAATAAATCCTATACCTATAGCACCTTTTATGACTCAACCAACAGCTCAAAGTAATGAACAGAGAGGCGCACACACCCGACGATGTGTTTGGTATGACTCTACAGAACACATGTCCTATGCTTGTGAAGCTTTAAAAGAAGCAAAGGAAAGAAAACTAGTAATAGATATAGATAAAAAATTATGTGATTACTGCACCCACCTTCCATTAGCTGTAAATTGGTGAAAGGGGGGTATGCAAAAACTATATGAAAATATATCTAAAGCACAAAAAAGCTCTTCTGCAGTTAGGTTAGAATGTGATGAGAGTGATCTAGATGATGAAACCTCTAATGAAACTAAAAATTATTCAATTGAAGCACTAATAAAAAAATGAATAAGACAGCATGGGACTCACATGTCGATCATTTCTCAATCTTTTCACATATACAAAATGTGGAAGAGAAGAGAAAACGGGATGAAACTCAGGATATAGATGAAACCAATCGAAGGGTAACTAAAAAACAGTTAAGGGAAGAACCTAAAAATGTTCAGTTTGGGGAAAGCAAAAATTTAGACTCAAATGAACAAAAAAGAAGAGAAATAAGGGAGGGAAAACGACCCAAAATATCAAAAAAATCTTTAGATTCAAAGCCTAATGAATAAATAGAACAAAATGAGGAAAAAACAAAGAACCTAAATGAATTCCTAAATCCATTTTAACCTCAGAATTATGTTGGTGTGTGAAACACCACAAGAACTAAACTAATGTGGTATTAGAAGACCTCCATAACCAACATTAGCTTAGCAAACCTCTAAATATGAATCTTCAACTCTGAACTTAGTGAAAATCAAATTTTCACTTCACAGAAATCTGCGCCTTTTCTTCAAACCTTCAATCTGACCTGTATTAACTTGATCTTTGCAAATTCCTTTGATCATTTACTAAGAAAGGTTCTTGCTAATGTTAAACAACACATAGCAAGTAAAACTTTCAAGTAATAACTTCAAAATCTTCTGATTTTGTTCCAAACTTTTCACTATGTCTGAAAACTGAAATTTGACTTCATCGATTTGACATACCTTCACTGTTAAGCTGATTTCTCTGAGTATGCGTCCCGTTTCTTAAAGATCTTTTGACCAAATGTAGTTGAGGATAGTAGCTTTAAAATGAGCTATCACTTACTGAAAACTTTACGGTATACTTCGAGATCTGACCTTAAGAAGTTCAGACAAATGTGCGCCAGAAAACTCGTAACTGTCAACTAACTTACATAGTCATATAAAATGACTTAGAACTCAATGTATAAGAGGAATTAGACTTAATCCTTCTACACAAACATGTGCTATATATCAGAGAAGATGTGTACAAAATGGCTTGGCCTAATTTTGCTCATAGCCATGGAAAACTCTCTCAGACTCAGAAGTTTTTCCTCAACATCTCTCTCAGAAAAGACACGACTTTTCTCTACTCACTCAGATTACAAAATTGAGTTCTCTCTTACATGTTTTTGTCTCAAATTAACTTATATACCTATGATTTACATTCTCCTAGACTTGAACTCGTAAGTTCTGAAAGTCAAATAAAAATCTAGACTCTAATTTTGCACTAATTTACAATAGTGAAATTGTCTCTTCACTTAGGCTTAATTTTCTGTATGCTTTCTCTTCACTTCTTCTTTCCTTCTTCATATGTCTTCATATGTCCATGCCTAATTAGTGAGTGAAGCCCCAACAGCTCCCCCTCAATCACTAATTAGCATGCTTTGACTTCTTCATATAGTCTTCTTCTCTTTTATTCCTGCCATCTCCTTGAACCTACTTGTCTTTACTCCATCCAAGCTTTTTGTCATAATATCTGCAATTTGATCTTTTGTAGAAGTGTACACCACTTCAATCTCTTTCTCCATTACCTTTTCTCTGAGAAAATGATACTGTATTTCTATGTGCTTTGTCCTTGCATGAAATACAGGATTTGCTGCAAGATATAATGAGCTCATATTATCTCCATGAATGATAGGTATACCTTGATCAATTCCTAAGCTTTTGAATAATGTCTGCATCCATATGACTTCCTTTGCTGCTTCTACAAGTCCTTTGTATTCAGCTTCTGTTGATGATAAGGCCACTGTATGTTGTTTCTTTGAACACCAACTCACAAGCTTATCTCCAATGTATATCATGTAGCCATGAGTAGATCTTCTATCATCCTGACTTCCTGCCCAATCTGAATCACTATAGGCTCTCAACCTTATATTTGATGTAAAAGGATAATACAATCCTTCTTTCAAAGTTCCTTTGATATATCTAAGAACTCTTTGACCTGCAACCCAATGTGGATCCTTTGGACAATGCATGAATTGAGAAAGAACACCAACTGCATAACTAAGATCAGGCCTTGTTAGTGTAGCATAAATTAAACTTCCCACTAAAGATTGATACTTCCTCATGTCTTTGAACTCTGCACCATCATATCTACTGAGTTTATGATTGACCTCTAGTGGTGTTGATGCCTCTCTGCAATTCTCCATGTTAAACTTCTTTAGAAGATTCAAGAGATACCTTTCTTGTGATACATATATACCATGTTCTGCATAAGTGATTTCCATTCCAAGAAAATATGACAATTTTCCTAGATCACTTATCTTGAATTCTCTCTCAAGTAGCTTCTTCACCTCCTTGATTCCTTCATTTGAAGTACCTGTAATTATAATATCATCTACATAAATGCAAATGTAGATCATACCTTCTATCTGTTCTTTTGATAAGTAAACTTGTATCTGCTTTTGAACTTTGATATCCAAGATCATTAAGATACTTTACAAGTCTATAATTCCAAGCTCTTGGAGCTTGCTTCAAACCATAAAGTGCTCTTCTCAACCTGCAAACATAATTTGGAAACTTGTGATCTGCAAACCCTTGAGGTTGCTCCATGTAAACCTCATCTGATATATATCCATTTAAAAATGCATTCTTAATGTCCAATTGACTCAATGTCCATCCTTTTGATGCTGCAATGGCAATGATTGTCCTTATGGTTGACATCTTTGCCACAGGACTGAATGTCTCATCATAATCTATGCCAAAAGTTTGAGCATAGCCTTTAACCACCAATCTGGCTTTGTATCTAGCTATAGTTCCATCTGCATGCTTCTTAATTTTGTAAACCCATTTATTTCCAATCACTTTCTTACCATTAGGCTTTGGAACAAGTTCCCAAGTTTTGTTCTCTTCAAGTGCATCAAACTCTTCCTTCATTGCTTCTTCCCATTGTCTCTTACCCTTTGCTTCATCATAGCTTTGAGGTTCTTCATCTTCCTTAACCATGTAAGCATAATTTTTCTGAGTCAAGTAAGAAGTATCATATGAATACCTTGTAGGTTGCTTCCTTGTTCTGGTTGACCTTCTTGGTTCACACTCTTCATGTATATCTGGATGTACTTCTTCATCAAATATTGGTCCATCTTCATTACTCCTATATGATCCAACTCTTGATGTGCTTGCTTGCATATGTTCTTCACCTCCATCTACCTACATATGTGACTTACCTCTTGCACTCCTTCTTATCTCTTCTTCAAATGTTTCAAGATCACAATCTTTATCTGCATACCAACTCTTCTGTTCATCAAAGGTCACATCTCTGGAAACAATAAAATGTTTAGTTAAAGGACTCCATAGCCTATAACCCATTTGCTTTTCATCATACCCAATAAACACATATTTTTCTGCCTTTGGTTCAAGCTTATGTCTGAGTTGTGATGGCACATAAGCATAGGCAATTGACCCAAATACTTTACAATGATCAAGTGTTGGTTTCTTACCCCACCAAGCTTCATAAGGGGTCATGCCATTCAAAGCTCCACATGGTAGCCTATTCACAAGGTATGTAGCTGTATTTACAGCCTCAGCCCAAAGATAATTAGGGCAATTCTTTTCCTTTAACATTGCTCTTGCAAACTCAACCAATGTTCTATTTCTCCTTTCTACCACCCCATTATGTTGAGGTGTATACCTGCAAGTTATCTCTCTCTTGATACCTGCATTCCAAAGATAGTCATTAAACTCTTGGGAGAAGTATTCTCCCCCTCCATCAGACCTTAACCTCTTGAGTTTTTGACCTGTAACTCTTTCTGCATAAGCATGAAAATGTTTGAAGGCTCCAAATACTTCTGATCTTTCTTTTAGAACATAAAGGGTTATCCACCTTGGAGCATCATCAATAAACAAAACATAATACCTAGATCCATTTATTGATCCTTCTTTTGTTGGTCCCCATACATCTGTATGTATGAGTTCAAGTAAACCTTCATGCTTGAAACCTTTCTTCTGAAATGGTAGTCTATGTGCTTTTCCCATCTGACAAGCTTCACACTTGTATATCATATGTTGATTCTTCACATTTGGTAGCCCCAATACAGATTGGTTCTCCACCATAGTTTTGATTCCTCTTTCATTGAAATGTCCCAATCTCTTATGCCAAAGATCTAACTATGTAATTACTTCATCACCATGTGTGATTAGGGCTTGACCAACATTTCCTTGTACTTTGAGAGTAAAAAGTCTACCTTCCTTCTTACCACAAACAATGGGATTGTATCCATCCTCTGGATCTTCAACAAATACCCCTTCATTTGTAAATCTGACTTGAAAACCTTTTTCCACTATTTGTCCAACACTAATCAGATTCTTTGGTATTGTTGGAACATACAAAACATTTGTTAACAAATCAGCTCCACTCCTGCACTTCACTTTTCCAATTGAATGCACACTATGTTTTGTATTATCACCTGTTTGTACTGTATGACTTGAATTGCCTTCTTCCAATTCTGACAACAATTCTATATTACCTGACAAATGATTTGAACAACCAGAGTCAATATAAAATACCTTGAGATCCTCCTTCTCTGATGAACTTATTGAATTCATCATCAATGTTGTATGAGTGTCATTCTGTGTATCATTTGCATAATTGTAATATGTGGTGTTGTAAGATTGATTCTGATTCCAATTTCTTCCACCACCTCTACCATAACTTCCTCTTGAATTCTGTCTTCCTCTTTGAAATTGATTCTGAAACCTTCCACCTCTTCCTCTGCCATTGTTGTTCTGATTTTGGCTTGATCCTTGTTGATTATGCCAACAATCATATGCTAGATGATTGCTCAATCCACAAATCCAACATGTCTTCTTGTTATTGTTCTGATTACCTCTACCTCTTCCATTTCCTCGACCTTTACCTCTGCCAATACCTCTTCCTCTTGCATAATTTGCTTGAGTTGTTGACTCTTCTTCATCCTTTGCCTTGCCTTTATCTCCTTTCTTCTTATTCTTCATGTACATTGCAGAACTTTGACCTTTGTCTCCATCTGGCTTCAAGTCTTGCTCAAATGTGAGCATCAATCCAAGTAATTGATTCAATTCTGGCACATAATGGTTTAATGAGAGTTCTATTGAAAGTACAAAAGGCTTCCATCTTTCATCACCTCTTAACCCTGCAAGTAATTGTGCTATCAACCTATGATCTTCAATATCCTCATCAATGGATCCAAGGCTATCTGCCAAGTCCTTCATCTTAGTGACATAATCACTAATGTTCTGATTTTGCTTTTTCTTGAATGTGGTGAACTCTGACCATAAGCTGGCTTTCCTAGCTTTAGTAGTGTTTTGGAAGTGATCTTCCAAAGCATTCCAAATGTCTTCAGCTGTTTCTAAACCTCTGATATGTGGCAACAAATGATCTGTAATAGTGTTATATATATAAGCTCTTGCACTTGCATCTCTCTTCTGCCATAGCTTCAAAGCTTCTAGCTCTTCCTTTCTTGGATGACTCTCATCTTCAAATTTAGGCTTTTCTTCTTCACCTGTCACATATACCATTAGGTCCTTACTCATAAGTAAGGCTTCCATCCTCATTACCCAAGCAGGATAGTTATCTCTGTCCAATTTGTCAATGGACACATGATCTGCCATAGTATCCTTGCTTCTGCTTCAACCTGTAAGTATAAAGTTAAAGAATGATACCTTTTGTAGACCTTTACCCTTGGGAGTAACTTCGAAATAATCTTCTGATAACTTTTGTTTGTTGAACACCTCAGCTTCCACCTTCTTTGATAAAGAACTCTTCAATTCTTCTTGTATCTTCTCTCCTTTTACTCTCGAGGACCTTATCTGCTCTGATACCACTTGTTGGTGTGTGAAACACCACAAGAACTAAACTAATGTGGTATTAGAAGACCTCCATAACCATCATTAGCTTAGCAAACCTCTAAATATGAATCTTCAACTCTGAACTTAGTGAAAATCAAATTTTCACTTCACAGAAATCTGCGCCTTTTCTTCAAACCTTCAATCTGACCTGTATTAACTTGATCTTTGCAAATTCCTTTGATCATTTACTAAGAAAGGTTCTTGCTAATGTTAAACAACACATAGCAAGTAAAACTTTCAAGTAATAACTTCAAAATCTTCTGATTTTGTTCCAAACTTTTCACTATGTCTGAAAACTGAAATTTGACTTCATCGATTTGACATACCTTCACTGTTAAGTTGATTTCTCTGAGTATGCATCCCGTTTCTTAAAGATCTTTTGACCAAATGTAGTTGAGGATAGTAGCTTTAAAATGAGCTATCACTTACTGAAAACTTTACAGTATACTTCGAGATCTGACCTTAAGAAGTTCAGACAAATGTGCGCCAGAAAACTCGTAACTGTCAACTAACTTACATAGTCATATAAAATGACTTAGAACTCAATGTATAAGAGGAATTAGACTTAATCCTTCTACACAAACATGTGTTGTATATCAGAGAAGATGTGTACAAAATGGCTTGGCCTAATTTTGCTCATAGCCATGGAAAACTCTCTCAGACTCAGAAGTTTTTCCTCAACATCTCTCTCAGAAAAGACACGACTTTTCTCTACTCACTCAGATTACAAAATTGAGTTCTCTCTTACATGTTTTTGTCTCAAATTAACTTATATACCTATGATTTACATTCTCCTAGACTTGAACTCGTAAGTTCTGAAAGTCAAATAAAAATCTAGACTCTAATTTTGCACTAATTTACAATAGTGAAATTGTCTCTTCACTTAGGCTTAATTTTCTGTATGCTTTCTCTTCACTTCTTCTTTCCTTCTTCATATGTCTTCATATGTCCATGCCTAATTAGTGAGTGAAGCCCCAACAAATTAGAATAGAAAAATGATGCAAAATAAATACTTTACGACATACTTTTGAAAAGTCAAGTGACTATGTCACTTGAACAATTATTTTTTATAGCTAAACTTGAATTTAAAGAAAACTTTATAAAAATGATTAAGAGAAAAAGATTCCCATTTAATACTGATATTGAAATGCAAGAAAATATAGATGTGTCTCATATTTCAAAAGATCTTCTTTCTTCTGACTCTGATGATGAGGAAGAAAGTGAAGGTTATGTCAATAAAAATTTCCTAGGTCTGATTCTTCTAGATAATATAAATTAACAATCTGAAAGTAATTATAAAAAAGAGTTTTTAGGCTAGAGGAACACCTGAAATTAAAGTGAACTTAGGAGATAGAAAAAATTCATGTATAGCTTTAGCTTTATTAGATGCAGGTTTTGAAATTAATGTAATCTCAAAAGAATTGTATGATAAATTTAGATGGCCGATACATAAACAACATGGGTGGATAATGAGAACGGCAGATAATGGATGTGGTGCACTTTTAGGAGCCTGTGCAAACATTCCAATTTCAATAGGAGGAATAACTAAAACATTTCATTTTTTTATTCAAGATAATTGCTCTTACGAAATCATTTTAGGACAATTGTTTATTTGTGAAACACTAATGGAAACAAAAGTAATGGAAGACGGCTCTGCATATGCTGAAATTAGGTCAAAAGATGATTTGCAATCATTACAAGTTATGATTGTTAATCCAAACCACACCAGAAATCGAGAACAAATTAGAAAAACACCAATCCGATCACAAGAGAAGTTGCACGAGATTCATCTGCCTCTTTGTGAATCTAGGACTTATTTTGATCAGAATTTTTATTAGACACCATTGTTGAGCGGGACAACAGTGGTAACTGGTTTGAAATCTTGCAAAAATATGTACATAAAATGGAAAGTTTTTCTGTTTATTTTACATCCTCAAAATTACAAATTTTAAATAATAAAGATATTCTTAGGAAGATAATGAAAAAACATGAAAAATATTTTAAAAGTAAAGGTTATATGTCTACAAATGAACATATTGAAAATGTAATTGAAACATCTTTTTCTTCTTCTTTACTTGATGAAATTAATCAAACTTTACATGATGAAAAATTAATGCAAATTATACTTTTGAACTCGTTAAATGAATATGAACTAATTTTGAAATTTGTTTCAAATTCTTATAATGAAGCTAAAATTAATATGAAATATAAAACAGTTCATAAAAAAGTTAAACCTGTAGCCCAGGCTTTACCTGAAGGGAGTGACGAGAAAATAAAGCAAGTAGCTAATGATCCCATTTTACGTGATATTTCAAAAATAGGATATAATTTTACTGATGAAACTATTAAATTAATAAAAATAGGAAATGAAGACTCTTTTTTACTGCCTATTGAATGTGAAATGTTTCGTGAAAAGATAAGAAAACATGGAAAAGCTTTCTCTCTTTATCCTCACGAAATAGGATGTGTTGACCCTAGAATAGTATCTCCAATGATTATATTTACCGTAGCTCATATTCCTTGGAATCTTCGCCCTATACCAATTCCAAAGGCTCATTTACCTGAGCTAGTGAAACTGCTTAAGGAGAAGATGCGTATGAAAATTCTAGAACCTTCCTCCGCACCTTATTCTAATAGATGGTTTACTGTTCCTAAAAAGAATGTTAAGCTTAGATTTATCCAAGATTTACAACCCATAAATAAAGTTACAATTAGGAATGTAGGAACCATCCTTATTGTAGGAGAATTTACCGAAGATTTTGTTGGGCATTCTATCTATTCTATGGATGATTTATATTCCGGATATGATCCGTTCCAGCTTGCTACTGAGAGTGGAGATATAACTACAATGAAGGCTCCTTTAGGTTTAGTCCGTACGTGTACTCTTCCTCAAGGAGCTACAAACTTGGTAGCACATATGATGAATGCAATGAATATGGTTCTTCATTATTTTATTCCTACTGTGACCATACCATTTATAGATTATATTCCAATTAAAGGCTGTGAAGAAAAGGAAAAAGATGAAACATTAAATTCTTTAGGATGTAGGAACTTTGTATCTAATCATATTTCAGATTGTGAGAAAATACTTAAAAGATTTGAAGAAGTAGGATTAACATTTTCCATAGAAAAATCAGTAATTGGAGTTAATGAAATTCTTATTGTAGGACATTTATGTGGTTACTATGGTCATAGGCCTTATCCACCAAAAGTGGATGCTATAAATAAATTATCTAAAACTTGTAGGAACATTAGTGAGGTAAGACGTTTCTTAGAAGCATGTGTATTTTATGCTATTTGGATTCCACATTACGCCCATGTAGCTAATCCGTTGTATGATCTACTTAGGAAAAATAGGAAATTTAAATGGACTAAAACTCATTTAAAGTTAAAAAAAAAAGGTTTTGATTGGTTAAAAAACTATGGTTTAAGGGTAGTTTAAGGTAAACCTATGGTTTAGACGTTTTGTTCTCTGAAGGACTTAATGTATAGGGAAAAATGTATAAAATTGAAACCTTCTCAAATATTTTAAATTTAAATGAATAATTAAATATGTTAATTAATAATTGACATTATTTAAATAATATTAAGATTATGGAAGATATATTTAAATTTAGTAATTGACAGGTTGAATTTAATTGATTCTAAAGTAAATAAATAATAGGAGCTCATGTTATTTTGCAGGTACTTCATTTACTCTAAACTTTAGGCTATGATTGTTCATTTACTCTAAACTTTAGGCTATGATTGTTTGTGCACACATTTTCATGTTGTCCTTCTGGCAAGAGGAGAGAGAAGGCCATCTCTCTTACTTTTGCATCTCATTAAATGTGAAGCAAATTTTTTTTTTGCTTTATTTTAGTCATCGACGTAGAGAGATGGAGAGAGGAGTTTAATTTTATTTTATTCTCTTTTTTTCTTTCTTCTTTTTTCTTTTCCCTTCTTCCTTTCCTTCTTTTTCTTTCTTTTTCTCCCTCTCTTCTTCCTCTCTTTTCCCTCTTTTCCTCTCTTCTACCTCTATTTTCCCTCTCTTCTCTGCCGGTGGCATAGCGCATTGTGCGCAGCAGAAGAGAGAGAGAGAGAGCGAGAGAGAGAGAGAGAGTTCTTTTTTTATTTTATTTTTTTTCTTTTTATTCTCTCCCTCCCCCTACTGTAGCCGGCAGACCAGCATGCAGAGAGGGAGAGAGAGAGAGAGAGAGAGAGAGAGAGAGAGAGGTTTTTTTATTTTATTTCTTATTTCTTTTTTTATGTTATTTCTTTTCTTTTTTATTTTTATAAATATTATATGTGTTTGAATTACTTTTTCTTATTCCACTAGAAAACAATATAATTAGTGAAGAACTAATTAAAGACTGTGTTGTAGAAGAAACTTTGTATTCGTTAGAGTATGATCATAGATTGTCTAGAGTATTACCTTTAATTACCATTGTTTTACCTAGTCCTGAAAATAGTGAAATTCTATTCCCTCCATCCGTAAATAGAAATATTGATAGTTCTCAAATAGACTCAAATGAAACAGAAATTATTAAAGATAAAGTAACTAATGAAGAGCTGATCCTTCCATCTTATATAGACACAGTCAATAGGTATAGAAACGCTCTGCTTATGGTCCTTAGAAAAATATGTGCCCTGCCATAGACACCCCGCATGCACCGTTAGCAAGACGGTTGACTTGATCCACCAGCCATCACGAATCGCTCCCATAGCGGAGAACTTTCACCATGATGGCCTATGGGGATTAGCTAATGTTCTTTTGAATGACCCTACCAATAATAGCGATGTATGTGAAGCACTTAGATTGTTTTCTCATTTCCGTTCTAGTGCTCTTTCCATTCCTACTCTTGAAGAGGGTATAGGGTCAACACTGATAAGCTTTCAAAATCCCCCATTTTTATATTCTGGCTCGTCTCCCAATGACACTATAGACTTTTGTCGAGAACGGCTTGCCTACAATGCCCGATTTTCCATTCGCATGATGTCCATCCTAAATTCTTTCATCTTTTTCTTCCTTTTACATAACCCATCTTATGGTCCGACATTCGAATTGCAGACCCTCAATAGCGGATCTTACCCTTATGCTGCCCTCATCTATTGATCCTTCAACTTACGGTCATGTCACCTTCGTGAAGCCATGAATCATGGCTCTAAGTCATTTTCTATTTACTCAGCTCCGTTCTTAGCTTGGCTATATCATTTACCAAACCACCCTTCAGTCACCCTTCCTTCAGCCAACCCTTCAGTCACACTCCCTTCAGCCACCCCTTTCACCACCATCCCTGTAGACACCTAGACTTTCCTTCCGTCGCATGACATTCAGTCGCATGACATTCAGTCGCATGACATTCAACCACGCGGCATTCGTGCCCGTACTAGTGACACATGCCATCCCTCTACCTCCGCCCCTCCTCTCTCACCTCACATCTCGCTTGATTCAGCCTCCGCATCCACTCCCATTCCAAACCCATATTCTCTTCCTTCCATTTCATAGTCCAGCTTGATTCCTCATCATGAGAACCCTCAACCCGCATTCCTCAATACCGTCAGCACCCCTTTGGAAAAAATGAAATCTCCTTCCCATGTCATTCCTCCTCCAGTAGTCTCCTCCCTACCACTCCAACCACTTGCAAATCCAACCAATACTCCTGCTTTCGCGCATCAAATTCCCCTTTCAGCCCCACCTCCAGCCACTATTACACACGACCACTCTATTCCGTCTGTTGTAACAGTTGATATTCCATTTCCATCGGTTCCCATAGTTGATATCCCAACAGCCCCCTCGTTTCTCAATTTACTCCGCGATGCTAGTGTCATTGCTATAGGTAGTGCTAATGCCTCCACGGTATCTTTGGATTCTGTGTCAGCAGCAGCCCCCATTCATCAACAGTATATCGCAACTATCGATAACATCAATAGGCTCGCCACATCTCAATGGAACTCTCTCCAAGATTCGGTGCACTTGCTCAAAGAAGAATGAGATAGATACCATGATATTTGATTCTGCCACTAAAGCCTTATCAGATCTCCAAAATTGCTTCTACATGGGTCTATGCGATAGCACTGCATGCCGTCGTATTAAGAGAGAAAGGGATCAAATTTGGCATTTCATGAGTTCCCTCCAGATCATGCTTGAACAAGCTTACATTCCCATGCCTTCCTCTCCCCCACCCTTAGATGCTCGCCCCAACCCTCCCCTTCCACAAATCCTTAATAAAGCATTCTCATACATTAATCCTTAATTAAATAAACTTGCAACCAGCATTCTCATGCATTCTGCATTCTCTTTCTCTCAATGTAATAAAGTATTAAGGGATACTTATCTTTTTTTCTCTAGTCTCCTCTGGACTCATTTTGTTGTTTTATTCAAGTTTGTGGTATCCCAGCCCCCTCTTTGGTTCGTGTTTTTGGGTTTGGTATGTGGTCTCTCCGGGACGGAGAGTCCAGTAGGTGGTAGGCATCTGATACTCCTCACTCTTGATACAAATGTCAAAATTCAAATAAGCGATCAAGATATCGTGTGAAGAAGAATTGCAATGTCTTCCTAAGGTCCGGATCCAAGTATTGGGAAGGTTCAGGTGAACCCTCCCTTAAGTGGTTTTAAGTATACATTGAAGAATTAAAAGGCAAAGGTATGTGCAAAGGTATATGAAGCGGCGTACGTAGAAGTAAAAGTGTATGGTCCAATCCAATCACTACAAGACAAAATAAGAATTCGTTGGCTAGACGATCTTGGGACATCAAGGGGCCCCAAGAGACTCTAGCAGTTACTTTAGCAGTTAGGTGCGTACGTGAATCGAGACTAGAAAGGAAGGCAAGGACTATTCTTGGAGGACTAAGCAAGGTGAGCATAGTCTAAGCTAGGCAAGAGAGAGAAGGGCAAGGGACATAGAGTGTGTGATGCAGAGAAGTGAAGTGCAAGGCTTAGCCAAGATATGCATGAGCTACCAAGCATGAAGCAGAGACCACTAGTGGATACACGTGTCATAGCAACCAGATCAGTCAGAGTCAGAAAAAGCATGTAAATTTGGCGGTAGTGATGCCCCCTTGGGATAAAACAATCCAAGTAGTCGAGTACCACACAAGTAGTGAAAGATGCGCTTAACTGCTTGCCAATGCTTGACTCCTGGGAAATGCATAAACCTGTCCATTTGTGAGATACCAAGCTGAATATCTGGCCAAGTAATGCATAAGTAAATCAAGCATCCAACAGATTGCTGATAGAGAACAACATCAAATGCATCTCCAGCATCATGAAGTCTCCATCGTAAACCTATCTCCATAGAAGTGGCAATAGGTTTACAGTCTTCAAGGCCAAAATGTTGAAACAATGTGTCAATATATTTGGTTTGACACAGATCCATTCCACCATCAACATGCATAAATTGAATGCCCAAATAATGATGCAAATGCCCCGAATCAGACATCTCAAATGAGGCATGCAAATCAGCCTTAAAATCAGCAATATGCTTCTCACGAGGACCAATGGAGCAGCATGTCTCAACATACACAACAATGATCAGAAGTACATCATTAGCACGCTTAACATATAAGGTGCTTTCAGTTGGACCGCTTTCAAAACCATGTGCAATCAGATAGGCATGTATCTTTTCATACCAAGCATGTGGTGCTTGCTTCAAACCATATAATGCCTTCTTTAACCTGCACACCTAGTTTTCATGACCTTTCTGCATAAAGCCACAAGGTTGAAAAACATACACTTCTTCATGAATCACCATTCATAAATGTTGTTTTAATGTCCAACTAATGTACATTCCAACCATGATAAGCTGCAAGTGCAGAGATGCTATGAACAGTAGTCATTCAGTAAGTAGGAGCAAAAATCTCATCAAAATCAATGCCTCTTTCCTAAGCATAACCCTTTGCAACAAGCCTAGCCTTATACCTATCAATTGTTCCATCAGGTTTACGCTTCAACTTGTATACCCACTTAGTGCGAATGGACTTCTTGCCAGGAGGCAAGTCACATAAATACCAGGTACCATTTTTCATCATAGTATCATATGCATGCAACCATCCAATGTTCAAAATTTTGTGCTTCATCAAATGAAACAGGCTCAGTCTCATCATAGAGACTAGACGCAGCCATAACATAGCAATATCATGCAAAAGAGGTACTATCGAGTATGATATGACAAAGGTGCATCTAATTTGCTGTCAGGCAAGGTCTGCACCAGCCATTTTGGCATAGTTTTTGCCTACTCAATATTAGCTCTCTCAACAATAAGTGCATCATGTAAATCTGCATCAGAAATGGAGTGATCTGCATCATCACATGAAACCTACAAAGGTTGAGAAGTTGCCTCATTAGGACCAGCACTAGATTTTCTACCTATAAAAAGAGGCAGTAAAGTATCATACATGTCTTTGGATCAAACAGATGTCTAGATTGTCTATCTATAAAAAGAGGCAGTAAAGTATCATACATGTCTTTGGAGCTAACAGATGTCTGCTTCATACATGAAAGTAAGGGCTGAATAGCATGTTCCACAAAAACAACATCATGGCTAACCAGAATGCATTTAGTCTATGGATGATACAGATGATAGCCTTTGCTTTCAGAATTGTACCCAACAAAATTACATTTCAATGTTTTATCATCCAATTTTTTGCGATGTTGTTCAGGCACTAATGCATATGCCAGAGAACCAAAAACACGCAGATGAGGAATAGATGGCTTGCGACCATGCCAAGCCTCATATGGAGTGATAGACTGTAGTGCTTTAGTGGGACACCTGTTAAGTACATATGTTGCACACATAACAACCTCAAACCAGAAACCATGTGGTAAAGCCTCACTCTTGACCATACAACTCGCCATCTCCATGAGTAACCTATTCTTCCATTCAGCAACTCCATTCTGTTGAGGTGCAAACACAGGGTGTATGAAGCTAATAAATGTTGGAAGTTTTAAGAACATGAAAGTGAAATTAATGTTGAGTATGGAGAAGAGAGAGATGTTGAAATGATTATGGGAATAGGAATGTAGGAGTGCAAGTTAGATTTATGAACATGACTGATAAGAATGAAAGAGAACCATACACACGAATCAAATTTAGAAGGAAGAATGGTCCAGTGAAGGAGCTTCTTAAACACTTCCTAATTCTAATCCATATGCATAGTCTTCTTTGGATGATATGTATGCATGACGAGAATAGATGGAATCCTTACACATAAATCAGTTTCGAAAGGAAGAATGGTCCAATATTGGAGCTTCTTATACACTTTCAGAAACTAATCAATATGTATGGGTATGTATGGATTATATGCATGCAAGTGAATTATGATGATAGATTTTAATCACAAGCTCAATGAAACATCCTCACTGGTTCAACGCAATACTGCGGAGCCTTCTCACACATAGAAGAAAATAGAAGACATGTAAAAATACTTAAGAGACTGAGAGACAAGAGACAAGAGACAAGAGACAAGTCACAAGTGACATGAATTAAAAGGATTTGAATTAAGATACATGTATAAGATCGTCGTGATACGTCAAGCTAAGCAGTCTACTGATCAAAGGCGGTTCCGATCTTCAAACCATGACAGTTCAACCGAATGTCACACGTAAGAAGGTGAGTTCCACTTCATTGACCCTATGTATGTCTAGGCTTGTAACGTCTAACTAAAGAAGTCTAAGACTCATTAAAACCACCTCTAACTCACTCACATGCTCCACTGAGGGTGAGTGAAGATAGAGATGCTCGTTTCAAGAGCCTATCCTAGATTAAAGTTCTAACTTAAATTTGAAACTAGGTACTATACTCATACTAGCCCACCTTGGATCCTCACTCACTCAACTGAGGGTGATCGTCTCAAGGAAACCTTAAGCTAGCAAGAGCCCTATGGATGCCTAAAAATGATGCTCTAGGAGTTTGGATGAGGGTTTATATAGTTTTTTGAATGAATTTGGGCCCTTGGATCTAGAGAAATCAACTCTCAACTCTAGGATCACTACTTTCGATTACAACCATTTGATTAATCAAATCAATGGCTTGGAATTGTTCTTTCTATCAGATCTAGTGTAAAGGAGTGAAATTTAGGCACCTTCATTCTCCACCATTGGATCTGGGGATGATCTGGACCTTCGGATCAGTGCTTACATCAATTCGAATAAGATAAGCCACTATTTTTTGAGAAACTTTGCATTATTGATCTTTGACTGTCAAAAAAGTCTTCTTTGATGAAGAAACTCGTGGATCCTCCTTACTTTATGCTTTAGTGCATATCCACCCTTGAATATGAGCTCATCTTGACCGTACAACATGGTTCAATCATATTTTGCCATGTGGCAGTCCTTCAAGCCTTCAATTTTCTTATTCTAGAAAACTGCAGTGACCTTGAAAACTGGATTTTTTACTCTTTAACCCTTGAAATATCCTTTGATGAAGATAAAAGTTTGTAGGACTATGTTTTGAAAGGCCTCCTTTAGGAATATGCAAAAAAAACTCCCATCTGAATCTTCCTTGTACAAGTTTGACTACATTTGGAAGCTTGCAAGGTGGCATTAAGGTGTCTAAGAAGCTCTGATAGCCTTGAAACTTTGTACAAATATGTAGCCACATATGGTCTTTATACATGCCAAACCATATGGCTAACAAAAAATTCCTATACAAAATTTTGTGGGGTCTAAGTGGATAAAAATTACATTTTTTACAAAATGCACATGGCATATGAATGTGCTAGAAAATCCATTTTCATGTGAAATTTTGGCTATAGACTGCCTTTGATAGGCTTTACAAGTATATGAATTTTCATGTGATTTGGAGACATTGAAATTTTTGCCCTAATTTCCAAAGTTTGACCAGCTTTGACTGCTACCCTGGATTTGCTCGATTTCTTCCAAAGTTTGCATGTGAACTCCCTTTGACATCCTTGATGCATCTTGGACTTCTCAGAGAATTCTGGCTACCTTCACCAAATGTGTTTCCTGTAGGCCTTCATGGTTGAGAGAGGAGAGAAAATTTCGACGACATTCGCCCCCACTAAACCTGCGATTCCTCCGGAAGCGCCACTCTAGTATCTGTGAAAAAACAAAATGTTCCAGGCATCAAATTATTTTATAGGCAACATACATGGAAGGAAAAATTGATCATATGCATGAATGAGTAGGCAACCTGACATGAAGCAAAATTTGCATGAAAGAAAGAATTAAAACACGCAACATGAATATGCATGAACAAATAGGCAACATATATGCAAATGAACAAGCAAAATTGACAACAAGAAAGAAAACAAACAAGCATCAATATGAAGTGGAAGTGGATGTATTGAGTCGTTTTAAGCATCAGTTCCTCTCATCTTGAAGAAAAATTTGTACCTTTTTCATAAAGCAATCTACCTTAAATACGATTATAAACAAAGATTTAGGATTTTCAAGAGACATCTTTCATCTTTAGATTATTTTAGATCAACTCCTTTCCTACATAAATATGAATATGCTCTTTCTCTAATAACATGCAAGGAAATCTAACTAAACTCCACTAATGCATAAATCTGCCTATATAGCCCATGATTTATTCTACTATGCCTCTTTATCCTCCTTTGGCTTGCTCCCTTTTTTTTTTTAATGATGATTCGACAACTTTATGGTTACGATCACTTTTTTGGGGTGGAACAAAGTGTAAACTTCCTGGTAATATGTAGCAGCTTTTTTTTTTTTATGACGGGGAAAATTTAAACCCCGATACAAGGTACAACCATTTTTTATGACAGAGAACAGTCGTTTAAACTCCGATACAAGTGTTGTGAGATGGACTAAGGATGTAGAAACATGCAATAGAAGGAGCTAGGATTTCAACAATTATGCTTTCGATACAGGATACATATGCATGTTTATATATGAAAGTCATGTCACCAAAATAAAACTCCAAATCTACATGCCCTATCTTTCCACAATCCTAGATTATAATCAATTTCTTAGTGGATAAGTTACTACTTAAGATACAATTTTACACAAGTAGAGAAATCATCATTTGCCTTTTTCTTTTTACTCAAGTGATGTGGATATGCAATGCAATGCAAAAACTGAAAACAAACATGCATGAAACAAGAACGGAAAAAAAATAAAACAAAGCAACATGAACTTGAAAAATTAATGATATTTTTATATGTTTTTTATTTTTATTTTTATTTTTTTAATTTTACTTTTTATTTTATTTTTTATAACATGGATACTCTTGTTTATGAATCGGCCTCATTGTTTTCATCTTCTTCAATGTCATCATCCAAAATGTACTCGTCATTATCACGTTTCTTGAATAGCTTTATCCTTTTACCTGCAATCAAAGTTTTTAGTGCAACACCATTTTCACAAAGAGCATACGTACCATTGTTGTTGACTTTTGATACAATGTATGGCCCAAACTAGGTACTTCTAATTTTTTCATATGTTCCAAAAAATCCTTTATGACCTGCCCATAATGTCTCATGCATTTCCTTCATTACTTGCAATTGAAGCACTCGTTTTCCTAGGAATCGTTGTGGATTCTTAACCTTACCCTTAGCATGTCTCCAAAGATAACCGTTACATAGGAAAAATTTATAAGCTCGTTTCCTAATGTTACGGAATCTATTCATAGTCCAGGTAGGTAATGGTTGTAGTGTACTTAGATACTTTCCTATGTCTCTCCATTCATTTTCATACTCAGACTCATGAAATTTCTCATACTCATATATATGTGGAACATAGTCAACTAAATTCACATTCTTTAGTAGATCACTTTCAAGAGCATCATCAAATCTAGCTCTCGATAACATATCAGCAACTGAGTTTGACTTACCTGAAATATGAACTAACTCAGGATTTATGAACTTAATATATGAGATCCATCTAAGCATGGCTATATCAGGAGATGAACAATTGGCTATCATTCCAATGAGAGGCAAACAATCAGTCTCAACTTTGACATTTGCACCAATGAAATATTCTTTGTCTGTTTTCAAAGATGTTACCATACCCCATAGTTCTCGTTTGATCTGTGGATATTTTCGTTGTGTTTCATGTAGAATTTTGGCACCAAACCTAATTGCATATCTATTCCCTTCACTATCATTTTGACTTATGACCCAACCTATACCAATAAGACCAGTATCAACAGTCAATATAATAGGTTTGTTAGCAGAATAGTCTACACGCTTAAGGATGGGAGCTTCAAGCAATAATTTCTTCAATTTACGCATAGCTTGAGTGTGTTTGTCAGTCCAAATAAATTCTCGTTTCTTCCTCAACAAGTCATAGAGACAATCAGCAACATGAGAAAAGTGTGGGATCCAAATAACATAAAAGATGCAAGCACCAAGAAATCTACGTACCTCACTCACGTTGTTACATGTTTTAGAAATCTTGCTAATGGCATCAACTTTTTGTGGGTATGGCTTTCGACCATAATGGCCACATAAATGTCCAACAATAAGAACCTCGTTAACACCAAAAACAGATTTTTCTATGGAAAATATGAGACCTACCTCTTCAAATCGTTGAAATATTCTTTCACAATCAGAGATATGGTCAAGAACAAATTTACGACATCCAGATGAATCTAAAGTAATTTCCTTTACACGTTCCTCACTCCCTTTAATTGGAATATCATCAATGAATGGCATAGTTATATGAGGGATAAAATCATGTAAGACCATATTCATAGCACTCATCACATGAGCCATAGAATTAGTCGCTCCTTGAGATAAGGTACACATTCGCACTAAGCCTAAAGTAGTTTTCATTGTGGTTATGTCACGACTATCAATTGCTAATTGGAATTGGTCATATCCAGAATATAATCACCCATTGAATAGACAGAATGTCTTGAAAATGATTCAGCAAACTCATCTACAATGGGTCCTGTTCCTACATTCCTTATGGTGACTTTATTGACGGGTTGGAGATCTTGAATAAAATGTAGTTTCCCATTCTTTTTAGGCACAGTGAACCATTGATTTGAGAAAGGTGCAAAAGATGGCTCTAAAATTCTCATGTTTATCTTCTCCTTAAGTAGTTTCATTAGCTCAGGTAAGTGAGCCTTTGGAACTAGTATGCTGCGAAGATTCCATGGAATATGTGGAATAGTAAAGATTATCATGGGTGCAACTAGCTTAGGATCTACACAACCAATCTCATGAGGATACATAGTAAAGGCTTTTCCATGGCTCCGTATAACTCTCTCAAATTTATCTCTCTCTGCTGGCAAAAGAAAGTCATCATCTCTACCAATTTTCACCTGTTTGATTGTCTCATCCGTGAATGTATGTCCTATGTTTTTCTTATCCCAAAGAATTGGATCATTTTTCACATCAATAATTTTTTCATTACTTCCTTGAGGTAATGGTTGAGCTATGGGTTTGATTTTTTTGTCTACCGTTTTGTACTTTGTTTCAACTAAGGCATCATGTGTTTGGTTAAATTTTGAGCACTTGTCAACATTGAGAGCATATTCCTGGATTAGAGCATACTCATCAAGGGAAGAAAGAAGAATAATATGGGAATTAGAATTTTGTTGAAGACATAACTCTAACTCCTCAAGAGTAGAAAAACAATGAGATGTTTCAATCACATGCTCAATGTTCTCATCATGTTCCATGATTTTGTTGTTTTTATAATTTTTTGGGTTTTTTGGATAAAAGACTTGGACAATTGACTCTTATGAAGAAAATCTAATCTAGAATGTGGAAAACAAAGTGACAAACTATTGTACATGTTGGTTGGATGCGAGATGTCAAACCAATATCCATTGTTGTCCCGCTCAACAATTGATTATATCCAAAATTTTGATCATATGTAGCTCCAAACATGGATCGAGGTGCACAATCACTACAAGCATGCTCATGACTCTGAGTAACAATAGGTTTCTTTCTAATTGACAATCGATTCCTAGGATGATTCACTCCTACCGTCATGACTTGAAGTGATTGCATTCCATCCTTAGACTTAAATCTAGCATAGGTAGACCCATCATCCATGGCTTTAGTTTCCATACGACTCTCACAAATAAGGGGTTGACCTAAGAGAACTTCATAGGAGCAATTACCTTGAATAAAAAAGTGAAACTCTTCTCTAATTCCTCCTATGGATATGGGCACACTAGCACAAGCTCCATACAGGGTACCTACACCATTATCTGCAGTTCTCATATGCCATCCACAATATTTATCTATGGGCCATCGAAACTTATCATAGACTTCTCTTGAAATCACATTGATTTTGGATCTGGAATCTACTAATGCATTGATAGTGATAGTGTTCTTATTATTTCCTATTTTAACATGCATCTCTGATGTACCTCTAGACCAAAATTTTCTTTTAAAGTGACTTTTAGGATTGTTTTCATGATTTTCATGGTCAGGTTGAATAGGTCCTGAGAAATTTTTATTAACATTTACTTCATCATCATCAAAGTCCTCTTCATTAGATTCATCAAAGTTTAAGGCTTCATTCATAGCTTGATCTTGATCTAGAGAATCTTGCATCTCAGTATCTAGATTAAGTGGAAACCTCTTCCTTTTAATTAGGCCGATAAAGTTATCTTTAAAAACAAGCTTTGCAATAGAGAAAACTTGTTCTAAAGACATAGTCACTTGACTCTTAAGCAAAATGTCATCTAAAATCTCCATAGGATCTATTTTTCTCTCAATTTTTGAAATCAAGATGGCTTTAGGTTTTCTCTTTGGTTTCTTTTGTTTTTGCTCAGGATCTTGTTTTTGTTCATGTTCTCGTGTTTGTTCTTTAGTTTGTTTTGATTGTTCTTGTTTATCTAAAGGCTTTGGTTCTGTTTTTCTTTGTGTTGTCTTCTTCCCTTTTTGTTTCTCCTCTTGTTTTTGTTCATTGGGTTGTGATTCTTGTTTTTTATCTTTGGATTGTGATGTTTCTCCTTGCTCTATGATTGTTTCTATTCCCTCTGAGGTTTGTTTTCGAGTCACTCTTCTTTCAGTAGGCTCAACTTCATCTCTTTTTCGTTTTCTTCTACATTGGATATATGAGAAATAAGAGATTGATCTTCTATCGGTGATTCCCAAGCCGTTATTCTTCTAATCTCATCTCGTGCTCTTACTAAAGCCTCTATGGAAAAATCACCTTCCTTTGTCAGTTTACTTGATTCTACTTGTTTCTCATCAAGAGCTTCTAGTTTCACTCCTCTAGTTCCTACATCCGTTATGGTTATATTTTCATAGTGTTTTTTCATTCCTCCCTTACCATAATTTCCTTGCAAAGGTAGCCTAGATCGATAGTCACATATTTTCTTGTCTATATCTATTACTAGTCGTTGCTCCTTAGCAGCCTTCAATAGTTCACAATCTCTCAAAAAGTGCTCTAATGAATCACACCAAGGACACCTACGAGGGCCACGCACAAAACCATTTTGATTTTGAGGATTTTGATTAACTTGTGGTGGGAAATTTTGAAATTGAGGATTTTGTTGATAAGGTATTGCTTGAACAGGATAATTAGGATTTTGAAAAGGCAATTGATGTATTTGAGGAGCTTGGGGAGCAACATGTGGTACTTGAGGTGCAAGAGGAGCTTCCATATTATACGGTTGATGATTCTGAAAATTTTGATTTTGAGGATTTTGAAAAGCTATTTGAGAAGCTTGAGGATACATGTTTTGATACATTTGAGGATTTTGCACATGAGGATGAGAATTTTGCATTGAAGGATTATGCATTGGAGGAACTTGTTTGATTGGTAGCTATAACATGTTGATTAGGCTCTTAAAAAGACATTGGGCTCATTTGATTTTGGAAAGTTTTGGTGTAATTAGATTGTAAAGCATCTATAGTCTTGGCCAAATTGGATCGTGTAGCAATAAGACTTTCCATTTGCTTAGTGAGAATTCCCACTTGAGATTGTTTAGCTACACTTTTATTTGGCTCTACTTTAAAACCTTGAGTAGGCTCCATCATTTGAGGAATAGGAGTAGAGTCAAAAATCATAGCATGGGATTGTTCTCTAACTTGCTCCTTAGTTTTTGGAAGGCTAGCTTGAGGAAGACTAGTTTGCTCATAAAGCATGGATTGTCTTTGATGTCTATGGGCTACAGCCTCTGCTACTTTACGCACTTTTTGCCAATTGTCAGTAAGACCATAGTGTTTATCCGGTTCTTCTAATCACCGTTCAACTTCCCTATGAGTTTCAGGATGAAGAAGCTTAAGAAAATTGATCACAAGATCAGGTTCCAAAGTTATCTTATCCTCATCAGGAAGTTGTTCATAGCGTCTAATATACTCATTTTGTAAGTGAGTAATAGAGCTACTAGGCTTTGGTGAATTGACCTATCGTAAGAATCCATCCCGATTATGTTGGCTATAATCTTCAAGATAGAATTCTTTGAGCATCTCCTTTCTAAAATCACTCCAAGGAAGACTATCATATTGAGTGACACGGTTTATGATAGAGCTATCAACAATTTGTTCAAAGAATGATATCAAAAGATCTTTTGGAAGACCAAAAATCATAGCTTGCTCTTCAAACAAATCTAAGTAGCTTGTGATGTTGATGCCATTGAATTTTTCCTTCTCTCTCAACATAGAAGAGACTATTCTTTGGCCTTGTTTCTCAATAATAAGGGATTTGAATCCTTCCTCCATCTTATGTGAATAAGCAAGCGATGCACGATGCTCTCAATCTCTCACAAATGCGTTTACTTCACGACGAAGATGTGCACGATATTGTGAGAAATCCAGTGCAACACTCAAGATTGATGATGATGCTATGATGAGGATGAAAAATATGAAACAAAGGATATGGATCACAACCTCCCAACAAGATCAAAAGCAAATGCCACGAAGCGTTTCACGTCGAGTTCAAATGTGGAGGTGATCGCAATCCGGGTGGATCGGGTCCAATCGTGGCACACACAGGGTGTATGAAGCTAATGAATGTTGGAAGGTTTAAGCACATGAAAGTAAAATTAATGTTGAGTATGGAGAAGAGAGGGATGTTGAAATGATTATGGGAATAGGAATGTAGGAGTGCAAGTTAGATTTATGAACATGACTGATAAGAATGAAAGAGAACCATACACACGAATCAAATTTGGAAGGAAGAATGGTCCAGTGAAGGAGCTTCTTAAACACTTCCTAATTCTAATCCATATGCATAGTCTTCTTTGGATGATATGTATGCATGACGAGAATAGATGGAATCCTTACACATAAATCACTTTCAAAAGGAAGAATGGTCCAATATTGGAACTTCTTATACACTTTCAGAAACTAATCAATATGTATGGGTATGTATGGATTATATGCATGCAAGTGAATTATGATGATAGAGTTTAATCACAAACTCAATGAAACATCCTCACTGGTTCAACGCAATACTGTGGAGCCTTCTCACACATAGAAGAAAATAGAAGACATGTAAAAATACTTAAGAGACTGAGAGACAAGAGACAAGTTACAAGTGACATGAATTAAAAGGATTTGAATTTAGATACATGTATAAGATCATCGTGATACGTCAAGCTAAGTAGTCTACTGATCAAAGGCGGTTTCGATCTTCAAACCATGACAGTTCAACCGAATGTCACACGTAAGAAGGTGAGTTCCACTTCATTGATCCTATGTATGTCTAGGCTCGTAATGTCTAACTAAAGAAGTCTAAGACTCATTAAAACCACCTCTAACTCACTTACATGCTCCATCGACGGTGAGTCAAGATAGAGATGCTGGTTTCAAGAGCCTATCCTAGATTGGAGTTCTAACTTAAATTTGAAGCTAGGTATTATACTCATACTAGCCCACCTTGGATCCTCACTCGCTCAACCGAGATTGATCGTCTCAAGGAAACCTTAAGCTAGCAAGAGCCCTATGGATTCCTAAAAATGATGCTCTAGGAGTTTGGAGGAGGTTTTATATAGTTTTCTGAATGAATTTGGGCCCTTGGAGCTAGAGAAATCAACTCTCAACTCTAGAATCACTACTTTCGATTACAACCATTTGATTAATCAAATCAATGGCTTGGAATTGTTCTTTCTATCAAATCTAGTGTAAAGGAGTGAAATTTAGGCGCCTTCATTCTCCACCATTGGATCTGGGGATGATCTAGACCGTCGGATCAGTGCTTACATCAATTCGGATAAGATAAGCCACTATTTTTGGAGAAACTTTGCATTATTGATCTTTAACTGTCAAAAAAGTCTTCTTTGATGAAAAAACTCGTGGATCCTCCTTCCTTTATGCTTTAGTGCATCTCCACCCTTGAATATGAGCTCATCTTGACCGTACAACATGGTTCAATCATATTTTGCCATGTGGCAGCCCTTCAAGCCTTCAATTTTCTTATTCTAGAAAATTGCGGTGACCTTGAAAACTGGATTGTGTGCTCTTTGACCCTTCAAATATCCTTTGATGAAGATAAAAGTTTTTAGGACTATGTTTTGAAAGGCCTCCTTTAGGAATATGCAAAAAAAACTCCCATCTGAATCTTCCTTGTACAAGTTTGACTACATTTGGAAGCTTGCAAGGTGGCATTAAGGTGTCTAGGAAGCTCTGATAACCTTGAAACTCTGTACAAATATGTAGCCACATATGTTCTTTATACATGCCAAACCATATGGCTAACAAAAATTCCTATCCAAAATTTTATAGGGTCTAAGTGGAAAAATTATAATTTTTACAAAATGCACATGGCATATGAATGTGCTAGAAAATCCATTTTCATGTGAAATTCAGGCTATAGACTGCCTTTGATAGGCTTTACAAATATGAATTTTCATGTGATTTGGAGACATTGAAATTTTGCACTAATTTCCAAAGTTTGACCAGCTTTGACTGCTACCCTGGATTTGCTCGATTTCTTCCAAAGTTTGCATGTGAACTCCCTTTGACATCCTTGATGCATCTTGGACTTCTCAAGGAATTCTGGCTACCTTCACCGAATGTGTTTCCTGTAGGCCTTCATGAGTGAGAGAGGAGAGAAAATCTCCACGACATTGTTCAGCGCGAAATGCATTAAAGTCATAAGACATATATCCCCCCCCCATCAGAACGGAGGGTGCCCATTTTACATGCTGACAATTTTTTAGCCAAAACCAAAAATTGTTTGAAGCACATAAACACTTCGGATTTTTCTTTGAGTGGATATACCCATGCATGCTTGGAAAAATCATCAATGAAAGTCACGAAGTAAAGATAGTTCCCAAAAGAAGGTATCTACATAGGACCATAGACATCACTATGAACAAGCTACAATTTCTATGTAGCTCAAAAAAAACCATCTTTTGGGAATGAGACATGTTGTATTTTGCCCAAAATACAACCTTCACATACATGTTTACTAAGTGCTTCAAGTTTGGGCAAAGAGGACACCATTTTAGATTTTTGCAAGCTTAGCAAATTAGCAAAATTCAGATGACCAAAGTGTGCATGCCAAAGCTTTGCATCTGACATAGCCTGAGAATCATGTACTTCACGTGCTGAGTCATTCATAGATTTTTCATAATCTATAAGCTTATACAGCCCACGTGATAAAATGCTAGAAGCAATAATCACGTCTCCATTTGACAGATCATGAACTGTACATCTGTCATCAACAAATTTCACAACCAAGCCAATCTTGGCTAAAGCCGAAATTGATAACAAATTCTTCTTGATCCTTGGCACAAATAAATCGTTTGAGAATGTAAAAGAACTATCATCAGTAGTTTTCATGATGATCTTACCAACTTCCATAATAGGATAAGAGGATTTGTTGGCGCATGTAACTGTATTCCCTATAGGGGCAGGCTTGAGTGAAGAGAAGAAACTGCGCTGCGAGCTAATATGTTTGGTCACCCCACTATCAAAGTACCAAACATTTGATTCTACTGTAGACATGCACTGCTCATGAGAAGATGGGTCAAAACTGCAAACAGTAGTAAACGCCCATTCTTCATCCTGCACAAGATTAGTAGAATCTCTTTTCGGTGTAGAGGCCTCTATAACAACCATTCCGGTCTCTTTCTTCTTTGCCTCTTTAGCAGTCAGATTTGGACAACTCTTAATGACATGATCATTTGCTTTACAATATTTGCAAAACAATTTTTTCTTTTTTTATTTCTTCTCATCTTTGTCTTCCTTCTTTGATTGTGCAAAATTAGCAGATTTTTGCTTACTAGTATAAGAGCTGCATTTTCCTTTGCCCTTTTGATAGCCAGGAAAGCTTGATCTGCAACATGCATAATATACTTGTTCTGCCTAGACAGATCTTCTTGCAACAAAACAAAAACTACATCTTCAAATGTTAAGGCATTTGGATTGCCTTTCATCATCAAATGAAGAGTAGAAGCAAAACTCTAATATGAGTCGGGAAGACCATTCAGAATAGTCTGCACAAGTGAACTGTCAGGAAGGACTTCATCAGCAGAAATCAACTTTTCCTTCATATCCTTGATCTTTGTGAGAAAATTATCCATAAAATCACCTTCATTCATGTGCTCACTGTCCAACTATTTTCGGAGGTAAGCAACACAAGCCTCATTCCTAGCTTGGTACAATGTGGTAAGTATATCCCAAGCATCCTTAGCTATTCTGCAAGAGAGAATGTGAGGAATAATGGCACGTTTGATAGACAAACCTATCAATGCATGTGCTTGAGCATCTTTGCCATCCCAACAAAGTTTCTCTATATTAGTGCAATAGAAACAGCAGCACGAATAGGAATCTGCAAAATATCACCATCTTCGACACCATTTGCATCAGCTTCTGTACATGTATTTGTAGTACTTGTGTTCGCAGGTGTAATAGGACTTTTTTCAACACCCTGGAAAATATTCCATCGTCCTTTTGTGACCAATACATGACGCATCATATAAGCCCACAATGGATAATTGGTACCATCCAACTTATCCTCAATAGCCAACATATGGAATACATCACTTCTCTCAGCCATGGACACTGACTAAGATACCTTGATGCAAAAAAATGAGTGTATCTGCAAAAATTGAACAGAGTTACCCAAACGAGTTCTACTAGACCTGTAATAAACTTCGAGACGCTTATACTGGCGAAGTGAAACCTGTATGTATCTTTGGCAAAAAAAGACAAAAGATTCTACACAAGCACTGCAATAGTGCGTTGGAGGTCGAAAGGAGCTCAGACGAGTATGCATACCAAATTTTGTGCGATTCTGAGACTATGACCGGAGGAGTGTCAAGAATGCCCTAGATGAAGCGGCGACCTGCTCTTATACCGATTGTTGGAGTTAGACGTCTGTGAAAGCATGTGAACAGCATAAGGAAGAAGAAGAATCTTGGAGAATAGCACACACGACTGAATGTATTACCACTAGAATGTACAAAGATAAGTAACCCATTAGGGCTATAGGCATATATACAAGTCGGGGAAAAAAACCTCCTAAAGAGGGAAAGAAGTATCCTGGTGGTCCTAATGTGTTCACACACATCACTACCTAAATACATCAACAAGCTAGTGATGTGTGTGAACACACTAGGTGTGTGAACACACTAGGATTGTTGAGGCACTTTTTTCCCTCTTTAGGAGGTTTTTTTCCCCCTCAACTTGTAATGGGATACTTATCTTTGTATGTACTCTCTTGGTAATACATTTAGTATTTTGTGTTGTGCTCCAAGCTTCTTCTTCTTCTCCTTGTGTTGTTCACGTGCTTCCACAAACCTCAAACCCAAACAATATTGTACTTGTTGAGGCTCTCATAAGGCTTCTCTTGCATCAAATTGTTATGCAATGGTTGTCTCTAGTCTTTATGATGAGAAGGAGCCTATTTCTTTTCATGAAGCACAAAATTCAAAAAATTGGATGGCTACAATGCAATTAGAATATGATGCTATTATGAAGAATAGTACTTGGTCTTTATGTGATTTTTCTCTAAGAAAAAGGGACATTAGCACTGAATGGGTATATTAGCTAAAGCATAAGCTTAATGGCACAATTGATAGGTATATGGCTAGGCTTGTTTCCAAAGGTTGTGTTTAACAAAAGGGCATTAATTTTAATGAGATATTTTCTTCCACATGTTGAATGGCACCTGTTTGTAGCATATGTGCACTTACACATCATCATGGTTGGAATGTACATCATTTGGACATTTAAACTGCATTTCTGAATGGGATTTCAAATGAAGAAGTGTATGTATTTAAGCCTTGTGGTTTTATGCAACAAATGCATGAAAACAAAGTATGCAGGTTGAAAACGGCATTGTATAGATTGAAGCAAAGACTCTTGGAGTTTGAGGTCTGCGGAAGCACGCGAACAGCACAAGGAAGTAGAAGAAGTTTGGAGCACAACACACAAAGCTTGGAGCACAACACACAATACTATATGTATTACCAAGTGAATGTACAAAGATGAGTAACCCATTAGGGTTATAGGCATATACACAACCCGAGGGAAAAAACCTCTTGAAGAGGTAAAATAGTGGTCCAATTGTCCTAGGTGTGTTCACACATATCATTACTAAAATATATCAACAAATCCACCTTAGGAGTGATGTGGTGAATAAGGATCAGGCACTCAATAAGGAAGTGCCAAGCTATGTGGAAAAAGATCGATCCAAAAAGGAAGTAAGACCAAAGCTTGGTGGAAAGCTTCAAACTTCTCCCGAGGTAGAGCCTTTTCTAAAATATCTATAATGTTATCTTGTGTGGGCACATATGCAAAAATGATCTCCCTAGCAGAGAACCTCTCCCTGAAATGTTAATACACCTCAATGTGCTTTGTGTGAGCATGAAACAGAGGGTTCCGTGCAACTGCCAATGCACTCTAACTATCAGTGAAGATGGTGATGGCAGAAGGCTGACCAACACCCAAATCAGCCAAAAGGTGTCTGAGCCACACACTCAAGAGTCATTGTGAAAGATGCCTCACAGCTAGAAGCGGCCATAGTAGGCTGCTTCTTGCTCAACCAAGATATGCATGAGCTACCAAGCATGAAGCAAAAACCACTAGCGGACACACATGTCATAGCAACCAACCCATTCATATTCAGAAAAAGAATCTAAAACTAGCGGTAGTGATCCTCCCTTTGGATAAAACAATCCAAGTAGCTGGGTATCACTCAAATAGCGAAAGATGCACTTAACCACCTGCCAATGCTTGATACTTGGGCAATGTATAAACCTTCTCATTTGAGAGACACCAAACTAAATATCAGGCTGAGCTATGCATAAGTAATCAAGCATCCAACAACTTTCTGATAGAGAACAACATCAAATGCATCTCCAACATCATGAAGACTCAACCGTAAACATGTTTCCATTGGACTGGCAATAGTTTTGAAGTCTTCAAGGCCAAAACATTGCAATAATTTATCAATATACTTTTTTTGAAACAATTCTATTCTGCCATCAACCTACATGAACCGAATGCCCAAATCTGACATCTCAAAAGTGGCATGCAAATCAGCCTTGAAATCAACAATATGCTTCTCATTAGGACCAGTGAGGAAGATGTCATCAACATAGACAATAATGATCAGAAGCCCATCATTTGCATGCTTAACATATAAAGTTCTCTCAGTTGGATTGTTCTCAAAACCATGTACAATCAAGTAGGCATGTATCTTTTTATACTAAGCACGTGGTGCTTGCTTTAAACCATATGATACCTTTTTCAACTTGCTCACTTTGTTTTCATGGGCTTTGTGCACAAAACCATGGGGCTCAAATACATACACTTCTTCATGTAAATCACCATTTAGAAATGCAGTTTTAATGCCTAATTTTGATGTACATTCCAACCATGATGGGTTGTTAGTGCGCAGATGCTATAATGGTGGTCATCCAACATGTGGTAGCAAAGGTTTCATCAAAATCAATGCCTCTCTCTTGAGCATAACCTTTTACTACAAGCCTAGTCTTATACCTCTCACTTATTCCATCAAGTTTACGATTCAGCTTGTATACACATTTAGTATCAATGGACTTTTGTTTGGAGGCAAATCACATAAAGAACAGGTACCATTGTTCATAATAGCATCATATTACGATTGCATAGCAGCCATCCAATTTTTTGAATTTTGTGCTTCATAAAAAGAAATAAGCTCATTCTCATCACAAATACTAGAGGCAACCATTGCATAACAATCTGATGCAAAAGAAGCACTATCAAAACCTGACGAATACAATATGATAGCGGTGCATCTAATTTGCTATCATCCAAAGTCTACACCAACTATTTTGGCATAGTTTTTGCCTCCTCTATATCAACCCTCTCATTGATAAGTGCATCATGTAAATCTTAATCACAAATGGAATGATTTGCATCATCATATGAAACGTGTAAAGGCTAAGAATTTGCCTCAGTTTGACCAGCACTTGACTGTCCACCTGTAAAAAGAAGCAGCAAAGTTTCATACATATCTTTGGAGCTAACTAATGTCTCGTCAGTACATGAAAGTAATGGTTGAATTGCATCCTCCACAAAAACGTCATAGCTAACCAAAATGTATTAAGTTTATGGATGATACAGACGATAGTCTTTGCTTTCAAAAGTGTATCCAACAAAAATGCATTTCACTGCTTTATCATCTAATTCTTGCGTTATTGTTTAGACACTAATGCATATGCCAAAAAATCAAAGACACACAGATGAGCAACAAATGGTTGGCGACCATGCCAAGCCTCATATGGAGAGATAGATTGCAGTGCTTTGGTGGGACACCTGTTAAGTATATATGTTGCACACATAATAGCCTCAACCCAGAAGCTATGTGCTAAAGCCTGACTTATGACCATACACCTCGCCATCTCCATGAGAGACCTATTCCTTTTTTCAACAACTCCATTCTCTTGAGGTATATATGGCACTATAAACTGATGTTTTATCCCATGTTCAGTCATAAATGCATTAAAATTAGAAGACATATATTCCCCCCTCATTTAGAATAGAGGGTGCCCATTTTACATGCTAACAGATTTTCAGCCAAAACCAGAAACTATTTGAAGCACATAAACACTTTGGACTTTGCTTTCAATGGATACATCCCATGCATGCCTATAAAAAGCATCAATAAAAGTCATGAAGTAAAGGTAATTCCCAAAAGAAAGTGTCTGCATAGGACCATAGACATCACTATGAACAAGCAACAATTTTTTAGTAGCTCGAATTGAACCATCTTTTGGGAAGGAGGAACACTGCATCTTGCCCAAAATAATACCTTCATAATTATGTTTACCAGGTGCCTCAAATTTCGGTAGAGAAGACACCATTTCATACTTTTGTAGGTGTAGCAAACTAGCAAAATTAAGATGATCAAAGAGTGCATGCCAAAGCTTTTCATTTGAGATAGCCTGAGAATCCTAAAGTGCACATGTTGAATCATTGACAAATTTTACATATTCTATGAGCTCATATATTCCACCACATAAAATGCCAAAAGCAATAATAACATCACCATTTGAGAGAGCATGACTTGTACACATGTCATCAACAAATTTGACAACCAAAGCAATCTTGTCTAATGTTGATATAGACAACATATTTTTCATGATCCTTGACACAAACAATGCATGTGACAATTTGAAAGAAATACCATCAATTGTAGTCAGAATGATCTTGCTACTCCATGAGGAAGGAGGTAAAAGTAAAATTCGATTTTTTTTTCTCAACTTTGGAGGGAAAATAACCAACTTATTGATCAAGATATTAAGCAAATAAGGATGCAAACATGTATTATGGGCTGTGGAGATGGGTTATGGGTCTTGATTTTGATAAAAAAGGCTTGAATTCCTCAGTTTAAGCTTTTCAAAGTCACCCTTCCATGAAGATTAGCCTATTCACTTCTTACTTGTGACGTACCCGGCTTCTACGCATCATAACTTGTTCATACCATATTTGATTTCAAAAATCTTTGTCACGTTACAAAGCTACACTCCTGTTCGCTCAAAGACCATCGGTGTTTAAATTGGACAAGATTTGGTCAACCAAAATCTCTCTGCAGCGCTTCTGCATGAACTAGGCGGTCACTTTCGGGCCTAGTTTTTCATCATCCGATGTCCAAATTCATTTTTTTCACTTGGGATAGCTTTATAACTTTGAAGTACAGGTGTTGGGCTATGTTTCTTGGACTAACGAGGACTATCAAATCTCTAAAGTTCTTCAATTTCACTCAGTTAGCCGGTTGGGGCTATTGCTACTTGGTTTTCGCATTTTCCTTATTGGTTTTTGGTGATTAGAACCTCCCCGGACCAATCGGACATTTCCAATTTTTGTTTGGGACTGGCAAGGATTCAAAATCAGCAACCTCAAGCTTCAAAGATCACTTGGATTTCGCTTCCACAGCTTCATTTTTTAATAGGGAAGTGCTCTTGTGATGTATTTCTCTTCTTCTTGCATATTCAAGGTTTACTTCCATTCATTTTCACATACTCTAGTTAGCAAACGGGGGAAGGGAAGTGAAACATGGAATCTAAAGGGAAACAAATAATTGAAAACACTTCTCCATCTAAAGAGCAACTAGAGGATCCTGATTCTAGAATGGAAGAAGTAGAAATGGGACGGGAAGTAGAGGAAAACTTAGAAGAGAAAGAGCCTCAGCAAGAAGAATATACATATGAAGAGCTTTTGGATGAGTTTGTTACTCACGACCAATTTGTAGACTTGAAAGACACTAGAGAGAGATCTTAGTGGCATTACATCTCTCATTTAGCAGTTAAAACTCAAATGATCTCACTTGAGACTCACGTCACCTCTTTCCTAGCTAGGAAGGAAAGAGAAACTCCTAATCTTCCTCTAGAGATGACTAGGAGAGATACTTCTCTTCCTAGTAAGCACAAAGGAGAGAGCTCTAGGGAAGCTCCCCTCCTGAAAGACTTAAAGCCACCTACCTTTACGGGGGATGACCGAGATAGAAACACAGATGCAATCTACACTTTTTTACAAAAGTAGCATGGTTTGCATCAATTGAAGGGCACCCTACCAGAGTACCCTGTGCTAGAGGCGAGTCTCTCGCTTGGCCCGCGGGCTTATAAGTGGTGGATGAGTCTCAAGGAGGCGAACTTGATCCCTATAGATTGGACTCAATTTGAAACTCTTTTTCTAAAAGAGTTTCTTCCTAAGAATGAGGAGAGGAATTGGGATGAGTGGGATAGGATTACCCAGAGAGGTAGGCCTCTTACGGTCTACATATCTCATTACAGATATATCATTTTTAGGGAGGCTTAGATTATTTCCAAAAAACCAGAGGGTTTGTTAGAGGCTTAGATAAACCCATTAAGAGAGAAGAGAGAAGGAATGCTCCTAAGTTGTTTGAGGAGGCGATCAAGTATGCACACATCTATTAGGACCATAACCGTCCTTAATATACTCCTATGGAGATGGATCAGCCCCTCAAGCTTCTTAGCACGACTAAATTCAAAAAGAAGTTGCCGTTTGGGAAAAACAAAATTTTCATTAGAAAACAAAGATCACAAGGTCCTAGGTTATCTACAGATCAGTTTGAGAGGGTCAAAAGAGAGAACCTGTGCTTTAGGTGTTTGTTTCCTAACCATTTACAATGGAACTGTCCATTCAAGAAGGGGGAAGAAAAGAAGAGAGGACCAGAGACTAGTACGGCCCCCGAAAAGGGCAAAAAAGGTGATCCAGCTAGTGCAGACCCTTCCTATTCATGGCAGCTCTAGCTGCAAGGGAGTGGAGGTGATGCACGAGGATATAGAGCACACATGTTGTTTGACTCAGTCATTGTGGTCATCGCAGTTTGGACCACATGACCTAGTTAAACTCCATGGTAGTGTATACGGGACCTGGGTGCGGGTCATGATAGATGACTCTGCCACTCATAATTTTATAAGTTATGCTCTGGTCAAGAAATTAAAGATTCCCCAGCAGCCCACTGCACATAAATACATAGTATCTATGATGCAAGGGGAAGACAAGAGGATATGGGATACTATGGTATCCAATTTGGAGGTCAAGATGCAGGACTATACAGATCATATGGACTTCCAAATTATGAATATGGAGAGGACAGACCTTGTGTTAGGAAGAGAGTGGCTATGGAGGTTGGGAGACACACTTAAGCATAGCTATCAAAACAACACACTTGAATTTGAAAAGAATGGAAGTAAAGTTTGTATTCAGGGAGAGAGAGATGTACCTAGTGAATCTCTCATTTCATCCTTCGAGTTGTATAGTCTTTGTTATTCTCAGCATGTACATGAGATGTTTTTATTGTATAGTCATGATATTGAGCATTGTACATACAGCTCATCTGATGTATCTTTTCATGCTAGGAATGTAAATATGGACAGGACTTTCTATTATTCTTTTTTGCAAGAGTGTGTTTAAAAGTTTTAAGGATCTTATGTTTGAGTATAGAGATGTTTTTCCCACTGACTTACCTAGAGGGCTACTACCTGAGAGAGGGGACATTGACCATGCCATTGAGGTAGTTACTAACACTAACCCTATTTGTAGGCCACCTTATAGGCTTAGTGTTTCTCAGCATGAGGAGGTTTGAGAGACAATTGCAAGATTATTTAGATAAGGGCTTCATTAAACCTAATAACTCACCTTGGACATCGCTAATGCTCCTAGTTAAAAAGAAAGATGGTCTATGAGGCTATGTATAGACTATAGAACACTTAATAAGGTAACTATCAAAAATAGGTTTCGAATGCCTAGATTGGAAGATCTATTTGATCAGTTACATCAAGCTAGGTATTTTACCAAGCTTGATCTTAGATCAAGATATCATCAAATTAGGATTAGGGCAGAGGATGTCCCTAAGACTGCATTGGATATTCCTACTAGGAAGTGGGAGAGTATCTCCATGGACTTTATAGTTGGATTACCTAAGACACAGAGAGGGCACAACTCGGTCTCGATAATTGTGGATAGGTTAACAAAAATGGCTAGGTTTATTCCGACACGTACTACAGTGAAGACACCAGAGTTGGCTAGACTCTTTGTAGAGAACCTATACCGGTTATATGGTCCTCCTTTAGACATAGTTTTTAATCGGGATAGGAAGTTTACTAGCCACTTTTGGGGAGCGGTCTTCAAAAGGTTGGACACGAAACTTAGCGTGAGTACGGCCGAGCATCCATAATCGGATGGGCAAACAGAGAGGGTTAACCTAACCAAATCCTAAAGGATATGCTTCGAGCATATGTGAATGAAAAGCAAACTAATTGGGAAGAGTACTTACCTATAGTAGAGTTTGCATATAATAGTGCCAAGCACTCTTGCACTGGGCATAGTCCATTTATGCTTATGTATGGGTTTCAGCCAAGAGCTCCTTATGCAGTAGGATTGCAGAATGAGAAAGTTCAAGCTGCAAAGGATTTCTTGGAAGAGATGAACGATATGCTAAGACTTGCTAAGGACAACATTAGGAGAGCTCAGGATAGAGCTAGAGCCTATGCTGACCCTCAAAGGAGAGAGATCAACTTTGAGGTAGGAGAGCAGATCTATCTTAGTTCCATCTAGGTCTAAAACCATGAAGACGGGACCTTGTCCAAAACTGTCTCCTAGGTATTGTGGACCTTTTCAGATAAAGAGAATAGGAAAGATGGCTTACCAGCTCCAACTTCCAGAGAGTAGTCAAATCCATCTAGTTTTTCATGTTAGTCGACTTAAGAAAAGACTGGATGAATCTGACAACCTCATTCCAGATAGTGAGGTAGTAGAGCCTATTTCTGTTCAATCTACTCCACATGAGCCTGAGAGCATACTACGCACTCGAGAAAAACGGACTAGAAGTCACGTATATAAAGAGTGTCTAGTAAAGTGGAAAGATAGTTCAGAAGATAGTGCCACATGGGAGCGGGTTAGCACCCTTCAGAGACAGTTCCCCAGTTTTAGATTACCTTCCCAAGGGTCTTCTTAAGGGGAAGGATATGGGGAAACAACACGGAGATATGACCATGTATGGTAATACATGGGGATATAGTGGTAGTACTCTTCCATTGATCATCTCTTTCTAGTAGTCCTTCTAGTACCATTTTTGAGGACAAAAATGGAGTTAAGGGGAAGGAAATGTTATATGAAGTAACCCCTAAAGAGAGGTGTGAACCACCTCTTAGCCTTATTTAGATGGGCTCACACATGAGTGCCATGTGCATGTGGAGCCATGTGGGGGGCTCAATTGAATATGGAAAGAGAAGTTTAATGAGAGGTATGAGGCAGGGCGGATTGACAAGAAAGATACTCCGTGTTTATGCTCCGAGAAAATAGCCGGCAGCTTTCATTGACGACCTCGGGAAGCGAGCTGGGAAGACTCCAAAAGTGGAGGGTTTTCATTGGGAAGACAATTGGACAACTCGCACGCGGATCTCTCTCTCTCTCTCTCTCTCTCTCTCTCTCTCTCTCTCTCTCTCTCTCTCTCTCTCTCTCTCTCTCTCTCTCTCTCTCTCTCTCTCTCTCTTTGTGTGGGCTGCCTGCTTATGAATAATTGTCCTCAAAAGACTCCTCCCATTCTCCAGCTTTTGAAGCAGGAAATTTGCACTCCCTGGTTTTATCAAGAATTGTTATGAGAAGATTTCTTCTACAATAGTGAAGAGAGAATGTTTTGCTCCATTATGCAAACACAAGTAGAGCAAGGTGGATGCTTGTTGGACATGGAAGAGCCACACAAAGCCATCCATGGAGGAACATGTATAGTGGAGATAACACAGCTCACCTTGCTATTCATCAGCATTGTGGACTCTCGCTCCATATGGTTGCTTATGAGCACTTCATTGAAACCCATGATTTTCAAAATAGAGAACTCTTATGATGCAACAAACTAAACTGACTATGAATTTTCCAACAAATCACATATTTAATGGTAAATGGAAAAAGTGCTCAAAAGCACTTTTATAAACACGTGATATGGAAGGGAGGGAGAGAGGGTTAAGAATAAGGTAAATGTAAATGAGAATGTATTGGATCCTAGCTGGCATGTACTTACAACAAGCTTCAAGATGGACATAGCCCTTATTTAAAACACAAGGTAAGGACTAAAGTCTTTACGTAAATGCTCAAGCATTGCCCTCTCGCACTTCTCTATAATCAGTCATATTTGTCTAACCTAATAAGCAAGCACCCATCATTTTGTCAACATGAAATTCAAGGAAAACAATGATGAAAAAAGCAAATATGCAACCGTCTATAAATGTCATGAACTAAATCACCTTCATTACATGCCCATCATAATCATCTTACTCTATAAGAGCACCACAAAGGCCCGCTATAAAAAGCATAGAAGTGTAGTGTCAAATATTGCATACACAAAAGAAGGCCAGCCAAACCCTAGTCAAATATCTTGAATCTAGACTTAGTGCCATGGTCAGACACTCACATCATCATATGGGCATAATGCAATATCATGAATAACTAACCCTAATTTTGCACCTAAATGAAATAACTCAACAGAATGAATATAACATCAACCTTGAATTGATTACGACTCTCTCATAGATACTAAAATGAAAATACCACATGTGTCATATGTTATGCATCTTATTCAACTTCATAGGCTATAAAACAATTAACACTTAGATATCATTGAACAGATCAATGACCTGAACAAACGTGGCAAAAACCCTCAATTTATGCCGCTTCATAAAATGTTAAGTATTAGAACCATTAACTGAAACAACAGAAGTCCCAATGTAACAAATATGCATCAATGAGATTCCACCATGCTTTAGTAATGATAATCTACATCATCCAAACCATTAAAAAGTCACTATAAGAATGCCCAAATGTAATGAATGTGTAAAAAAAAGAATATCACTTGGTTATTCCACTAAGCTCACTGTAAAAATTGCCCAGTCAGAAATGTCATCTCCTTGCATGACCATTTCTGCCTCTGAAGCAGAAACAGCACTTCTTGGCAGTATAGACATCAGTTTTCAAAGGCAGCATACTGAATCTTAGCACAGAACAGAACAATATCTTACCTGTAATAACAATGAATAGCCGAGTGAAATTTGTAGGCTTTAAATGGCATCATAAATCCTTTGACAAATTTTGGGCCACTATTGGAAACCAATATAGATTGTTCATAACTTGATGTCAAGGCACTGAATCTGGTGTTCGCCTAATCCAGTACTAAAACCGAGACTAAAAATGTGTCGTTTGGACTGATCTCATCAAGAGGAAGTCACCCCTGTGGTGTTCTAAGACTTGGCCAATAATCCTCAAGATGCAAAAATTTAAAAAAACCTGAAGGGACACATTCCCATTACCAGGCATAAATTGATAAAAATGGTCCAAAAAAAAATGCAAATTAGAAGTTCATTATTGCTGGCCATTTCTGAAAGTAAATTTGTACAAAAGCTCAAATGACTGAATCATATCAAAGCTAGGTTGAAAATATTTCTAACACATTGTAGATTTATATTTATATCTAAAGATAACCAAATATGTATTTTTCTAGAGGAAAACTGACCGCATGGGATAATCATTATTAGTAGTACTTGGGGAACGAAAAAAACACTTTTACGTAAGCATTAATCCTTTTTGTTATAGAAACTTGAATTATGGAGCTTTTTGAATGAAGAGTGATCATAAATCCTTACTTACATTAGAAATCATATTGGATAAGTTTTATAAGGTTTTCAATGTATAATACTTCTAAATTAGAAAAAAAACTTATATAAAACATTGAAACACATAAGCACAACATTGTACCAAAAGCCTTCACTAGAAAGGGTGATATATCCCTGTCCTTTAGCATACACTGGCAAAAAAGAGTGGATTCAAAGTGCACATGATGAAAGACAGCATTTGATAGATGAGTAGATGAGCTCTGTGGTGTTCTTCATAGATTGAGTTAAACAGCATGAGCACAAAAAGGTGAGTAATTAAATAGAGCGATCAGCTATAAATTGGGCAAGGATGCACATAGACAATTGAGCATCCATCCACAGGAAACTCATGAGCTGGTAGTTGTCTTTATCTAGTGAATAAAGCAGTATTCAGGTTTGACATAGCTTGTACAGACACAGTACCCCAACCTACAATCAGGCTTAACTCAGTAGACCTATATCTGCATACGAAGCTCATCTCAATCATACAAAATTATCCAAAAGAATTTCACCACCTAACCCAAGCAGAATCCTGCGAATTCCTCTCACAAGCTCAGCTGCAACCCTTCAAATATCAGCAAACTTAAGTGCATCGATTCTAAATAATTATATCAGAGAGAGGTCCCCAGCAGGTGTGGATCGTGTTAGCAAGCTTGACCAGAACTTGTTGGTTTCATTTATAACCTTCAATGCATAATCCTGTGGAAAAAGCACAAAAGAAAGGAAAGGGAAAGGGCAAGAAAGTCAAATTTTGAAGTTACATCAAAAACCAGAAAAAAAAACCAGCAAAATCCTGGTTTTCTACAAATTAAAAGAGGAACACAAGTTCCTCTGCAGAAGCATTAGGAATCCCGTCTGGCATACAAAGTTTCCATAGACTCAATGTTTGAAATAGAGGGCCGAATTTCATATTACTAGGATAAGTGAATAATTAAGTTAAGAGTACCAAAAGATTGCAGACAAAATCGTCCACAAATAATTTGCACTTGCCGTAATTATACCTAATTTGGAGCCCACATTATCACAGTTTTTTAGTTTTACGACTGGATTGTAACATATGCACATCTAGGTATCGATGTTGATCTGTATGGGACACATGCCCAACATACGAGCACTCATTGGTATAAGATCTCAAGCAGTCACGATATGCTTCAAATTGAGACACATTAGAGCAGAAGATGGATGTTCTCAAGTCAATGTCCCTGCACTCATCAGCATGCTCATGCATAGGAGATCTACAAAAATTTCATTGTCAGTCTGAATTTCCCCATGATTTTCCCCTTTCACCCTTGCTTTCATTAGCAATTTCTGCCTCCCAAAAGAATATTAGGCATCTCTAAGTTCTATCTGTGCGGAAATGGCTTTCCCTTTTCAATTTCCTTTATAAAGAGATCAAAGGTCAGAATATTGTATCATACTATTTTCCTGCAAAACTACTTAGCATATTCATATTGCACCTTAAGAACTCGGTTCCCTCATGTACTTATGTGTTGGCATAAGAACTTCAAACTATGTACCATAGTTAATAAAGGTCTCCAAATCAAATAATGAGAAAAGCCGTATAAACAATGCACACCTTTCCTGCTGCCTTGTTCCCTAGCCCAAACTTGTTGGCAGGCTTTCCATCGGGAATCTTATAATCTCTAAACCAAACCCGGATAGCTTCCAATGTACCCTGGATCAAAAAGAAAATCAAATCAGATAAAAAGTTCAATCCTTGTACACAGTTGTAGAATGAATTAGTACAAATATATGATAGTAAATACGACGTACAGGAAAATGCTTTTCAACATCATCAGCATCATTAACCAAAGATGCTTTTGGATCATCAGCAGATATGGCTATGACTTTCCAATCTAGCTCCCCTTCATCAATCATAGCCAGTATGGCAAGGGGCTTAACCTTGAGCACCTCCCCGATCTCTGCTCTCCTTTCACCAATCTCCACTACATCAACTGGCACACAGGAATATAAAGTAAAGTTGAAGGAGAATCCAAGCCGAAATATAAATATTGCAGGAAAAGACAAGATTTCGTTGTACCAGGATCATTGTCTCCAAAGGCTCCTTCAACTTCTGCATTGGAATGTGAGGGATCCTCCCAAGTTTGTGGAAGCAGGCCATAATTCCAATTTATATTGTAGCTGCATGTAATGCCCTCTTGATGAATGTGTGAATCATTTTATGAGTGTATATCTCTTGTAGGAGGGCAAGAGAAAGGCACTTACATACTGAAAGAAAAGCAACTAAGATCCTCTAAAAGGGTTAACATTAGAACTTACGGATAAAACCTCAGTTTGCCCTTCTTTGTATCCTGCTTGATTGGAGTGTGAGGTTCTTCCGTTGCAACTTCCATTTTCGCACTGGTTTCTTTAGGAATCTCAACCACGAAATGAAAGAGACCATCACCAGCTTTCAATGGAATGTCATGCCATGGAGACACCTATGATTAAAACATAACATAAATCTGGCTGCATTCAGTCCATAGATTCCAGGCCATTAAACATATGTTACACAAGCACATTCATTCAAAAGAAAGCATAAATACACTCTGGCGTAATCCATTGAATCATGCAAAATCGCAGAGGCAATTATTAAAGTGATCAGTTCACAATTTTCCAAATCCTATCAAGTGGGAAGCAAAATATCCCATGTGCAGCATCCTGGTTTCGTATTATATGTTGTCAGAAAACGTTACCTTGCATCTCCATATGGGTGTAAGTATGAAGGGCAAAACTACGTTATATAATATTGACATGAATACGTATGCACGCATCATTGTTCACCTTTCTGCTTGGATTGACAAATGGATTCACGGTAGTCACAAATAAGTATTGTTAAGTCGCACGTACATGCTTACCATAAATTTGTAAGTATTTGATCTGTTTACAAATATAATCAAGGCTGCATGTATAAAAGAGAATTGTGCCCTGTATGAACCGGTATGACAATTATTGCCTCTGCACCCACAGAACCTTCGTACCGATTAAGACCCATCCTCACTAATTCCTTTATTAGAGATCAGCTTCATAGATTGAGGAATAACTAAGAACTTCAAAGTTACTTCAACATGGCAAAAACTTCAGCAGTGTAACATCTTGAACACTGCAGTTGTAACCTTATCCAAGACTGTATAATTCAGTACTTAACAAGCATATTTCTACGAGAGAAGGCCAGGTATAGATATTTCTAGTGATTACATGAATAAGATATTTCTACGAGAGAAGGCCAGGTATAGATATTTCTAGTGATAACATACGTAGATCAAACCATATAATCGATATCACAGAGTTAAAAAAACATAGTTGACCTTCTTTCCTGCAGAATCGAAAAAGAAAACGCGATACTCAAATGTGTCAGGCTTTCCTTCTTCTTTCGCCTGATACTTGGAGGTCTCTAGCGTCGTCGTACTCGACTGGCAGCGAAGAGACGCTATGGAAGTGCGACGAGAAAAGAGATATACACTAGGAAGAGACCCAGCTGCTACAGTCTTCGAAAGCCTACTGTGGCATAGGAAATAAGGGGGCGAAGTTGGTGCGTGCAGCAGAGCTCGCATTGCCATGATCGCTACGCTGATGGGGGGGACTCGATCACAATGTTGTGGTGCTCAATGACATTCGTCAATGGATTATAATATGAACACCTTTATAAGAGGACGCTGCCGCTCCGGAGAATCCTTTGCTCCGTGCAGATGAACCGGTGGCGCGGGGAACCCGGTAAACTTTCCTGTGCTGAACCCAAAAAGAGAATCACGCACTCAAAGTACATAACTATATTGATTTTCATGATGCTAGATTGGATAGCATTTACATGTCTACTTCTTCTATATATAAAAATTGTTGCTCTCCCAGTCCGCTCGCTTAGTGGTTGAGCCTCTTGCCTCTTGAGGTGGGGGCGAGGGTTCAATCTGTAGCAGCAACATGTAAGGGACATGTAATCTGGAAAGATCTTGCATTGTGGCTGAGTGCCACCGTTTGTCTATCCCTGCGGTAGTGTTGCCGTTTAACCGGTTTTGTAAACCCCTGTTCTTGTGGGATAAGGGGGGTCCCATGGGTACTATGCCCTTCCTTGTACAGTTGCAATTTCAAAGTTAAAGTCCGGGGGATTAGGCTTCGGCCGAACCTCCATTTAAAAAAATAATAAAAAATAAAATAAAATAAAATAAAATAAAAAATCGTTGCTTTCTTAATTGACCATAGATAGCATTTACATGTATACTTCTTCTATACGTAAAGATTGTTGCTTTTTTAATTGACCATGGATGTGAGTTGATCCTTGGTGGATAAATCTTTCGACTCTTAGGTATTCCTATGGGATTTGATGTTTCGATGGGTCAGAGATGGAGTTGGGTTCTCTCTAAGCTCGAGAGCAAGTTGATGTACTAAAAAAGTATGCAAATCAACCTAGTGGAACTTGTTATGGTGGTTAACACATTCATGAGACAGAATGATTCGATCTGGTTCCCTATCAAGGACATCAGTGGTGTGGAGTCTTGGAACCACCAAAAAGCTGGCAAGCTTTGGAACAAAGGTTTCCGCTTGTGGAAGCACCTCTGGAACAAAGAAACATATCAGTGGATTAGATTTGAGGACATTCATCTGTCTATAAGAGTGGACTATGAAGAATGGTGCTTATTGCAAAGCAGATTCAACGCTTGGAAGCGCTCGAGAACTCGCCTCCTCATTGATCAGGACTCTCCTCACCATAAGGGTCTTAGATGGTGCAATGCAATAGCCTTGATAAAATATTTCGAGATTCAAGAAGAATGTGGACTTTCATGTCACGCTTAATAGGAAATGGTGTGTGGATTGATTGAGCTTGAGATGGGGTTTTAAGTTACAATCACTTTGACACCCCCTCATCGAGATAAAAAAGTTAGTCTTATGTGGCAAATCCTCCACCGTGGGATTTGGACTAATGTAAAAGCTAACAAAATTTGTGGGGTCCCCCGCGGTGCAAACGATGCCTACGTGGCAATGAAGACTTAGGACACCTCTTCTTCTCATGCCCCAAGTCAATATTGATCTCGCGGACCCTTGGGAGAATCATGCGACTATAGGCACAAACCAATTGGAAGAAAGCATTATTGGGTGAAGCGATCAGGTGTCCCTCAGCATTATGGAATTCTATAAGAGGTGAGACCCTCTGGAAGATCTGAAAAGAGAGATGTGTTGCCAACTTCAAAAGCCCTCCTAAAGAATGGTCAATCAAAAAATATATTTTCCTTTTAAGCAAAAGAATTACCAATTGTAAGAAAGTCCCACCTTTTAGACATCATAAAATGTTTGTCCTTGAGAAAAGCAAGTGGGCCCCCATGAGGGGGATGAGAGGGTTATCAACCTTCTTTATAAAGTTATCTAGTAATGCATAAGTAACCCTTGCTTTTTGGGATTCGAGGGGTCCCATGGGTACTAGGCCCATTATCTTGTATAGTCGTTATTTCTATTAATTATAACTTAGGAGAGTAGGCAATTGTTGAAGTTCCTTTTGAAAAAAAAAGTGTTTCTTTTTGTTTGTGCATGTTGGATCGGGTGGTTGAACCATTTGCCTCTTAGATTGGGGTCCCATCAATTGTACATGCCCCTCTTCCTAGTGCAAGTATGAAATTCATTAATGTTTTGGGTGGTTTACTCTAACCATCGGCCTTTGGGCCCATCTAAACCATTTGCTCTATCTGCCTTTAGCCATCCCTTCCCCAATTCTATCTTAGCGAGTCTTCGGACACTGTATCCTAATGGTGCTAGGCATATAACCACTACTTTATGGGATACAGGGGATCCCATGTGTATTATGGCCACCTTAACTTGTACAAAATTTCAATTCAAGCTTAAACAAAAGAGTAGATCTTAACGATCGAACTTCCTTTTTACAAATTGTTGCTTTCATACACATCACTATTGAAATATATCAACAAATCCCCCTAGGAGTGATGTGGTGAACAAGGAGTTGGCACTCATGTATAAAGAAGGGCCTAGCTATGTGGAAACAGATCAATCCACAAAAGGAAGTAAGCCCAAAGCTTTGCGGAAAGCTTCAAATATCTCCTTGGGCAAAGCCTTTGTGAAAAGGTCTGCAACGCTTTCCTGTGTGGGCACATATGCCAAACTATTCTCTCCATCGGAGAACCTCTCCTTGACATAATGATAGTGCACCTCAATTTGCTTAGTGTGAGCATGGAACACAGGGTTCCTCACAATTGCTAATGCACTTTGACTATCAATGAAGATTGGTGGTGGCAGAAGACATATTAACACCCCAATAAGCCAAAAGGCATTTGAGCCACACACAATCAATAATTGTTGTGAAATCTACCCTATATTTAGCCTCAGCCACAGTAGGCTATTTCTTGTTCAACCAAGATATGCATGAGCTACCAAGCATGATGCAAAAACCACTAGTGGGCACACGAGTGTCATAGCAACTAGTCTAGTCAGAGTCAAAAAAAGCATGTAAATGTGGCGGTAGTGATCCCCCTTGGGATTAAAAAAAATCCAAGTAGTCTGGTACCACTCAAGTAGTGAAAGATGTGTTTAACCAACTACCAATGCTTGATACCTGGGCAATGCATAGACCTGCTCATCTGAGAGACAACAAACTAAATATCAGGTCGAGTTATGCATAAGTAAGCCAAGCATCCAACAGCCTGCTGATAAACAACAACATCAAATGCATCTTCAGCATCATGAAGACTCAATCGTAAACATGTCTCCATAGGAGTGGCAATAGGTTTGTAGTCTTCAAGGCCAAAACGTTACAATAATCTATCAATATATTTTGTTTGACACAGAGTTATTCTTCCATCAACTTGCATAAACCGAATGCCCAAATAATGATGCAAAAAACCCCAAATATGACATCTCAAAAGAGGCATGCAAATTAACCTTAAACTTAGCAATGCACTTCTCATTAGGACTAGTGACAAACATGTCATCAACATACACAACAATGATCAGAAGTACATCATCTACATGAGGTCTCCATTTAGGAATGCTGATTTGACATCCATATGATAGACTCACCAATGTTAATGTGTAGCCATAACTACTACTACTTGGATAGTAGTCATCCTTACAGTCGGGGCAAATGATTCACAAAAGTCAATGCCTTCAACTTGTGAGAAGCCCTATGCAACAAGTCTTGTTTTGTACTTTTCCAAAGTACCATCAACCTTGTACTTTAGATTCTAGACCCACTTGGTGCCAATGACTTTATGCTTAGGGGGTTGATCCACTAGCTCCCAAGTTCCATTCTTCATGATATTGTTGTATTGAGTTTGCATGGGAACCCTCCAATTTGGATCATGGAGTGCATCTTCCACATTGGTTTGTTCATTTGCTTGTTCTTGAATGAGATCAGCCATTAGGGTTGTGTTTACAATATGGGTGCTTTCCCGTCTCTATTCCTCTATTCTCTGTGATCGCCTTGGTCCATTTGCAACCTGTTCTAGTGAATGTGGGGTGGGGTTTGTAGAATCATAGAGCTTTCCCGCCCAACGTAGCAATGGATTTTCTACTTGGGTGACGACAGGTTGGTGACTTTCAGACTCATCATCTGAAGATGATGCTTCCTTCTCTTGTGTAGAAGGGATAGCTCTTGGGCGAGGTTCATATTGGATTGCCCCTTCGCCTGATGATAAAGTGAAAGCTCTCTTTTCCTCCTCCAGTACATGTGGTTGCTCCTCCTTAAACACCACTTCATGCTCGCCATTGTTATACTTTATGGAATAATGGAATGTTATATGGATTTTAATGTCTTGAGGTTTTTATGTGATTTCTGTTTTGATTTAGCAGGTGCAGAATCATGAGGGTGTGAATGCACATGGAGTTATTCAGATATTTTTGAAGATAGTTAAAATATATTATTTTGGATATTTTCTGTAAAAAAATAGATCACTTAGAAAGCGATGTTTTTGTAAAAATACTAGATTGCTTAGAAAGCAACAATTTTGTAAATAAAGCAGATTTTCATAAATTCATGCTTTTCAAAGCACCACGTTGACGTGTCTTCTATCTAGGATGTAATGAGAAATACCTATAAATACACATACTTTGATAGATTCCTCCATCAGAGTATGTGGGGGGGATTGTACCAATCTTGTGTCCACTCTCTTGTCTCTCTCCTCTTTCAAAGTATGTGGGGGGCATTATACCCAATCTTGTGTCCACTCTCTTGTCTCTCTCTCTATTATGTTTATGCTTTTGTGAGATTTTGTTTTTGTACTATCTCTGCATGTGTGCATCTGCAAGATCCAATCAACAATGGTATTAGAGCCCATGCGCATTTGTGGAGGTGTATATATCAACATCCGATCGTAATTCATGACGTCCGCACGTGATTCGGTGCTCGTTTCAATCATCTAGTACTCTAGGTTTGAGCATTTGTCAGTTCATTTTTTTTGTTTGCTTGACAGTGTCTTTTAAAAAAAAATTGAATCTATTACTGTGTTGTATGCTCTGTGCACTGTGCACTGTGCTCACTGTACTCACTATGCTCATTGTACTTACTGTGCTCAATGTGCTCATTGTACTCATTGTGCTCACTATACTCACTGTGCTCACTATGCACACTATCACACTATGCACTATGCTAGTTCCAGAAGCCTACTTATTTCTCTAGTTAGCTTGCTTAGTTCCTAATTTAGCATGCAAGGGATTTGAACTCACAACCTCACACCTACAAGAGATATGCTTTATCGACTAACCTATTTTCACTTATTGATAGCCCATTCCTTTTACTTGATATTTAACATAACTTCTAACACTCTCTTTCCCTTATTTATTTATTTAACATGCTTATTTCCAAGATAAAACCTTTCTTTTTCTATTTTCTAATATTGCTAAAATTATTTTCACATGCTTAGTCCTAGGTTTTGGTTCTATATAAAGCCATGGACCCTACCCATAATACCGAGGATTTTGGTACATCACCCATACTCGAGGTCCCGATCGAGCAACAATTAGATCTTTTGCGACACGAACTCCAACATGCTCAAAATGAGATAAGAGAATGTGATGCTGCACTGTAGCAAATGCAGAGTGATGATTACAATTTAGTGAGGGTGGTGAAGGCCATTATCACTGCTTAAGAGGAAGGCATGATGCATTCCAAGATTGGTGCCAAGGAATTTTAATTTTCTCGATTCGATGGGTGAAAAAATGGCCAATTTGTTCTTTCATGGCTATCCCAATTTGATGGATTTTATTCTGAAGAATCATATTCTAAAATTGAAAAAGTGAAATTTGTTACTAATTATTTGGTGTGGAAGGCCCACATGGTGGAATGTCTTGCGGAAGAGCATTGACTGCCCCACCACATGGATCGCATTTCAAGAAAAGATCAAGGAGAGCGTCCTTCCTCCCCAATTCCACTTACATGCTTGTCGATCATGGACAACTTTTGGATGGAAAGAAGGAGATATTATGTCTACCTACACTAAACGCTTTTGGCAATGACTACTTCTTATTCATTTAAACAATTCCAGAAGATACCTTGCAATGAAAGTATGAAGACAATTTGGATATGGGAATCCAAGACAAGCTCAACACATTACATCCCATGACCCTCTATGAAGCTATTTCTTTTGCACATGATGCTAAGAAGGATTTTCAGTCCATCACCAAGTCCATTCGCTTAGAACAAACACCTCAATGACAATAACCACTCAAGCCCAATTTTCCTTTCAAGCGTCCTTTCACTACTTTTCAGTGCCCTCTTACTTTTTAGCACCCTCCTCAATCCAAATTCTCACCAATTCATAAGACAACCCCCTTACACCCTACCAAACCTCCAACCCTTCCAACCATTTCCATTTATTAGCCATACTCAAGTAAAACATGCATTTAGGAAAGGCTACAATCATGTATTGTTTTTGTCAATAACATAGTTGATTATACACATACACTTCCTAATGCATATAAATAATTTATGGCTTCCTATCAAGATTGCTTTATGGCTGATTTTCCTTCTAATTGGCATCTTCTAGGGGATCTCTTAATCATAGTAAAGACTTAATTCTTGGTAGTTCTCCTCCCCATAAAGAACCTTAACCTTTACATAAAAAAGAAATAGCTAATCAAGTTAAGGATCTACTCCACATAAAAAAAAAGAAATAGCTAATCAAAAGACTTATAAGGCCTAGTTCTTCTCCCTTTGGATCACATGTTCTCTTAGTGGAGAAGAAGAAAAAGACTTACAGAATGTGCATTGACTATAGATCACTCAATAAGATCACAAAAAAAAAATAGATATCCTATTACTAGGATACATGATTTGCTAGATAAACTTCGTGGAGCACGTGCTTTTAACAAAAGTGATCTTAAATCCGGGTATCATATGATATGAATGACACAAAATGACATTTATAAGACTACCTTTAGATCTCAAACTAGTCACTTTGAATTCATGGTAATGCCTTTTGGACTCACCAATGCATGTGCTCCATTTGCACGAATGATGAATACCATTTTTCTTGATTATCAAGCTTTTGTTTTTGTTTTCTTTGATGATATATTTGTCTATAGTGAGAATGACAATGACTGTGAAAATCATTTAGCAACAACCTTTAATTTGTTATGCAAAAAAAGCTTTATGCCAATCCTGAAAAGAGTTCTTTCTTCCAAAAAGAAAAAGAGTACTTAGGACATATTGTTTCTAGTCAAGGCATTCATGTAGATCCAAAGAAAATTAAAGTAATTGAAGAATGTCATGTACCTCAATCTGTGAATGATGTACGCTCTTTTCTAGGGTTAGCTAGTTTTTATAAAAATTTTGTAAAAGGTTTTTCTTATTTAGCACTTCCACTCACATTATTATTGAAGAAAAAGTTAAACTTTCCATGGGGATTAGCACAAAAACAATCTTTTGAAAAACTCAAACATGCACTTTCTCATGCACCTATTTTACAATTACCAAATTTTGCACAACCTTTCCATGTAGTTACAAATGCTAGTGGTTTTGGTATAGGTGTTGTATTAATGCAAAATGATCATCCGATTGCATTGGAAAGTAGGAAACTTAAACCTTTTGAAAACAATTACATTACATATGATAAGAAACTATTAGCTGTTGTGCATGCTTTAAAAATTTGGAAACATGACCGTATGGGTTCTGAAGTTCTAATCAAAATAGAACAATAGGCTATTAGCATTTATTAAATAAACCATTGATTTCCAAAAGACACATTAAATGGGATTTGTTCATACAAAATTTTCAGCCTTTAATTCAATATCAACCTGGCAAAGTTAATGTTGTAGTTGATGCCCTTAGTCATTTCCCATCCCCACAAACAAATATTGTTTCAATCAATAATATTTATGTTGTTCATAAGCACCATTTCATGACATGATTCCTACTTATGCATCTGATTTGTATTTTTCACAAGCATGGGCTGCTTTCAATAATGCTACACATCTAATGAGGAACACTACAGTTTTTATAATGGATTCTTGTATTTCCAATGCAAGTTATGCATCACACAAGTTTTCAAAGAATTTGTTATGAAAGAGATGCATGAATCACCGTATATGGATCATAGAGGCATACAAAATACTATTTCTACATGTAAAGAATTCTTCTTTTTGCCAAATATTACACAGTTTGTTTCCCATTGCATTGTGTGTCAATGTGTGAAACAACATCATGGTAAAGCATTTGGATTATTAATGCCACTTCCCATACCTAATGGACCATTATTACTGGTCTTCTACAACTTCATCTCATAATGATATGATTTGGACAATTGTTGATAGGTTTAGTAAACAAGCATATTTCATTCCTTGTAAGAAGACTCTTTCTACACCTCAAGCTGTTAAGTTATTTATTAAATGTGTTTTTCCACATCATGGTTTTCCAAAAGTTATTCTTTCAGATCGAGATGTTTGTTTTTATAATCACTTTTGGGTTGCATTACTTCAAAATTTAGGTTCTAAAATAGACTTTAGCTTTGCATTTCATCTTCAAGTTGAAAGTAATGAGCAAAGTGAAGCTACAAATAGTATTATTTTAGATTTATTACGTTGTTATTCTTTAGATAATCCAAGTACTTGGGATGAGAAACTTCCTTTACTACAATTTGCATACAATGACACAACACATACCACTACTTGGCATGCATTGTATGAAATTGTGTATGGTAAAAAGCTTCCCACTCCCATGTCCATCACTCAAACTGATATTCCTATGGCTCATTCTTTTGCACACGATCATATTTCTACACTTCATGAAGTTCATGAGCACATTGAAAAGAGTCAAGAACATTACATGCGTAATGTTAATAAGAAATAAGAAGCCAAACAGTTTAATGAAAATGATTTGGTATGATTATGAATAATTAAAAGATGTTTGGAAAATATTTCACAACATCCTAAGGCTAAACTTGCACCACATTATTATGGACCTTTCCATATTATTCAAAAAATTAATGAGAATGCTTTTAGACTATACATACCTTCTCATTGAAATATACATAATTCTTTTCATATTAGTTTATTGAAATCCTTGAAAGGAACTTTACCATTCACTCCTATTTTAGATGATCCTCATTTACTTGAAGAGGATGCTGAAATTTTAGTTCCAGAGAAAAGACTTGATTATGATGTTACTACTACACACACGTAACCAATATCATAGATATTTAGTTAAATATAAAAATCACTCACTTGAAGAATCTCAATGGATTCATAAGAAATCATTAACTCCACATTACGATCATTTGATTTCTGCATATCATTCACAACCACATTAAATTCCAATTTTCCATTTCCATGCATATGATATTTTTTGTAAAAATAATAGATCGCTTAGAAAGAAACATTTTTGTAAAAATAATAGATCGCTTAGAAAGCAATAATTTTGTAAATAAATCACGTAAACACACACTTTTTAAAGTGCCACCCTCATGTATCTTCTATTCATGTCATAATGAGAAATATCTATAAATACACATACTCTAATAGACTCATCCATCAGAGTATGTGGGGGGAGATTGTACCCCATCTTGTGTCCAATCTCTTGTCTCTCTCTATTGTGTTTAGGCTCTTGTGAGATTTCATTTCCGTACTATCTCTATGTACGTGCATCTACAAGATATGGTCAACGGTCATGATCTTCAACCTCAGGGTTATAAAACTTATAATCCTTCTTATCTTTGTTGTACTCTAGGAAGATACACTTGATGCTTTTTGATTGAAGCTTGTTTCTCTCCCTATCTTGAATGTCTACATAGCATTCACTTCCAAACGTAAAAAGGTCTACAATGTTCTCTTGCATGGGAACATATGCCAAGATGATCTGCCCAACAGAAAACCTCTCCTTGACATAATGATAATGCATCTCAATGTGCTTAGTGCGATCATGGAACACAGGGTTCCTTGCAACTTCCAATGCACTCTGACTATCAGTGAAGATGGTGGTGGTAGAAGACTGACCAACACCCAAATCAGTCAGAAGGCATCTGAGCCACACACACTCAACAGTCGCTATGAAAGTTACCCTATACTAGGCCTCACAACTAGAAGTGGCCACAATAGGCTGCTTCTTGCTCAACCAAGATATACATGAGCTACCAAGCATGAACCAAAAACCACTCGTGGACACACGAGTGTCATAGCAACCAACCCAGTCACTGTCAGAAAAAGCATGCAAATTTGGCGGTAGTGATCCCCCCTTGGGATAAAACAACCCAAGCAGCTGGGTATCACTCAAGTAGCAAAAGATGCGCTTAACTACCTACCAATGCTTGACACCTGGGCAATGCATAAACCTGCTCATCTGTGAGACAACAAACTAAATATTTGGCTGAGTAATGCATAAGTAAATCAAGCATCCGATAGCCTACTGATAAAGAACAACATCAAATGCATCTCCACCATCATGAAGACTCAATCATAAACCTATCTCCATAGGAGTGGCAATAGGCTTACAGTCTTCAAGCCAAAACACTACAATAATGTGTCAATATATTTCGTTTGACACAAAGCCATTTCATCATCAACTTGCATAAACTCAGTGCCCAAATAGTAATGCAAATGCCCCAAATCAGACATCTCAAATGAGGCATGCAAATTAGCCTTAAAATCAGCAATATGCATGTCATGAGGACCAGTGAGTAGCATGTCATCAACATACACCACAATGATCAGAAGCACATCATTAGCACGCTTAACATATAAGGTGCTTTCAGTTGGATTATCTCAAAACCATGTGCAATGAGATAGGCATGTATCTTTTCACACCAAGCACATGGTGCTTGCTTTAAACCATACAATGCCTTCTTTGACTTGCACACCGGTTTTCATGCCCTTTCTGAACAAATCCACGAGGCTGAAAAACATACACTTCTTCATGCAAGTCACCATTAGGAAATGCTATTTTAATGTCCAACTGATGTACATTCCAACCATGACGAGTTGCAAGTGCACAAATGCTATGAACACTAGTCATTCGGCAAGTAGGAGAAAAGATTTCATCAAAATTAATGCCTCTTTCCTGCACATAACTCTTTGCAACAAGCCTAGCCTTATACATGTCAACTATTACATTAGGTTTACGCTTCAACTTGTATACCCACTTAGCGCCAATGACCTTCTTGCCAGGAGGCAAGTCACATAAAGAACAGGTACAATTTTTTATGATAGCATCATATTTAGATTGCATTGTAGCCATCCAATGTTCAGAATTTTGTGCTTCATCAAACAAAAGAGGCTCAATCTAATCATAGAGACTAGAGGTAGCCATAGCATAGCAATTTGATGCAAAATAGGCAGTATGAGAGCCTGACAGAGTATGATATGAGAGAGGTGCATCTAATTTGTTGTCATGCAAAGTCTGCGCCAACAATTTTGGCATAGTTTTTGCCTGTTCAATATCAGCTCTCTCATCAACAAGTGCATCATGTAAATCTACATCAGAAATTGAATGATCTGCATCATCACATGAAAACTCCAAAGGTTGAGAAGTTGCCTCATTAGGACTAGCACTAGATTGTCCACTTGTAAAAAGAGGTAGCAAAGTATCATAACATGTCTTTGGAGCTAACAGATGTCTCCTTAGTACATGAAAGTAACAGCTGAATAACATCTTCCACAAAAACAACATCACAACAAAGCAAAATGTGTTTAGTTTGTGGCTGATATAGATGATAGCCTTTACTTTCAGAACTATACCCAACAAAAATACATTTTACTGCTTTATCATCCAATTTTTTGCGATGTTGTTCAGGCACTAATGCATATGCCAAACAGCCAAAAACATGCAGATGAGCAATAGATGGCTTGCGACCATGCCAAGCCTCATACGGAGTGATAGACTGCAGTGCTTTATTGGGACACCTCTTAGTACATATGCTGCACACATGACAACCTCAAGCCAGAAACTATGTGGTAAAGCCTGACTCTTGACCATACACCTCGCCATCTCCATGAGTGACTTGTGTTGATATATTTAGGTATTTAGGTAGTGATGTGTGTGAACACACTAGTACTGCTGGGGCACATTTTTCCCTCTTTATGAGGTTTTTTCCCCCGACTTGTATATACACCTATTGCCCTAACGGGCTACTTATCTTTGTACATTCTAGTGGTAATACATTCAGTATTGTGTGTTGAGCTCCAAGCTTCTTCTTCTTCCTTGTGCTATTCGCGTGCTTCGGCAGATACCTAACTCCAACAATTGGTATCAGAGCAGGTCTTCACTTCATCTAGGGTGTCATCAACACCTCTCTGGTTGCAGTCTCAGAATCGCAAGAATTTTGGTGAGCATACTCAACATGCTTCCAAGATCAAAACCGCTTTGCTTTGTGGTGCCAAAATCACGATATGAGCTCGTTTCGAGCTCTAAACGCACTATCGCAATGCTTTGAAGGCTATTTTCTCTTTTTGTGCCAAAGGTATATACGAGTTTTGGTTTGCCAGTATAAGCGTCTCGAAGTCTGCTACAAGTTTAGCAGAATTTGTCTGGGCAGTTCGATTCAACTTTTTGAGATATAGTCAATTTTCTGCATCAAGGTATTTTAGTCATTGGCCATGGATGAAAGCAGTGATGTATTTCGTATGTTCGCTATTGAGGATAAGTTGGATGGTACCAACTACCCATTGTGGGCTTATATGATGCGACATGTATTGGTTGCAAAAGGACTGTGGAACATTGTGCAGGGTGTTGAAAACCGTCTTATCACATCTGCAACTATGACAACTATAGGTACTGAAGCTGATGGAGAAGGTGTTGAAGATGATGATATTCTATATATTTCTATTCGTGTTGCAGTTTCTGCTGCACCTACTATAGAGCAAACTCGTTGGGATGGTAGATGCCCAGGCACATGCATTGATAGCTTTGTCTATCAAACATGCCATTATTCCTCACATTCGCTCTTGCAGAACAGCTAAGGATGCTTGGGATACACTTACCACATTGTAGCAAGCTAGGAATGAGGCTCGTGTTGCTTACCTCCGAAAACAGTTGGAGAGTGAGCACATGAATGAAGGTGATTCTATGGACGGTTATCTAACAAAGATCAAAGACTTGAAGGAACAGTTGATTTCTGCTGATGAAGTTATACTAGATAGCTCACTTGTGCAGACTGTTCTGAATGGTCTTCCTGATTCATATTAGAGTTTTGCTTCTACTCTTCGGTTGATGATGAAAGGCAATCCAAATGCCTTGTCATTTGAGGAGTTAGTCTCTGTTCTGTTGCACAAAGATCAGTCCAAGCAGAATAGGTCCATTATGCATGTTGCAGATCAAGCTTTCCTGGCTAGTCAGAAGGGCAAAGGAAAATGGAGCTCTTCAACTATTAAGCAAAAATTTGCTAATTCTGCACAATTGAAGAGGGAAGACAAAGATGAAAAGAAATCAGAAAAGCAGAAATTGTTTTGCAAGTACTGTAAAGGAAATGATCATATCATAAAGAACTGTACAAAACTGGTTGCTAAAGAGGCAAAGAAGAAAGAGGCTGGAATGGTTGTTGCAGAGGCCTCTACACCAAAAACAGAGTCCGCTAATCTTGTGGAGGAAGAAAAATGGGTGTTTACTATTGTTTGCAGTTTTGACCCATCTTCTCATGAGTAGTGCATGTCTGCAGTAGACTCAGATGTTTGGTACTTTGACAGTGGGGCGACCAAACATATTACCTTGCAGCATAGTTTCTTCTCTTCACTCGAGCCTGCCCCTATAGGGAATACTGTTACATGCACCGACAACTCCTCTTATCCTGTTATGGGAGTTGGTAAGATCATTTTGACTACTAGTGATGGTAGTTCTTTCAATTTTTCAGATGCTTTGTTTGTGCCAGGGATCAAGAAAAATCTGTTATCAGTTTCTGCATTAGCCAAGATTGGCTTGGTTGTGAAATTTGTTGATGACAGATGTACAGTTCATGATCTATCAAATGGAGACGTGATTATTGCTTCTTGCATTTTATGTCGTGGGATGTATAAGCTCATAGACTATGAAAGATTTGTAAATGATTCGGCATGTGTAGTACATGATTCTCAGGCTATGTCAGATGCAAAGCTTTGGCATGCACACTTTGGTCATCTGAATTTTGCTAGTTTGCTACACTTGCACAAATATGAAATGGTGTCCTCTTTGCCCCAACTTGAGGCACCTGGAAAACATGTTTGTGAAGGCTGTATTTTGGGCAAAATGTAGCATTCCTCCTTTGCAAAAGATGGTTCAGTTTGGGCTACTCAGAAATTGCAGCTTGTACATAGTGATATCTATGGTCCTATGTAGACACCTTCTTTTGGAAATTATCTTTACTTCGTGACTTTCATCAAGGATTTTTCCAAGCATGCATGGGTATATCCATTGAAGGCAAAGTCTAAAGTGTTCATGTGCTTCAAATAGTTTTTGGTTTTGGCTGAAAATCTCTCAGCATGTAAAATGGGCACCCTCCGTTCTGGCTGGGGGGGGAATATATGTCTTCTCATTCTAATGCATTTTTGGCTGAACATGGGATAAAACACCAGTGTACAGTGCTGTATACACTTCAAAAGAATGGAGTTGCTGAATGAAAGAATAGGTCGCTTATGGAGATGGCGATGTGTATGGTCAAGAGTCAGGCTTTACCACATAGTTTCTAGCTTGAGGCTGTCATGTGTGCAGCATATGTACTTAACAGGTGTCCCACTAAAGTGCTGCAGTCGTTCACTCCATATGAGGCTTGGCATGCTAGCCAAGAAAGCTTGATCTACAACACACATAATAGACATGTTTTGCCTAGACTGGTCTTCCTGCAAGAAAATAGAAACTAACTCTTCAAATGTAAGGGCATTTGGATTGCCTTTTATAATCAAGCAAAGAGTAGAAGCAAAACTCTGAGTCAGGAAGACCATTCAGAACAATCTGCACAAGTGAGCTGTCAGGAAGAACTTTATCTGCAAAAATCAAGTGTTTCGTCAAATCCTTGATCTTTGTCAGAAAGATGTCCATAGAATCACCTTCATTCATGTGCTCACTCTCCAACTGTTTTTGGAGGTAAGCAACACAAATCTCATTCCTAGCCTGGTACAATGTGGTAAGTGTATCCCAAGCATCTTTAGCTGTTCTGCAAGAGCAAATGTGAGGAATAATGGCATGTTTGACAGACAAAGCTATCAATGCATGTGCTTTAACATATCTGCCATCCCAACAAATTTGCTCTACAATAGGTGCAATAGAAACAACAACATGAACAAGAATCAGCAAAATATCATCATCTTCGACACCTTCTGCATCAGCTTCAGTACTTGTGGTTGTAACAGTTGCAAGTGTGATAGGACATTTTCCAACACCCTGTAGAATGTTCCACAGTCCTTTGCAACCAATACATGTTGCATCATATAAGCCCATAACAGGTAGTTGGTACCGTCGACTTATCCTCAACAACCAATATACGGAATACATCACTGCTTTAAACCATGGCCAATAACTAAAATACCTTGATGCAGAAAATTGATTGTAACTAGAACTGCCAGATGAATTCTACTAAATATGTAGTAGACTTTGAGACACTTATACTAGTGAATTGAAACTGGTATATACTTTTGGTACAAAAAGACGAAATAGCCTACACAAGCACTATGATAGTGCGTGTGGAGCCTAAAATGACCAAATTTCATGCGATTCTAAGACTACAATTGGAGAGGTGTCAATGATGCCCTAGATGAAGCGGCGACCTGCTCTGATACCAATTGTTGAAGTTAGACGTTTGCCGAAGCATGATGTCATCGGGTTTGTCGGAAGGAAGGGTGAGAGACCATGGGTAGAAAAATACTCATAAATGCATACAAAGTTCTCATCCGTATGCGATTCAAGGCACACATGATATCGTGGTGCATCAAGAGTTCCCATATCCTAGCGACTGTAGAGACATGCATGTGACAAAGAACTTCTATAGCTTCACTTCTCCTAGCCTCTCTTCTCTCTATCTATCTTTATGCACGAGGGAAAGTTGTGTACTTAATCTAAAACACATTTTCGATAGCTACTCCTCTGCAGGAAGAACAACCAATAACAATGGCACCAAAAGCACAAAAGAACTGTATAATCTTTACATTCTCTCTTTCAATTAATCAAGAGATCAGATTTTCCATTTCTTGCACGACAAGCGTTAGTCCTCAGAAATTTAATGTATTTATCTCCACACTTTTCCCCTCTCTGGATAATATGACAGAGCATCGCATAATTTATTGACTTCATAATTCATCAGTAATAATCATCAGCATCATACAGAATAAACTTCAGAGGTATCTTCTTTTCATTCTCAGAGCATAGTCAGATCATGGTCAAGCTTTCACGCCATGTGGAAATGAAGAAATCAGTAGCACATTTTACAGAACTGAAGTAAATAATCAATTATGAATCCAAATCGTTGTTGGATTATGTTCAAAACATTCAAGAAGGTGACAAATTCTCAGCATCCACAAAAGAATTCCTGCAATTTCGGCCTATAAAATTACGCAAATCAGAATGTATTTCTTTGCATCTGAACATTGCAGACGTGCTTCAATATTCCATCAGAGTATTCGTAATTGAACATAAGAGTAATTCTTCAAGGAATTTTTCCGTCAACACCCAAATGGTTTAAACAAAATAAGTTTATATTGCTAACATGACAGAATGACTTCCAACAGCTTCAAAGCATTTTTGCCTATTCCTAAACTTTCGTGCATATTCTCATTAAAGATTTCCCACAAAACGTGACCCCAGTGTAGATCTATTGTCGAAGTTAGATAAGCGACTGAAATTGAATTAAAACTAAAAGCAAAATTTCAAAAGTTCAGTAATCAAACTCAGTCGCTTATTCTTTCGTAGCGTCACCTTTGTTCTCCCATGAATCCAGCATCTAAGATGAAATAAAGTTCAATAATTAAACTTCCCTATTGATCAATAAAGAGCGCAGACTTCGTAGTTTTCCAGATGTATTAGATCATAGTCAGAACAATGTCGTAGGTATTAGATGTATTAGATCAGAATAGTGTCGTAGACATCAAAAAATCAATTAAAATCAGATAGTAACCTCATTCAGCTGTCCAAGTAATGGCAACTTCCTTCTTTCAATCACTAGCGCAGCACGTCAAAGTCATCATCGTAATTAGAGATTTCAGATTTCTTGGATATACGCACCTCATAATCGTGAGCATCAACATCATCATAAGAGCACCAGCGGCTAAAACTTTTTCCAGCGATGGTGTCATCAGAACGAGCGGCTGCCTTCATTGTTCAAGCCCGTTCCCTTACAAAAACGATGTGCAGTCTATCCTTCCGCTGTTATCTGTTTTCTATCCGCTCCAACTCTTCCTCCTTTTCTCTGATTGCTCAATTCTCTACATGAAGAACTTTCCCCACCCGAACATGCGCCAATTGCTTCCCTTTTACACTCTCACAATCAGCGCCTTCTCAAGCTCTCTCATGAACAGATAAAGAGATCATCAACCTCTTGTTTTCAGCAAGGCAATAAATACTCTGCAAGGGCATATCAGCAGCCGAGGAGACCTCTCTCTGTTCATGCCTTCCTCTTTTATGGTTACTTCCTGCTGTCTCTGCCACAACAGAACGCCGCCCCTCCTATCGGCATAAGCCCTCAAGACGAACTATAAGCTCCCCCTCAAAACTGGCCGCACTGAATCTGAATTAGAATAGAAGTCTCCTGGATAGATGGAGATGACAGAAGCCCTTCTAGATCTTCTTCTTTCAATCTCGTGGGCCTTGCTTTTGCTTCAGTAGTTCCATCCAATATACGGATTGTCAAATCAGATATGGTTACAACGGCAGACGGGAACCTTTGTGAGAGACTCTTGCAGCAAGTTGTCCACAACTGCTTCCTCCAATTCACTTGAATTGTCAGAGTCCTTCCAATAAAGGTGATCCTTAACTACATTTTTGAGTTGGTGCTTCCCATTTGATTTTCAAGCTTTAATCTCGATGCGTGATGACATCCACCCCCTCTGAACTTATGCATCCTCTGGATGCGCCACCATCAATCTCGGTATCTGCAAATCATTATGAAAATTCAAGTGCATCGGTTAAAACAAATGTGCCTATGCACAGCCATGTAATGGGCCCTACATATGCATACTCTAGGTGCATGGAAAAACAACATGGTGCAGATAAGAGAGTTATCAGGCATTCGATGATGAGGCTTCACACTCAAATCGAACTCACATTTTCATCATGGATAAAAAATTCAAGACAAGTGCAATCACTCGTGCAACTATGGGTTTTTAAAAAAACTCGTGCTCTTTACATTTCATTTATGCATGCATTAGGTGCATGAAGAAAAAACAAAAATGGTGCAAAAATCAAAGTTTCATGGTATCTAAGCAAGGAAGCTCACATCACTCGCAACTCCACTCTCTTATGGATGCAATCACTCTTCCTTACTCAGAACTATTCTCTCGTATCACTCAAAACTTGACTCATTATTTTTATTTACAATGATATTTACCTATCTAATTCATGTGCAGATGGACGTGCTTCTATTGGAATCAAAAGACGTACTTTCTACACATTTCTACATGCATATTTGGCATGCAATGCATCTCAAAAATGGGTGCTGAAAAAGATTTTGGTTAATAGGAGAACTAAGAAAAAAGACAAGGCTTTCTGATCTTCACTTCACTTCCCATTTCCATCGCCTTCCTTCGAGCTTCTCCTGCATTCAAACACTAAACATGTGATAAGAAATGTCAATCCATCAAAATACTCATATGTACACATGCAATCTATGAAAGAGCTTCAATAAAAGATAAGAATGCAGCTTGAAAGTGGTTGCCTCCTATACAATCTGTCAAAACTCTAGATCTTCAATCAACTCCATATCAACACCTGTTCTCAAAAGATCATAAGAGAAATTAGTAGCATCACATTCGATAATCATATTGAAAAACTTCATTTATTTGAACATTAAAACCATCTATTTGAATTATATTGACTTCATACCTTTCATTCAACAAGCATTCATTACCATAAGCGTTCGCAATCTAATTCCTTTCCTTTTAATTTTTATTTGATTCCTTGTATCTATCTTAAGATTGAAAACAAAGAACAGGAGATATATATACATTTCTATTTACAAGTTTCTTTTTAGTATTGTCAATTCTCGTTTATTAGGGTTTTTCCCTTCAAACCCATCTCCATTGAAATATGCTCACCAAAGAAGTTGTGTTTGAAGATTATCCATCTCTGAATTGCATCAAGCAGGGTCGCATTCATAAATACGGTAAATATGTACACAAGCCACCTTATTTGCTTGTCTACCTCTTGGTGGCTTGTCTGGTCTTTGTAACTCTCAGAGAATTTGGATATCCATATTTCAATTATCTGAGCATAAGTATCTTTATTTATGATTCTTTCAAATTCATCATGTGCAGAGTCAGGAACACATGTATATGAAGTTTGAAATTCGTATATGTTTGGTTCATAATTGAAATTTTCTTGCAAGCATGTATTTTCTTTTACTTCATGCTTGAGATCATTTATATGAATTTTATCCCTTTCATTATCTTCTATCATGTTTCCATCATCATTAAGATGAGGTTTTTGAATAGAATCATTTGAATCCAACTTCAAACGGAAGTGTTCATCATGCTCAGACATCAAAACACTATCATCTTTATTCTCCATGGTAAAATCATTCCTTTCTGAACGAGTTCCAGAAATTATGAAGTCTGCTTCTTTCTCCAACCTTTCCAGGAACTCTCCATCATGATCACTTTCCAAACCCACTCGCCCTTCCTCATGGAGTGATTCAATGTCATCAAAATTAAGAAAATCATGTTCATCTAAATCACTGAACTCCGCCTTTATGTAAGAATCTCCGCCTTTATGTAAGAAACTTTATAGACTTTATATTCATCATCAAAAACCTTTTTAGGTCTTTGGATGTCCTCCGATGTCAATTGAAATTTTTCATTCAAAAGCTCACTAGAGTGTTCTATACCTACTTCAGTTCTCTCTTGCCTATTCTCTTCAGAGGATATGCTTAGACCACATTCTTCATCCATCTCATTGATCATCGACTCTTGGTCAAGTGCATCCTCACATACGAATCCTTCTATAGCTACAACTGAATCAACGAATTCTTCATTCGATTCATAGTGGCTAAATCTAGCCTCTTCAGTGGAGTCATAAATTTCTATCTTTTCATACTCACCCTCACTTAGTATAGATTCTTCATCAGATTTGTCATGCATTTCTATGAGTGTTTCATTAGACATTTCATGCTCAATCTCATCCTCATAGGAACTCAACTCAACATGATTGTTATTGGCATACATATCACTGTATGAATGAGCAATTGATCTACCCCTCTTCGTGGATTGTAGCATCATCTACGTACATATCACTCTCTAGCACTCCAATTAGTCTTTTATCCTCTTTCGTATAAGTAGGATCATTGTTGTGCATCTGAGGACATATATCTAATGTAGTACTACTCAGAGGAATATCAGAAACTTGAACTGTAATTGATTTATCCTCATGACGACCATTACACTCATCATGTTTGGTATGCATATCGCTTTTTAGAGAACTACTTAATGACATCTCCTTGATCTTGACATCATTTCCGTTGACATCATTTCTATTGACAGTTTTTTCATATTCATCTTGAGACATTGTAGACATCTTTGGCTTTTGGCTTATTGTATATCTTGGTTTAATATTTATATAGTTACTTCCTATGAGATGTGAGGAGTTTGTTGGACCAGAAGAAGCTTCATATTCATTTCTTGTTTGAGTATTTTGATTTTTTATTTGATTTGTTTTTGAATTAATTGGTATTTGGTTAGCTTCTCCCAGATCCTTTACTCCCTCCCTCATTAGGGTTCGAACTTTTGGCACACTTAAAGAGGTATTTATCGCAAAAACATCTACTATCCCATGACATCTTAAAGGTTTAGGGTTTGTATCATTTATTATTATTGGTTCTTCTTGATGAACCTCAATATGATTATATATGTGGTTTCAAGTCATACTTCTTTCGTTTTTGACCGGATTTTCTAAGTGTTTTTGAATTTGCACACTATTCTCAAGGTTTGGCATGCATGAAATATGTGCATCGACTATATCCGCATGAAGATCCAGTTTCCAATCATTTCGAAATTTCTCAAACATTTGTTGCTTTCTAACATATCTTGTTACAACATCATGAAAAAGTGTCCAATCCTCTATGAGTCCCGATTCGGAGTCTAGGTCTTGTAAAAACGAAATTAGTTCCTCTCGGGATCTATCATCTATTGCTTGTAGGAATAAGAACACCCTTTCATGCATTAAGCATTGCTGATCATATTCGGACATGTCTTCAAATTGTCTTTCGAATTCTTTTATAATTTCTAGGATCGGTTGATCTTTGGGTATACGAACCCACCTCAGGAAAGATCTACGAGTCACTTTATCAAGGTCCTCTAGCATAAACTACCTGAGGAGTATCGCTTTGTATCGAGACCATGTCGTTTGATTTATTTGCATTATTTGCTCTCGCAAGTCATATCCCGACACATAGATAAAGTTTTCGCATAGTTCTTTTTCCGTCATCGGACTTAATCCGACACCTAGGTATTTGGCCTTGAGTTCATATTCTTTGCAGAACTTGGATATATTTTTGCCATCGAAAAACCCGCATCGCTTGTTTAAACGGTCATGAAGTGACTGGATGGCTTTTTGACGCCGATCCTCTTCATGAAAGCGTATAAATTGAGTTAGAAGATCTTCCATGTCAAAAGTGCTAGATCACTCAATTTTTGAATGCCAACTCTATTCTTCAGTAAACTAGTTTGATATTTTATTCACCCCCTCCTTTCACGTCGGGTTCACCAGGTATGTCGCCGGGTTCGTCGAAAGGAAGGGTGAGAGACCATGGGTAGAAAAATACTCATAAATGCATACAAAGTTCGCATCGGTATGCGATTCAAGGAACACACATGATATTGTGGTGCATCAAGAGTTCCCATATCCTAGCGACTGTAGAGACATGCATGTGACAAAGAACTTCTATAGCTTCACTTCACCTAGCCTCTCTTCTCTCTATCTGTCTTTATGCATGAGGGAAAGTTGTGTACTTACTCTAAAACACATTTTCGATAGCATCTACTCCTCTGCAGGAAGAACAACCAATAACAATGGCAACAAAAGCACAAAAGAACTGTATAATCTTTATGTTCTCTCTTTCAATTAATCAAGAGATCAGATTTTCCATTTCTTGCACGACAGGCGTTAGTCCTCAGAAATTTAATGTATTTATCTCCACACGTTCCCCTCTCTGGATAATATGACAGAGCATCGCATAATTTATTGACTTCATAATTCATCAGTAATAATCATTAGCATCATACAGAATAAACTTCAGAGGTATCTTCTTTTCATTCTCAGAGCATAGTCAGATCATGGTCAAGCTTTCACGCCATGTGGAAATGAAGAAATCAGTAGCACATTTTACAGAACTGAAGTAAATAATCAATTATGAATCCAAATCGCTGTTGGATTATGTTCAAAACATTCAGGAAGGTGACAAATTCTCAGCATCCATAAAAGAATTCATGGAATTTCAGCCTATAAAATTACGCAAATCAGAATGTATTTCTTTGCATCTGAACGTTGCAGACGAGCTTCAATATTCCATCAGAGTATTCGTAATTGAACATAAGAGTAATTCTTCAAGGAATTTTTCCGTCAGCACCCAAATGGTTTAAACAAAATAAGTTTATATTGCTAACATGACAGAATGACTTCCAACAGCTTCAAAGCATTTCTGCCTATTCCTAAACTTTCGCGCATATTCTCATTAAACATTTCCCACAAAACGTGACCCGAGTGTAGAGCTATTGTTGAAGTTAGATAAGCGACTGAAATTGAATTAAAACTAAAAGCAAGATTTCAAAAGTTCAGTAATCAAACTCAGTCGCTTATTGTTTTGTAGCGTCACCTTTGTTCTCCCATGAATCCAGCATCCAAGATGAAATAAAGTTCAATAATTAAACTTCCCTATTGATCAATAAAGAGCGCAGACTTCATAGTTTTCTAGATGTATTAGATCATAGTTAGAACAATGTCGTAGGTATTAGATGTATTAGATCAGAACAGTGTCGTAGACATTAAAAAATCAATTAAAATCAGATAGTAACCTCATTCAGCTGTCCAAGTAATGGCATCTTCCTTCTTTCAATGCAGCACGTCAAAGTCATCGTCGTAATCAGAGATTTCAGATTTCTTGGATATACGCACCTCATAATCGTGAGCATCAACATCATCATAAGAGCATCAGTGGCTAAAACTTTTTCAAGTGATGGTGTCATCAGAACGAGCGGCTGCCTTCATTGTTCAAGCCCGTTCCCTTACAAAAACGATGCGTAGTCTGTCCTTCCGCAGTTGTCCGTATTCTGTCCGCTCCAACTCTTCCTCCTTTTCTCTGATTTTCTCTACATGAAGAACTTTCCCCACCCGAACATGCGCCAATTGCTTCCCTTTTATACTCTCACAATCAGCGCCTCCTCAAGCTCTCTCATGAACAGAAAAAGAGATCATAAACTCCTTCCTCCTCCTCTAGCAAATGAGGTTCTACCACCTCTTCCTCTGAAGTTGCCTCTTTGATTTCTGCCTCCTCTTCCTCTAGGAGTAAAATTCTGATTATGACTTCCACTATTCTGCTTATTGTACCAACAATCATTTGCCAAGTGATTTGTTCTACCACAAATCCAACAAGCTTTAGTATTATGTTTGTTCTTACCTCCTCTTCCTTTACCTCTGAAATTCATCTTCCCTTTCATGAAGTTTACTTGATTTGAAGATCCTTCTTCATCATTTGTCTGCTTGCCTTTAGCATTCTTCTTCTTATCCTTTGAATACATTGCTTGACTTGAACCTCTGTCATTCTCTCCTTTAATGTCCTGCTCAAATGTTAGCATATGTCCTAACAATTGATTAAGATCAGGAGTAAAATGATCTAATGATAGTTTTGTAGACAATATGAAAGGTTTCCACTTTTCATCTCCTCTTAGACTCGTAAGTATTTGCCTTACCAACTTGTCTTCTTCAATTTCTTCATCTACTGCTCCCAAGCTATCTGCAATGTCCATCCTTGTAACATAGTCAGAAATTGATTGAGAACCTTTCTTCTTGAATGTTGTAAATTCAGCCCATAGTGAAGCCTTCCTCGATTTGGTTGTGTTTTGGAAATGTTCTTCCAAAGCATTCCATATAGATGCACTTTATAATCCTCTAATGTGTGGTAAAAGATGATCATTTATAGCCATGTAAATGATGCTTCTGGCTTGAGCATCTCTCTTCATCCAATTCTTCAATTCTACACGTTCTTCTGTCATTGGAACACTTGGATCCTTAAACTCAGGCTTTTCTTCTTCTCCTGTAATACATGATATCAAGTCTTTGCTCATGAGGTGTGCTTCCATCCTCATGGACCATATTGGATAATTCTCTCTATCTAGCTTGTCAATCTGCAAGCTTTCTCCCATCTCTTGACTTTTGTGTCTACAATTACTAAGATTTATGGTGATATAATGTACCTTTGATATGAAGCTTTAATCCTTCTTGATCCTTTGAACTCGTGCTTTGTTCTTCTTCAGGTTTTCTTACAAGCTTTACTCTTTGCTCCTTCAATTCACAAGATCTTTGATGTCTGCAACAGTCGAGATTCTCCTTGCTTCTATTTCACCTTGATTTGATCTTTTAGCTCTGATATCACTGCTGGAGACCTTTTAATCTCCAAATGTCTGATCTATCTTGACTTAAGAACTCCTCTATACCAAGAATAAACCAAACTTTACACAAACTTCAAATTATCTTTCACATATATTAAGAAATACTTCTCTGTATGAAGCTTTCTTCATCTTCAGGAGTCTGCTTCAGAAATGGACTTCAATCTCTGCATATGACTCTGATTTTAATCATTCAAATGATACTCACATGTCCATACTACTTTGCGCAATCATATTGATCATTAGTTCTTCAAAAGAGCTATTAGATTTTGAATTTGATCACTTACATCAAACCTGTGTCAAAAATTACCTTCCAAAAATGATGACTTTGACATGGTCAACTTCTTAAGTTGATTTCTCTCAAAATCTAACCGGTTTTGCTAAATGCTTTTGGACAAAGCTTCCTTACTTTCTAACTTAGATTTTGAATGCTCAAACATAAAAAACTTTACACTGAGCATTGAGATCTAAGCAAATCTTTGAACAGGAAAATGTGCGATTTTGAGAACTTCACTTGCAGACTTCTACATATGAATGTTCTTGCTTGTCATACACATAACTTGAGGAGAATTAGATCATCAAAATTTGATCATAGCTTGATTAGCTTTTGAATTATATGTATACAAAAGATTTCTTGATCCACATTATCAGGCTGAGAGAATTCTCGGAAAGACCAGTCGCTAACTCATGAGAAAACTCTCTACACATCTATCTCTTGAGAATCTTGAAATCTAATCACTCTATTCTCATCTATTCTTCATTTTTCTCTTATAACATGACTATACATAAGCTTATATATACATTTGGATATAAACTCATCACCCCATCAAGTATTTTTCCAAACTATTATACATAAATGTACATAACATTTGTTTCTGATTCTTGAATCGACTTCATGTATTGAGCTCGAGTCTTTTCTTCACTTCTTCATTCCTAGGCTTCATGTAATCATCCATTGATGATTGTCTTGCTTCAACATTATGCATAGTAAATTTTGAACCGTCAATGAACTGCACAACCACATCTCCAATCCCCACAACATCACACTGGTAAGATTCACCAAGTCTCATGGTACCAAGAGACTTTGTTGCATAATTAGAGAACCATTCTCTGTGTGGTGTCACATGGAAAGAAGCACCAGAATCTAACAACCACATGTGGAAAAGAGAATTAGCCATAAGATCCTCAGTTGCCACAATGCTATCAAGTGTCAACACATCAACATCATCAAAAATAGCATTAATTTCTTCATCTTCACAATCGAAGTAGATGGTGCAGGTAGCCGTTTAACATGCACATGTTTCAACATTCTATCCTTTACCTTTAGCATTCTTTAATACATAACAGTGTTTCTTCATGTGTCCTTTCTTATGACAATAATGGCATTCGATATCTCGCTTCCTTGATTTACTTCTACTCTTATTCCGTCGACCATTCTTTTCCTTGTTCTTGCTCCTACCACGTTTCTGATTCTTTCCTTTGTAAGAATTATGAACATTATATGCATCTCCACTCTGAGTGCCAACCATAGATTTTCTACGAATCTCTTCACTCAAGAGTGCTCCACATATGTCATCATAGACCAGTTTACCACTAGGTGCACTATTGCTAATAGATGTGTAAAACGTATCCCATGCTGATGGCAAGGTGCATAACAACAAGATTGCTTTCATTTCATTATCCATTTCCATTTTCTAAGCCTATAATTGGGAGAATATAGCATCAAAATCATTTTGATGAGCAGTAACACTATCTATGTCCTTCATGCGAAGGTCATATAACTTTCTCATCAGATACACTTTATTTGTTGCCATCTCTTTTTCATGTGTATTGCATAAATTTTTCCAAAGCTCCTTTTCACTTTCACAGTCTAATACTATAAAGTAAACATTATCTTCCAAGTGCAATTGAATGGTAGACCTGGCCATTGTTTGAGGAGATGGTGGACACCTTCTAGAGATGAGATGGTGCTACAAACTCCTACTTCACACTAGCCAAAATTGAGGTGAGGAGTAAAAAGTAGACCTCTTGAGCATTCCAAGAAGCACAAATAATCACTCAAGTACTTTGGGAGATGATCCTGAAATCATTGGATCAAAACAGATGAGTAGGAGTTTCAACTATGAACCAAAACTTGCTATTTTGGTCATTGCACCTGCTCAAAGAAATGAATAGTATTCCCTCTCTGCTAACAATTGAACAAAATGCTTTTGGGCATATCTAATTAACTAGGATAGCTAACTTTTTACAAGAAATTTCTCTTGAAATGATGGACCATGCTTAGAGAATGATGCTTAGCAAGTTAGAGGTGAATCCTGACATTTTCGGGTACTAGCAGTATGCAGACTAGTGAGGATTGTTTAGCTCATAACTAGAGATTGGATAAGGCAATGATAATGAAACTTGATAGCAAGAAAATAGATAGTATACTGAATCTAATCTATACCAACTTAAATCACATCAAATGATCAAGTATACACTGAGAAACAAGTCAGAGAAGTCCACTATTTTGAGTGGTACATGACAGAGTAAAAGATATGAGATATAAGAAAACTATATGTATTAATGCACATAGATTACATTGACATTGGCAATGAATGATTGCACAATGTGAGGGGTCTGATAGAGCTATAATGTGAGCTCAATATCAACTTAAGATCCCTCTGAATATCTCTCCAATTCGGGCTCTCCAACACAACTTTTGAAGTCCTCTTTTATAGCTAAAGTTGGAGCTCCTTTTTGAATTTTCAAATTCATTCAAAACACCACATGCAGTACTCCATGCAGAGGCTATAGAATACACAAAAAAACACAGTACATAGGGAGCATGAACACATACTTCTTAGGTGTTACAAATGCGGTCGAACTTACAGTCTGTGGTTGACCATGCCACTATATGTTTTATTAAAGAACATATACAAAAGTTTTTGGTGGCCATTTGGCCTTTCACATGGACACTAATGGTAACACACAATGGAATAGACTAGTAGATAGAGTTAAGAGAAAAATGCAAACAAATATAGATGCACACTGAGAGATAGAGAACTCAAATTCTGTGATTTTCGATCATAATGCAGTTACAATGATAGTGTTGTCGACCCGCACACTCCCAATGTGGAGCTTAGATGGTGATCTAAACAGACTCTATATGAAGGGCTTACTAGTGTGGAATGCTATGTAAAGCTCAACTTGGGCCATGCAACTTATATAGCTTTTAGAAGGGGGGAAGATGCAAAATAGTAAGCAAAATATACAATCCAACAATATCTCCACGACCGGAAGTCCTACCATCTCGGACCTAGGGGCCAGGAGGATAGGCCCCTTAGACCCCATAAAAGGGGGCAAGCCCCTCTGCACTCCCCCCACTAAGGTTCTATGGGGAAACTACGCAATGCCATAGGGCCTTTATTTTTTGTCTTGAATGGCAACCCAATGGCCAGAAAGTTTATGCCCTATCTAACTTAATGGATAGGCTCACAAAAGTCATCTATAACCATCAGTGGTCACACATAGAACTCATCTAACTTAGAAGTTAGGGTTCCACAAATCTCCAGGCTCTCACAATGGCTTCTTCTCATAATGGGGGCCTTACAACTTAGAGCACCATGGATCATTTGTGGTCACTTGAGGGTGGAGTATTGAGCATATCTAACATATGCCAGTCAACCAAAGACATGTACATGAGCAACATATGGCTTGTGACCATGCCAAGCCTCATATGAAGTGATATAATACAGTGCTTTAGTGGGACACCTTTTGAGTACATATGTTGCACACATAACAATCTCAAGCTAGAAACTGTGGTAAAGCCTGACTTTTGACCATACACCTCACCATCTCCAGTAGAGACCTATTCTTTCTTTCAGCAACACAATTTTTTTGAGGTATATACATCACTGTACACTGATGTTTTATCCCATGCTCAACCAAAAATGTATTGAAATAAAAAAATGTGTATTCCCCCCTTGATTAGAACAAAGGGTTCCCATTTTACATGCTGACATATTTTTTGCCACAACCAAAAACTGTTTGAAGCACATAAACACTTCAAAATTTGCTTTCAATGGATACACCCATGCATGCCTGGAAAAATAATCAATAAAAGTCACGAAGTAAAGGTAGTTCCCAAAAGAAGGTGTCTGCATAGGACCATAGACATCACTATGAACAAGCTACAATTTCTGAGTAGCTCAAACTAAACCATCTTTTGGGAAGGAGGAACACTGCATTTTTCCCAAAATACTACCTTCAAAGACATGTTTACCAGGTGCCTCAAGTTTGGGCAAAGATGCATATTGCTGAATTTAGGACTAACTTGCATGCCTCTTTTGAGATGTCAGTTTTGGGGCATTGTCATCATTATTTGGGCATTCAATTTATGCAATTTGATGGGGGAATAGCTTTGTGTCAAACAGATTACCTTCAAACATTGTTGGCCCTCCCATGGAGAGAGGTTTATGGTTGAGTCTTCATGATGTTGGAGATGCATTTGATGTTGTTCTCTATCAACAACTTCTTGAATGCTTGATTTATTTATGCATAAATCGACCTAATATTCAATTTGTTGTCTCACATATGATCAGATATATGCATTCCTAGGTGTCAAGCATTGGCAAGCAATTAGGCATATCTTTCACTACTTGAGCGGTACCCACCTACTTGGATTGTTTATACCAAGGGGGGGATCGTTACTACCATATTTACATGCTTTTCTAACTCAGATCGAGCTCATCGCAATGACGCTCATGTCTCCACTATTGTTTTTTTTTACATGCTTGGAAGCTCATGCATATCTTGATTAAGCAAGAAGCAACCTATTGTCGCCACTTGTAGTGTGGGGCTGAGTATGGATAGCTTTCATAACGACTATTGAATGTGTGTGGTTCAAATGCTTTTTGGTTGATTCAGGTGTTTTTTAGCGTTTTGCCACCACCTCATTTACTGATAGGAAGAGCATATTGGTAGTTGGAAGGAACCATGAGTTCCATGCTCACACAAAGCACATCGAGATGCACTATCATCATGTTAAGGAGAGACTCTCTACTAGAGAGATCCCTTTGGCGTATATGCCCACACAGGATAATGTTGGAGACCTTTTCATGAAGGCCCTACCTAGGGAGAAGTTTGAAGCTTTTCGCAAAGCTTTGGTCTTTCTTCCTTTTGTGGATTGATTTCTTTCCACATTACTTGGCACTTCCTTATACATGAATGGAAGCTCCTTTTTCAACACGTAAGGGGATTTGTTGATATATTTCAATAGTGATGTGTGTGAACACATTTAGGGCCATCGAGGTACTTTTTTTTCCTCTTTAGGAGGTTCTTTTCCCCCAATTTATATATATTCCTGTAACACTAACATATCACGTATATTTGTACATTCACTTGGTAATACATCCAATATTCACATGGTAATACATCCAATATTGTGTTGTTCTTGAAGCTTCTTCTTCTTCATTGTGCTTTTCATGTGTGTTTATAAGCCCTCGAAGTCCAACATTCTTTGCCTCTTTTGTAGCTAATTCAAGGCAAATCTTAATGACGTGATCATTTTCCCTACAATACTTGCAAAATTATTTACCTTTTCTGTCAGATTATATGATCTATGGATGTGAATCACCCCGAAAGCTAGGGTGAGTAGGATGCCATGTGGCATCCATGTGGGCATTTTCCATTTTATGAAATAGAAGAAAGATATTTGAATTTATAGAACTCATACGTGAGTTTTGAGTAGAGCTAACTCAGACATTGGCTAGGTGGAAAAAATGTGGAACCTCTCTGTGTATGTTTGCCTGATGTGCGAGCTTATCAGGAGGATGAAAAAGTTTGAATGAGGACATAGAAAAGTTTCGGTTGCGCACTGTGGCATTGGTATCAGAGAAGCACCATCTTTGAACCCTTGAACCTTCACCCCCCTCACGTACGTAGCGCACCGGAAGATTTTTTTTTAATATAAAGGAAGTTCGGCTTTAGCCTACTCTCCCGGACTTGAATTAAATAAAGAAAAGTACAAGAGAAGGGGACTAGTGCCCACGGGACCCCCCGAATCCCACAAAGCGGGGGAAGCTTTTACAGAGCTTAGATGGCATTACAAAGAAGGTTAATCACCCTCTCATCACCCTCATGAGGGGCCCACTTGGGTTTAAGCTTGTTATTGATCAAAAAGGGTACTTGATGATGCCTGAAGGGGGGGATTTCTTACAGTTAACAATCCTTTTGCCAAGGAGGAACAACGATTTCTCAATTGACCACTCTTTGGGGGAGCCACCGAAGTTGAAAGCACATTTTTCCCGCCATATTTTCCATAGGAACTCCCCTCTGATGGCGTTCCAGAGAGTTGCGGAGCAGCCGATCGCTTCTCCCAACAGGGCTTGTTGCCAACTGAGATGTTTCTAAAGTCTAATTTTCTTCCGAACCGTCTGACAGAGTCTGTTGGAGTTGGGGCAGGTAAAGAAGATGTGTGAAACATCTTCGATAGATCGGTAGCAGCGTTTGCACCAAGGAGGAGTCCCACAAAATTTGCTAGCCTTAAGGTTGGTCCAGATTCCATGATGAAGAATTTGCTATAAGAGGGCAGACTTTTTGATTTTATGAGGGGGTGCCAGATAGCCATGAACTTCATGTCCCACCGAAGTCGCGTCCATGACAGGCACCACTTCTTGTTGAGGTTAACTTGATAGTCAATTTGAACCTTTTTTTTTAGAGTACAATGAATTGGAAATACACACTCACACACCTAACCTCGTAAGGTAGTGGCACTCATCATGAGAGACTCATGGACATATCCAGCCAAGGCTTGGATTCATGACTTTCTCCCACAACTTTAAAGCATCAGCCACTAGGCTATGCGGGCTCGGACACGAAGATTTGAACTCTTAACCTCATGAGGGCGCACAAATCACAGCAACCGTCAAGATTTGAACTCTTGACCTCATGAGAGCGCACAAGCTCAGCAGCCAACCTAGTCTATGCTTGCATGATTCCAAGTCATGCTTCTTACCTCATCTCCATTCTTGCTCTTAATCAAGCGTTTGGAGAGTCCTCGAAGACATCGCAACGGGAATCATTCGTCTCACAATGTTGTTGAAATCAACAGAGGTTCCGAGAGGGAGTGCAAACAGCCATCATATGTAAATCCTTCATTGTCCTTGAAAGAACCTCGTACACAAGATCTTGCATTGGATGAGATCATTTGTGGTTTGTCAATCCTTGTTGATGGTCGAACTCAGAGACGTTTTGCATCAAGTAATTTACTATTTGCAAATGGACACTACCATGGTCTTTCCAACAAGGTTATCTTGCTCTCACTAATTGCTCAAAGGCATCCTGACCGTTCCCCAAGCCACGGTGACCCTTGCAATGAGGACAAGATATCTCAACATATGCTAAGATAAATTGACCAGAATGAACTTTTGAACAAAAGTAGGGGTGTTGCATTCTTTCATATGGTTGAACGGAATGTCAAGTTGCACATACTACTGCAAAAGATGGAAGCTACAATACAAATAGGCAAAGATAATTTGTATGATACTTCAGAAAGGAAAAAGGGAAAGCAAATATGTCACAGCAAGAAGTCGTTTCAATGGATGGGCACAATGTTAGGCACTCCAAAGCAGAATTTTTAAGTGTGTGCACATGGTTACCTCAGAAAATCAATGACTAATACTGAATTGATGACATCTCAAATAGTGAGATTTCTCCAAAAGGATCTACATTATCTAATTCCAAGGCATGCTGGTACAGTTCAAAGAGGCTTGGCACACAACAAAAGCTCATTTTATGGAAATAATAGGATATCTATTTTTGATGTTGTTGATTTTCAAACTGAAGGGTAGCTAAAGGCAAAGGACTATGTGTAGAAGGGTCTAGCAAGAAAAGTGCAGAGCTCTTGAAGCTCGTAAAAAATATTGGATGCAATCAATTACAATATCAAACCATTCAAGAATGTATGACTTATCTCTTTAGGCATTATGGTTTATGTTTTGGCATGTTAGAATATACATCCATGCATGCATCCATATGTTTGGTGATTTGTAGGAAATGTAATTGCAAGTAGTTAAGAGAATATCCAATAAGGATTTTTTTTGCAAGCATGTTGTGATTTTTGCAGGTTATGGAGCTTGGTGATTTTGTATATGGCTAGTATGCCATGGGCTTGCTAATCCCTATGTTATTATGAATGGCCTATGTGCCATAGGCTCGCAAAGCCTTATGTTGATCATATGGTTTTTTTTTTAGAGCTAATGCTGCCAAAATATTTCCCTTCTCATGATGTTATATACATATTTATCTTTAGGTAGAATCTCATGGCATGGTAACACACATCCATTGCAGACATCAATAAGGTGTATTCATGCTTGTAAGCGTGAATCTTATGGATTTATCACCATGAAAGCATCGTAGGCAACACAACTTCATTAGTAATTAGATCCCAAGAAATAATACTTATCAATTTAGACCATAGGATTGATAAGGGGAAGGAGATACACCTTCAACATTAGGAATGTGCACAAGCAATCATATAGGTTTCATGAAGTTGCTTAGAGAATTACAAGAGATATATTTATGATCATCTCCAATGTACTAAAGGTTCATTTACGTTCAAAAGACTCTCACAATATTATTTGGAGACTATGGGTATCATGAGCTATGCCGACGGAGTGATTAGTTTCCCGTTGCACATCACTTGAGTAAGTAGTGAAGCATTTCTATTGAACTACTAAGGAAACCAATTACAAGGGATCATAGAGATGGGTTTCATGAGAGAGCATTGATGGGTGCTAATGTGATTCAAGTGATAGTTAGGAAGGCCATAGTCATGACAGTAACTCTATCAGGTTCTATAAAAAGGTACTAGAAATTGGTTAGTTTGGAATACAAAGGGATATCCATTGTCATATGTTGACTAGAACCAAACTACACTAGTTCAAGGACATGGGATTCATTAGATTCCACCTACATATTCCATTATATATATATGTAATATACATTAGGTTTAGTGCAGGTATGACACCATGGATTGGAAGAAGGCTCCATTGGTATGGGATTGTGGAAACGACTTCCCTTCGAGCACTCTTCTTCTATGGCCAGGGAGAAAAGGAATCATCATTCATGGGAGCATGGCTCATTAGATCACAAGAGAGCTCTTAATAGACAATACCTTAGGATTGGGATTTATCATAGATATTTCGTGGAAAGGAGGAAGAAGTGAAACTTCGAGCTTCGTCATGGAATACTCGACAAATACACATGATAATAGAAAGAAGTAAATAAATCTGCTATTTCTTTGCCCCTAAAGCTTGGTATCTCTCACTTTTTTTACTTCACACGTAGAAGTAAATAAATCTGCTATTTCTTTGTCCCTAAAGCTTGGTATCTCTCACTTTTTCTACTTCACACGTTCATATTGCAACACACATGGAGATAGATATAACATTCTTTTCATATTGTTTTAAGTTCATCTATTCCGAAATATCGATTGTTCTAATTTCACTATTTACATTCATACAAAAATTGCCTATGAAAATACCCTTCTCATTCAAATCGGGTTATCACAGCAACTCACATTCTTCACGCTCAAGACTTATGTGCTTTGATTTTTTTACAATATCAATGAAAACTTTCAGTACTGTTTTTATTAGATTCCATAGATAGCATGATTCGCCAATTAGAGGAAACACAAATTTCCGTAGCACCAGTAATGCAACATATTGGCATCCATCAACTCTCAAGATAACAAAAACCTTTAGCCAAATAAGAATTAAAGGAACTCGTTAGCAAAGAGTGGAAAATTCAAGCGCTCTTATTGATCACTGATTGTACAATAAAAAAGATACCCCAAGTCATGTCTAATTTAATGGAACAAGGTAAACAGAACAGCGAATAGAAGGCCAAACAATATTCTATCTCTATCATCTGCATTAGCCCCTCCAAATTGAGTTTGCTCCTATTTTTGTTTGTATTAATTCTATGTAATCGAACAGCGCTGCGCCATACAATCCGTCACTCCATAAGATTCTTTTTTTGGGATTCTTTTTTTTCTCTAAGCTATTGCCACATGTTTCCTTTCCTAAAAAACAATCGGCTCTTGACATACACATTAATGCATATACGATCACATACACATGCACACATACATGCCCATATGTTTGTACACAAACAAACTTTCCTATGCTCGTACATTCTTATGTACATGAATACATTTTCAATGCACGTGCATGCATATTCACATTACACATCAACATACATACACACATATGATGAATGCATGTCACATGTATATGCTAATGCATATGTATGTACATATATACAACATCATAGTTCACACACGCAAAAGTACTCCTCTCATACGTACATGCACTTGCATATATGTATTCATATCCACCCATACATACATTAGGGAATCTTGACTCTATTTACATGCACTCAGATGCATAAAATACCAAAGACGCATACATGCACTTCATACTTACTTCTTTTGCAGGTACACTTATGAGTCAAAATCATATTGTTTAATCACAAAGAAATGAAAATAATGTATTTCAAGCATCCATATGCAATAAGATCTACGAACAAGAAAGGTTTTTACCAATATCAAATGTCTTGATGGATCTCATCTCGGCCGACTTAGTTGCAAGTCATTTGTTTCCTTCCAATTCTTTTCTTCTTACCATTGCAAACTCCAAGGTTAGCATAAATAGTTACCTGATTTGATTTATACATACCTAAGTAGTTTAAAATTGATGTTTCATGCTTCATTATTAGCTTGGCTTTGAATCACGACCACAACATTTAGCTAGAAATGCATTAAAGTCAGAAGACATATATTCCCCCTTGTCGATCAGAATGGAGGGTGCCCATTTTACATGCTGATAGATTTTCAGCCACAAGCAAAAACTGTTTGAAGCACATGAACACTTCGGACTTTGCTTTCAATGGATATACCCATGCATGCCTGGAAAAATCATCAATGAAAGTCACAAAGTAAAGATAGTTTCCAAAAGAAGGTATCTGAATAGGACCACAGACATCACTATGTACAAGATGTAATTTTTGAGTAGCTTGAACGCAACCATCTTTTGGGAAGGATGACCACTGCATTTTGCCAAAAATACAGCCTTCACAAACATGTTTTCCAGGTGCCTCAAGTTTGGGCAAAGAGGACACCCTTTCTGATTTTGTAGGCATAGCAAACTAGAAAAATTCAGATGACCAAAGTGTGCATGCCAAAGCTTTGCATCTGACATAGCCTGAGAATCATGTACTGCACATGCTGAATCATTCACATATTTTTCATAGTCTATGAGCTTGTACAACCCACGACATAAAATGCGAGAAGCAATAATCACATCACCATTTGATAGATCATGAACTGTACATATGTCATCAACAAATTTCACAACTAAGCCAATCTTGGCTAAAGCTAAAACTGATAATAGATTTTTCTTTATCCCTAGCACAAATAGAGCAAAGCTAAAACTGATAACAGATTTTTCTTTATCCCGAAGCTAAAGTGAAAGAACTACCATCAACAGTAGTCAGAATGATCTTAACAACTCCCATGACAGGATAAGAGGTGTTGTTGGTGCATGTGGTAGGATTCCCTGTAGGGGCAGGCTCAAGTGAAGTGAAGAAACTCTGCTGTGAGGTAAAATGTTTGGTTGCCCCACTAACAAAGTACCAAACATTTGAGGGCTACTGTAGACATACACTATTCGGGAGAAGTTGGGTCAGAACTCCAATTAGTAGTAAACAACCATTCTTCATTCTACACAAGATTAGCATACTCTGTTTTTGGTGTAAAGGCCTCTATAATAACCATTCTAGCCTCTTTTTTCTTTGCCTCTTTGTAGCCAGTTTTGGACAATTCTTTAGAACATGATCGTTTCCTTTATAGTACTTAAAAAAAGATTTTTTGCTTTTTTTATTTCTTCTCATCTTTGTCTTTTTTCTTTGATTGTGTAGCATTTGCAGATTTCTGCTTACTAGTAGATGAGCTCCATTTACCTTTGCCCTTCTGACTATCCAAGAAAGCTTGATCTGCAACATGCATAATTGACCTCTTTTGCCTAGACTGATCTTCTTGCATCTGAACAAAGACAAACTCCTCAAATGACAAGGCATTGGGATTTCCTTTCATCATCAGAACGGTCTGCAAAAGTGAGCTCTTTGGTATAACTTCATTAGTAGAAATCAAGTGTTCCTTCAAGTCTTTGATCTTTGTTAGAAAACTGTCCATAGAATCACCTTCATTCATATGCTTAATCTCCAACTGTTTTCGGAGGTAAGAAACATGAGCCTCATTCCTAGCCTGGTACAATGTGGTAAGTGTATCCCAAGCATCCTTAGCTGTTCTATAGAAAAATGGCCACTGACTAAAATACCCTGATGTAGAAAAATGGCTGTATCTGAAAAAGTTGAATAGAACTACCCTGATGAGTTCTGCTAAATTTGTAGCAGACTTCGAGATGCTTATACTGGCAAACCGAAACTGTATAAAATGGCCACTGACTAAAATACCCTGATGTAGAAAAATGGCTGTATCTGAAAAAGTTGAATAGAACTACCCTGATGAGTTCTGCTAAATTTGTAGCAGACTTCGAGATGCTTATACTGGCAGAAAAAGACAAAATAGCATGCACAACTTCTACGATAGTGCGTTCGAAGGCCAAAACGAGCTCAGATTGCGATTTCGGGCCACATCGCGAAGTTGTTTTGATCTCCTAATCACCTTGATTATGCTCACCAAATTTCATGCAATTATGAGACTATGACCCGAGGGGTGTCAACAATGCCCTAGATGAAGCGGTGACCTCCTTTGATACCAATTGTTTGAGTTAGACATCTATGGAAGCACACAAACAACACAAGGAAGAAGAAGAAGCTTGGAGCACAACACACAATACTAAATGTACTACCACTAGAATGTACAAAGATAAGTAACCCGTTAGGGCTATAGGCATATATACAAGCTAGGGGAAAAAACATCCTAAAGAGGGAAGAAAGTACCCAGACAGTCCTAGTGTGTTCTCACACATCACTATCTAAATATACCAATACCCAAGACAAGGATGAAAGTTGGTGAATTAGTTCAGACACATATTTTGAAGTTCAAAGATTTACGAGATCAGTTACTCGATGTGGGAGTAGATATTTCAGATGAAGAGATGGTAAACACCCTTCTTAAGTCACTTCCATCCTCATATCATGCTTTTGTTACTTCTCTATATTTCTCTATAAGAGATAGAGAACTTTCATTTGAAGAGCTACAGTTCTTGTTACTTCAAGATGAAGATAAACAAAAGGGTATGGTAGAGAATGATAAATGCATGTTATCATCATCGAAGGGAAAAAAGAGGAAGGAGACAAAGAAGGAGAAGAAGAATCAACAATCCAAAAACAAAAGTAACTCCTCTAATCCTAAGTTTTCTAGTCCTTCCCCTAATACTTCCTCTACAAAGAAAAGTCTTCGATTACATCTTATTCAATGAAAGGATTATGCCACTACTATAAGAAACCAGGTCATTTCATAGTAGAATGCAAAACAAGGATTCTTAGTGAGAGAAAAAAGCATTAGATAATAGTGAAGAAGATGATCCAAAACCTAAATCTTCAAAGGTAGATTCATATGCATGTGTTACTATTGAAGATGCAGCTTTTGATCAAGAAGCATTAAATGCAATTTTAGATAATTCTTGGATTTTGGTTCTAGAGCTACTAAGAATATGAGAGGTTGTAGAAATGTATTTTCCTCCCTTTCTAACTCTTCAGTTAGAAGAGTGACCATTGCACATGGTCATGATTTGGATGTTGTGGGTGTTGGAGAAGTGCACTTAAAGTCAAGAGTAGGTAGAAATTTCACAATTTTCAATGTTCTTTATGTTCCATACATGAAGAAAAATTTGCTTTCTATCTCTACTTTCTTGTCATATGGTTATAAGGTTGTTTTTAAGAAAGATTCATGTCAGATCCTCTCATCTGAAGAGGAGAATTGTCTACTTCAAGGTGAAAACAAAAGTGGCATGTTTGTGTTATCCAAAATTAGCCATGATAATGTTGCTAGGTCTATGAAACCTAAAGAGAACATGAAGTTATGGCATGTTATATTTGGTCATATTAGTTACACAGATCTTAAGCACATCGAAGATCATGGAATGGTGGAGAATTTGCCTACTTTTGTGTTACCAGATGATGTAGAGTCATGTGAAGGATGTCTTGAAGGAAAGCTTCAAAAACTTCCTTTCAAGAAACATGGATATATCATGGCCACAAGGAAGTTGCTGATCATACATTCAGATATGAATGGTCTGATGAGAACATATTCTATTCAAGGATTCAGATATTTCATTACTTTCATTGGTGATTTCTCAAGATATTTGTGGATTTACTGTCTTAAAGTGAGGTCATCGGTTTTTCCTATTTTTAAGAATTCTTAGCTATGTTGAAAATGAAAGTTAGTAAAACATCTAGATTTTGACAAGTGATAGAGGAGGAGAGTACATGTCTAAAGACTTTAAGTCTTTTCTTGAAGACAAAGGTATTTCTCATCAACTCACTATTGCTTACACACTAGAACAGAATGGTGTTACAGAGACAAAGAATAGGATACTTGTTGAGATGATGCATAGTATAATGTCATCCAAAAATCTTTCTCCCAAGTTTTGGTTGATGCAGTACATACAACTAATCACATTTTGAATAGGTCTTCCACAAAAGCTTTGAAGGTCATCACACTTTATGAAGCTTATTATGGGAAAAAACTCCAATATGAGTTATTTCAAAGTATTTGGTTCCCTAACTTATGGTCACATTGAGAAGAAGGATCATGGTAAGCTTGATATAAAAACCATTAAAGCAGTCTTTATTGGTTATGCATTTGAAAGTAAAAGATACAGATTCTATGTTCCACATACAAGTGATATCCTACTCTCAAGCAATGCATATATAGCAGAAAGTCAGATTTATGATAAGAAGGAAGAGATTCCAAAACTCATAAAAGCAGATGATTATGCATTTTTTAGAAGGAATTGTGATTCTTATATTCCGCCAGGGTGATGAAGCTTCTCAACCCTAAGAGATGCAAGTGAAGAAAGCGTTTCATTACCTACATCAGTACCTAGTCCATCATTAGTACCTCTTGATGTTCTAACTTATGAAGTTGGAGAATGTTCTAGAGTTAAAGAGATACCAAAGAACTAGAAAAGATTCCACCACTTTTTAAGGATACACCAAAGTGGTTAAATCAAATGTGGAAGGATAGTGGTATAAGGAATACACTAGAAGAACGAGAAGTCAGACTAGAGATAACAAATAGACCAGGTTTGAGATGACAGATTCCAAGCCTATGCACACACTTATGGATGGCAATGTGTCATTATAGTCGAAAGTAAATTAAGAACCATTTGATGCTACATTAATAGTCAAGCAGTTGGTTGCTTGATATATCTATGTGAGCATGTCCGAACATTCAGTTTGTAGTTTCTCAAGTATACAAGTTCATGCATAGTTCGCTTCAGATTCATTAGAAAGCAGTTAAGTGAATTTTCAGATATTTGAAGGGAACTTCCAATTATGCTATGGTATTTCCAAAATCTTCACATTTCTTACTTAAAGATTTCTCTAATTCTAATTGGGCAAGTGATAAAGACACAAGAAGAAGCACAAGTGGCTATCGTCTCTATCTAGGAGATTCTATTATCTCTTGGTTGTCCAAGAAACATCCTAGAGTTTCTACATCTTCAAGTGAAGTAGAGTACAAGGATGCCTTTATAGCTACACTTGAATTAGTTTGGTTACAGAAGATTCTAAGTTATCTTGATGTTCAAGTTCATCTTCTAGTTCATATATTTTCAAATAGTCAGAGTGCTACTGTTATTGCAAAGAACCCTGTTCATCATGCAAGGACAAAGCATATAGAGGTACATTACCACTACATTTGGGAACATGTATCTAACAACCACATTGAGATGGTCTACATACCTACAACTGAGAATGTTGTAGGTATTTTTAGCAAAGAATCGACTAGAGAGAGTCACATGAAGTTTTACACGTTATTGAATCATGTACGATTATGACATTTAAGGGAGGATTGTTGGAAAAAATATCAAGAATAGTCCACATGGCAAGCATATAATGGTTATCTCATAGAGGTCCTTACAACAAAAGCACTTGGCACATTGGCTAAGCGACCCTGGTTCAAGTCTCACCCAAGCGACCCTGGTTCAAGTCTCGTCAGTAGCACAACTAAAAAACGTTTTTCAATGTTGTTTGTTTTGCGAACGTTTCTTCTTAGCATCGATTTTCATGAAGTGAGCCATTTGGCTTTTTTTTGTGAGCGATCACACTTGATCATAGTTTTTTGCTTTTCACATGAGAGAAAATCTTGTATAAGGTGGTTTAGGATCATAGATCAAGTATCTTCATCAATCATCTCAAGCTACACACAAGCTAAGGAGAAGATAAAGGAGGTTAGATCTTAGAGGAGTTTGGAGGAGGTGTGCTCTAGATCTTGGACATCTGGAGGAGTTCTTGTCAGCCAAAATACTGTGAGTGACAAGTCTACATTTGTCCCCACTTGTTCATTCACTAGTTTTTGATTTAGAATAGTCAAAATTTGGGTTTGTTGTAAAAGACTTCTAAATTGTTCATATTCTCCATATTCTCTCTCTCTCTCACACACACACACAAACACACTCTTTATACCTTTTAGACACATAATCTCTTGTATCTATTGTTGGGTGTGTGTAGAAGTGCGAGAGACACACGAGAAGCACACACAAAGAGGACAAACGCAGCAAGACACACGGAGAAGACGATGGCTGGAATAGCTCTCTCTATTGACGATGAACTGACCTGAAGTAAGAGCTAAATGATATCCCTAAGTACAAAGTACCACCACATATGAGAGTATCAAGTATGTGCTAACATGGGGAAAAAACCTCTAGCCAGCACTAGAGTAAAAAGCGCCCATGTATAGGGAAAAGGTTCACATCAAAGCTACTTGAGGAGCACATAAGTGTAACAAACCCCCCTGGAGCGAATGATGTGAACACATACAGGGAGTAACAGATCAACCCCCACAAGGTAATAAGCCTAAAGCTTTGCGAGAAGCTTCAAACTTTTCCCATGGAAGAGCTTTGGTGAATATGTCTGCCACATTATATTGTGTAGGCACATATACCAAATCAATATCTCCTGCATGAAGGCGCTCTCTCACATAGTGATAATGCACCTCAATATGTTTGGTCCGTGCATGAAACATTGGGTTTCGTGCAACAGCCAAAGCACTCTGACTATCTGTGAGAATATGCATAGCAGCATCAATCTCCATGCAAAGATCCATCAATAGGCGTCTTAGCCATATACACTCCACTGTCGTTGTGAAAACTACCCTGTACTCAGATTCACAACTCGATGTCGCCACTGTAGGTTGCTTCTTACTCAACCAAGATATGCATGAGTCTCCAAGGAAAAAGCAATTACCACTAGTGGACACGTGAGTATCATAACAACTAGCCCAATCACTATCTGTAAAAGCATGCAAGCGTAGCTGAATATCTCTGCCATAAAAGAGACCTAAGCTCAAAGTGCATCAGAGATATCTAAACACATGTTTCACCGCTTGCCAATGCTTAGTGCCAGGGCTATGCATGAATCCACTCAACTGGGAAACTGCATACTATATATCCGGCCTTGTGTTGCATGCATATATAAGACATCCCACAGCTTGCTGATAAAGAGAAGTGTCAACATTGGAATCCTCAACTAAGAACCTGAATCCTGTCTCAACTGGTGTGGAAACTGGCTTACAACCCTCAAAGTCAAAATGCTGAAGTAGTTTTTCAACATACTTTGCTTGATGCATAACAACTCCCCCCTCAACAGATACAAACTGGATGCCAAGATAGTAGCTCAAAAGACCAAGATAAGTGAAATCAAAAGTATGCTGCAAATCAGCCATAAGAATGTCAAGTTTTGCATCACATGACCCAATCAAGAGTATGTCATCGACATAAAGAACAAGCACTGTAAGATCAACTCCATTTTTGTGTACATAGAGTGTGCTTTCAATTGGACTACATGTGAAGCCAAGAGCAATCAAGTGCTTATGGATTTTGTCATACCATGCACATGGAGCTTGCTTGAGACCATACAAGGCTTTATGCAAGAGGCAAACCATATGCTCTTTCCCTTTCATAGCAAATCCAGGAGGTTGCTTCACATAGACCTCTTCTTGCAAATCACCATTCAAGAAGGCTGTTTTTATGTCCAACTGATGCACTTTCCAACCTCGATGGGTAGCTAATGCAACCATGATACGAATGGTAGTCATGCGTGAAGTAGGTGCAAAAGTTTTTTCATAGTCAATCCCATATTGTTGCGCATATCCTTTGGCAACCAATCTAGCTTTGTAGCAATCAATGCTACCATCAATTTTTCTCTTAATCTTGTAAACCCACTTTGTACCAATGGCATTCTTTCCTTTTGGCAATTCACATAACTCCCAAGTACCATTCCTATGTATGGAATCCATTTCATATTGCATAGCACTCATCCATTGTGGATCGTCATATGCATCTTCAAAAGAAAGTGGCTCTTCATTACATGTTGTAGCAATAAGAGAATAATCCACAAAATTACTTGATGCATGGTGAGAGGTTGATCTTGTTCTACCAAGTAAAGGTGCACTCAATTTGCTGTGCTGTAGAGTTTGTTTCAGCCACTTTTGTTACCGTTAGTGTCCATGTGAAAGGCCAAATGGCCACCGAACACTTCTTTGTATATGTTCTTTAATAAAACATATAGTGGCCTGGTCAGTCACAGACTGTAAGTTCGACCGCATTTGTAAAACCTAAGAAGTCTGTCTTCGTGCTCCCTGTGTACTGCGTTTTCTGCGTATTCTACAACATCTGTGCGTAGTACTGTGTGTGAAGAACAGAGCTCGGTTTTCTACTTTGAGCATATCGTCGTGGAGCTCTTGAGAAGGAGAGTCCAGTGTGGTGCACGCCATCGAATTACTTCAACTTTGGCATAGATTGTGCACTCTTGATAGACATGTGTTCATTATGTAAAACATCTTCAATATGTACATCATGCGTGGGCTGAATTTCATGCTCAATTTCAGCCATATTTTGATGCAAATGTTCAACCATATGTGGCTGGAAATTTCCAGTAGTTTGGACATTTTTTAACTGAAATTTTTCAGCCATGTTTGGCTGGAAATTCTCTGCATTTTCAGCCATATTTGGCTGGAATTTTTCAGCCCTTTGAGCCTCAGTTGGCTGGTCTACATGGCCATAGTCAAGTGCACCATTTTGGAACAAAGGCATGAGTGTATCAAACACATCTTGTGAGCTAACTATTGGCAGTTTTTGCATTCAAGTAGAGGGAAAACTGAGGTGTTTTTGGAGCCATTTTAGAGTACTTTCGCACGTAGTTCTCTTCACACAGGTCCAAGAACATCAAGAAGAGTGTTCCTTGTACTTCTCAGACAATAAATATCAACCTTTGGGGCTGTATTTTCAGCCACACTCGTAAAACTACAGGTTTCTCGAGGGGCTTTCAGTTTTTGGTGGGAGCAGTCGCTGCAAATTTATGCAGGTTTTTAAAGCCTAAAACATCAGAGTTGACAGACACTTGCAGGTGTTATTGGCTAGTTTTTTGGGCTGTGTATTCAGCCTTTCAGTGTCATTTTACTGCATATATTGAGCACATACACACCATGTACGCTTCTGTGGATACCGCTTATGTACGTCCATGTGGGCATTGATATAGCGGTTACGTTCTTTGCATAAAGCCTTTTACGTTTGATAAAGAGGGTCGTGGTGAGGTTTTCTTAACTGGGAGACACCCAGATGTCGGGGTCTCTTCGGTGATGCAGGTGGAAGACTTACCCAGCCTCGCCATAGGAGATGTATGATAGTTGTTCATAGGTGCTCGATAAGCCTAGTTGGCTTCTATTGGGTAACTGATTATATGCAGTGGAGTCAGTGATTCACTATGTAGGTAGACATGTTAATACTTGCAGTTTTATGATACTTTGACACTGGTCATATGCTAATTTTGCAGAGGATACTCTGGCAAAATTTTTCCAGATTTCTGGTTTAGTCAACTATATAGTGGTCGATTTACTCCTTGATACACTTATTTGTTGGTGTTTGGACTCTTCTAGCTCCATTATCATTCTATTCAGTTCTCTACGATCATGGCATCAGAGGTCTCAAGCACATCCGGTGGATCAGGGTCTAGTGCTAGCGTTCCGAGGAGGAGCTATAACTTGCAGGGCAAAGACCATTTTGAGATCCGAAAATTTGATGGCACAAACTTTGCTCTATGGAAGAATCAGATTAAAGATGTGCTGATTCAAAGAAGGCAATGGAAGCCAGTAAATGGGATTTCAAAGAAGCCTGCTGACATGGATGAAGATGATTGGGATGAGTTAGATGAAATGGCCAGGTCTACCATTCGCTTGCACCTAGCAGATAATGTTTACTTTACAGTATTAGACTGTGAAAGTGCAGAGGAGCTTTGGAAGAAGTTATGCAATACATATGAAAAAGAGACGGCATCAAATAAAGTATATCTGATGAGAAAATTATACGACCTTCGTATGAAGGACACAGATAGTGTTGCTGCTCATCTAAATGAGTTTGATGCCATATTCTCCCAGTTACAGGCTCAGAAAATGGATATGGACAATGAAATGAAAGCAGTATTGCTGTTATGCACCCTGCCATCATCATGGGATACATTTTGCACAGCTATTAGCAATAGTGCACCAGGTGGTAAACTCGTCTATGATGACATATGTGGAGCACTCTTGAGTGAGGAGATTCGTAGAAAATCTATGGTTGGCACTCAGAGTGGAGATGCATATAATGTTCGTGATTCTTACCAAGGAAAGAATCAACAACGTGGCAGGAGCAAGAACAAGGAAAAGAATGGTCAACGGAATAAGAGCAGAAGTAAATCAAGGAAGAGGGATATTGAATGCCATTATTGTCATAAGAAAGGACACATGAAGAAAGACCGTTATGCATTAAAGAATGCTAAAGGTAAAGGACAGAATGTTGATGGGCATGTTAAACAGTTACCTGCACCATCTACTTCGACTGTGAAGATTGAAGAAATTAATGCTATTTCTGATGATGCTGATGTGTTGACACTTGATAGTACTGTGCCATCTAAGGCACTTATGGCTGATTCTCTTTCCCACACCTGGCTGCTAGATTCTGGTGCTTCTTTCCATGTGACACCACATAGAGAATGGTTCTCTAATTATGCAGCAAAGTCTCTTGGTACCGTGAGACTTGGTGACTCTTACCAGTGTGATGTTGTGGGGATTGGAGATGTGGTTGTGCAGTTCATTGACGGTTCAAAATTTACTATGCATAATGTACACCATGTACCTCAGTTATCACGCAGTTTGATGTCAGTTGGTCAACTTGATGACCTTGGTTACAAGGTGGTCTTCTATGCTCAGTCCTTTCGTATATCAAAGGGCAATATGGTTATTGCAAAAGGAAGAAAAGTTGGCTCACTTTACCCTTTATTTGTATCACAGAAAGAACACTTGTTAGCTGTTACTGAACAGCCTATGGCTTGTATTTGGCATGGTCGTTTGGGCCATATATCTCGTAGTGGAATGGAAAATCTTTCTCGTTCTGGCTACTTACCTGTGTTATCTTTCTCTGATTTTTCATTTTGTGAGCATTGTCAATATGGAAAGCAAACCAGAAATGTGCATAAAACGCACATTGACTCTTCAATTCAGCCTTTAGATCTTGTTCATACAGATGTGTGTGGTCCTATGCCCACTAGGTCCTTAGGTGGTTCTCTTTACTTTGTTACTTTCATAGATGATGCTACTAGAAAAGTCTGGGTATATCCTATCAAATCGAAGGATGATGTATTCCCTACTTTCAGAAAATGGCTTGCTTCAGTTGAGACTGAAAAAGGAACTAAGCTTAAGGCTTTACGTTCAGATAATGGGGGTGAGTATACCTCACATGAATTCAGCCTTTTCTGTCAGTGTAGAGGGATTCGTAGAGAGTTTACAGCTCCTTATACCCCAGTACAGAATGGTGTAGCTGAGAGGATGAATAGAACTATTCAAGATAGAGTAGTCTCTATGTTGCATCATGCAAACCTCTCACAAGGTTTTTGGGCAGAAGCAGTATTGACTGCAGTTCATGTGATTAACCTTTCACCTAGTACTGCCAAAGGTCTGAAAGTGGCACAAGAGTTATGGACAGGGAAACCACCATATTATAATCATCTTCGAGTTTTTGGGTGTGAAGCATATGTTCATATACCCAAGAATCTTAGACAGAAGTTGGACCATAAGTCAAAGAAATGCATTTTTCTTGGATATGGTCGAGAAGGACAATTTGGATATCGCTTATGGGATCCTGAAACACGGTCAGTGATCAGAAGTAGTGATGTCATTTTTAATGAGTCTAAGATGCATAAACAGCCGATTAAGGAGGTTGAAGTGAGAAGAGTGGTGTTTGAGGATACTAGTCCTCCGGTTAGCATGCATAAAAATGCTGCACATAGGGATGTTCAAGAGAATGTCCATTCAGATCAGTCTGCACATGTTCCTGTTCAGCAACCATTGAGACGTTCTGCACGTGTCTCATATCCACCTGATAGATATGTTCCAGGTTTAGATTTTGTTATGCTAACAGATGCCGGTGAGCCCTCTTGCTACAAAGAGGCTATGCAGACAGAGGATCATGTCAAGTGGGAGCGTGCCATGAAGAGTGAGTTGGATTCTATTCACAAGAATGGTACTTGGGACTTAGTACCTTTGCCAAAGGGAAGGAAAGCTTTACCATGTAAATGGGTATATAAGCTGAAATTCACATCAGATAGTGCTTCTCCAAAATATAAAGCACGACTTGTTGCAAAGGGTTTTAAGCAACAACATGGTGTTGATTTTGAGGAAATCTTCTCCCTAGTGGTCAAGATGACTACTTTGCGCATGTTGCTTGGATTCGTTGCAATGGAGGACTTAGAGCTAGTCCAAATGGATGTGAAAACAGCTTTCTTGCATGGAGATCTTACAGATGAGATCTATATGGAACAACCAGAGGGTTATGTAGTTCCTGGCAAGGAAAGTCTAGTTTGTAAGCTCAAGAAGAGCTTGTATGGACTTAAACAGTCTCCTAGACAATGGTACCAAAAGTTTGATGCTTTTATGAAGTCCCAAGGCTATTCTCGGAGCAATGAGGATCATTGTCTCTACACAAAGAGATGTTCTGATGGCAGCTTGATATGCTTGATACTTTACGTCGATGATATGTTGATTGCTGGGAAGTCCTCTTATGATTTGTCAATTCTCAAAAAGAAGTTGAGTCAGACATTTGATATGAAGGATTTGGGGGATGCCAAACATATTCTTGGCATGCGCATTACTCGTGATAGGAGTAAAAGATGCATATACTTGTCTCAAAGTGAGTACATATCCAAAGTACTTCATCGATTCAATATGCAGGGTGGAAAGGCATTGAGTACACCTTTACCCACATATGTGAAATTGAGCAAGGATGACTGCCCCAAATCAGATGAGGAAAAGGAATTCATGACCAAAATTCCCTATCAGTCTGCTGTTGGTAGTCTCATGTATGCTATGGTAGCTACGAGACCAGACATTGCATTTGCAGTGGGAGTTGTGAGCAGATATATGTCTAATCCTGGCAAGAAACATTGGGAAGCGGTCAAAATGATTTTGAGATATCTGAGTGGCACTAAGGACAAGTGTCTATGCTTAGGTAGAGGGAAAGCATCCATTATTGGTTACACAGATTCTGACTATGCTGGTTGTGTAGACAATCGTAAGTCTACATCAGGGTACATTTTTCATTTTGCTGGAGGTGCTATCTCTTGGAGATCTCGTCTTCAAGAATGTACAGCTGTTTCCACCACAGAAGCAGAGTATGTTGCAGCAAGTGAGGCATGTAAGGAAGCATTGTGGCTTTCTCGTCTTGCTTGTGATATGGGTTTGCCTCAGCATGTACCTCACTTGCTCAGTGATAGTCAGAGTGCCATTGCTTTGGCTAAGAATCCGGTCTATCATGCAAAGACCAAGCACATTGAGGTGAGGTATCACTTCATTAGAGATTGCTTAGCCACTGAGAGCATTATTCTTGAGAAGGTTCACACTCGAGATAATGCTGCAGATGCTTTGACTAAAGCTCTACCACAGGATAGCTTTCGACACTGTTGTCACTTGATGGGGGTTACTTGATTCTTGATCTTACACAGTCACTTGTATACTGTGTAACATGCCCATCAGGTGGGAGGTATAGTTTGTATACTTACACTCAGGTATTCTTTATCATTCTTTCTTTTTTCTCCCATAGTTACTCTGGCCATATTGGCCTTTAGTGGGAGATTGTTACCGTTAGTGTCCATGTGAAAGGCCAAATGGCCACCGGACACTTCTTTGTATATGTTCTTTAATAAAACATATAGTGGCCTGGTCAGTCACAGACTGTAAGTTCGACCGCATTTGTAAAACCTAAGAAGTCTGTCTTCGTGCTCCCTGTGTACTGCGTTTTCTGCGTATTCTACAACATCTGTGCGTAGTACTGTGTGTGAAGAACAGAGCTCGGTTTTCTACTTTGAGCATATCGTCGTGGAGCTCTTGAGAAGGAGAGTCCAGTGTGGTGCACGCCATCGAATTACTTCAACTTTGGCATAGATTGTGCACTCTTGATAGACATGTGTTCATTATGTAAAACATCTTCAATATGTACATCATGCGTGGGCTGAATTTCATGCTCAATTTCAGCCATATTTTGATGCAAATGTTCAGCCATATGTGGCTGGAAATTTCCAGTAGTTTGGACATTTTTTAACTGAAATTTTTCAGCCATGTTTGGCTGGAAATTCTCTGCATTTTCAGCCATATTTGGCTGGAAATTTTCAGCCCTTTGAGCCTCAGTTGGCTGGTCTACATGGCCATAGTCAAGTGCACCATTTTGGAACAAAGGCATGAGTGTATCAAACACATCTTGTGAGCTAACTATTGGCAGTTTTTGCATTCAAGTAGAGGGAAAACTGAATTTTCAACAGATACCACATCTCGACTCACAATAATTGTGTTCGTCAATGGATTGTACAACCGATATCCCTTACTTTTAGCACTATAACCAACAAATATACATTTCTTTGCCTTGTCATCAAGTTTGTGACATTGTTGTGATGGCATAAGAGCATATGCCAAACAACCAAACACACACATATGACTAACCATAGGCTTATGACCATTCCAAGCCTCATAAGGAGTGATGAATCTCAATGCTTTTATAGGGCAGCGATTCAACACATAGTTTGCACACATGACCGCTTCCATCCAAAACTTATGAGGAAGATGCTTTCCTTTAACCATACATCGTGCCATTTCAAGTAGAGTTCTATTTTTACGCTCGGAAATACCATTTTGTTGAGGTGTATATGGCACCGTACATTGGTGTGAAATACCTCTTTCATGAAGAAAAGCATTAAACTCATGTGACATGTGTTCACCACCACGATCCGTGGGTAGAGTCAAAAGCTTTTGTGAAGAAAACATTTCAGCCATAGCTAAAAATGCTTTGAAGCAAGAAAATACCTCATTCTTTGCTTTCATAGGATACACCCATGTATGGCAAATAGCATCATCAATGAAGGTAACAAAATATACATGCTTCCCAAAAGATGGAGTCTTGATGGGACCACATACATCACTATGAACAAGTTGTAATTTTCTTGTAGTGTGTGTATGACCATCTTTAGGAAGACAAGCACGATGCATTTTTCCAAGAATGCAACCTTCACATGCATGCTTTTCAATTGACTCAAGTGTAGGCAAGCCAATAACCATGTCCTTCTTTTGCAAGTAGAGCAAACTATTGAAGTTCAAGTGACCAAAACGAGCATGCCAAAGCTCCATTTCAGCCATGGAAGAAGTATGAGCAACTAAGGCATTCGAGGCAGCCCTCTTGTATGTATCCATGCAATACAAACCATTACATAATGTACCGGACATCACGATAACATCGCCATTGCTGAAATCATGAACCATACACTTATCATCAACAAAGTGTACATGAAGTCTAGCTTTGGCAATCAACGGAGCTGAAATTAAGTTCTTCTTGATACCAGGCAAAAATACAATGCATTTTTAAAGAAAATCACACCTCCATTTGCAACCGTAAGCTCAATTTCTCCTACTCCAATGATAGGATAAGAGGCATTGTTTGCACACACCACATGTCCTCCTTTAGGTGCATCTTTCAAAGAGGCAAAAGATCTTTTGCATGATGTTATGTGCTTTGAAGCACCACTATCAAAGAACCAATCCGAATCAGCCTCACCCACGACCATGCATTTAGAATGTAAAGAAGCATCATAATGACATGTAACAACACATGCCCAAAAATCTTGAGCCATGTTAGCTTCATCATTCTTTGCATTTGCTGAATTTTCAGCAATAGACATGCCAGATTCCTTCTTCTTTTCATTGCGTTTAGCAAGCTTTCTACACTCATCAATAGTATGATTAGCCTTTCGGCAATATTTGCATCTCTTCTTCTTTTGCAAATCACCATCATTAGAGGAATGAGTGGAAGACGAAGCTTGAGGCTTTGGTTTTGATGAACCCAAAGCTGAACCATACTTGCTTTTCCCCTTTTGTGAGATAGCAAGTGCTTGTGTTCCCTCAATCAAACCACTCCTATTCACTCTAGATTGCTCTTCTTGCAAAAGAAGAGACAGAACCTCATCAAATGCATACATATTAGGATTTCCTTTTGCAACCAAACGGAGTGTAGTAGCAAAGCTTTGAAAAGATTCTGATAATCCTTTCAACAATGTAGAAATGAGTGATGTATCCGGAATGCTCATCTATTTTTGCCAATTGCTCTTTCAGATCCTTGATGTATGTCACATACACATCCACTGACTCATTTTCAGCCATACATACATCCTCAAGTTGCTTCCTCAAGTATGCAACACGTGCTTCATTACGCACAGCATACAAAGAAGCAAGAGTGTCCCATGCCTGTCTCGATGTTGAACATGACCAAATGTGTGGAACTATATGACACTTCACTGAAAGCGCAATCAAAGCATGAGCTTGAGCATCTTTTCCATCCCATCTAAGCTGCTCCTGTGTAAATGGAGAAGGGGAAGCCACTGTACTCAAAGAAGAAGCTCTATCTGTGACAGTGGACTGTGAAGTAGAAGCACCTGCGAGTCTTCGATCTACGTCTACCACTATGTTCCAAAGTTGTTTTGCAACAAGAACATGCTTCATCATGTAAGAGCACATAGGATAGTTGATCCCATCAAGCTTATCTTCAGCTTGAAGCATGCCAAACAAGTCATTGCTGCCCGCCATTTCACAAAGGAACAAGAATATGACAAAAACTTTACTTCGACGAAAGCTAAAATAAGTGCTGAAATTTCAGCTCACAAACCGTCACTTTGATGGTGATTCTGACTGTACGAATGGCTTTGAAATGGGGGTAAAACCCCAGCGCACTTGGTGGAAATGTTTCTTCACAGTTCTATGCTCCGAAGTCGATTTGCACTGTTAGGAGTGTGCGCACGCCGCGACGCAAAAAACCAAAACTTGAGAAGAAACTGAACTTGCTCTGATACCACTGTTGGGTGTGTGTAAAAGTGCGAGAGACACATGAGAAGCACACACAAAGAGGACAACCACAACAAGACACACGGAGAAGACGATGGTTGGAATAGCTCTCTCTATTGACGATGAACTGACCTGAAGTAAGAGCTGAATGATATCCCTAAGTACAAAGTACCACCACATATGAGAGTATCAAGTATGTGGTAACATGGGGAAAAAACCTCTAGCCAGCACTAGAGTAAAAAGTGCCCATGTATAGGGAAAAGGTTCACATCAAAGCTACTTGAGGAACACATAAGTGTAACATCTACTTCCTATTTTTGCCTAGATTCAGATATTGTCAATTTGTATCATATTCAACCATTGTAATTTGACATTAGAATATAAGTTAGTCTAGCTTATCGTACACTTTGAAAGACCTTGTCTATTCTCTCTCCATCTCTTACTCATAATATTTTTTAGTATTAATGTGCATATGCTAAGGTTCATGTGTTGAAATATCTTATAAACCTATGATTTATTGTTATTGAGGCCCACCTCACTTCCAACAAAGGTTAGGAAGACCTAGAATGGCATGAGGGCAAGTCTACCATTTTATCTCTAGATGGGTTTGGCATCGCTTTTCTATGGGATTTTGTTCTATGTTTCACAGGAGTATATGGTTTATTATCTCCATCATGGTATGCTCAAGTCTACATAGCTTGGCACTAGAACTTGACTTCCATATTATTGCTCCATAGAGGATACATTTTATGGATTGACGTCATTTGGATGATGTTGTTTTTATGGGAGTGATAATTGGAAGCTTGTTGTACATGAGAGATGATAGGCATTGACAATCTCACACCTTTGAGTTGTTCTCATATGAGGCTTCTTAAGGGGAAAGATATGGGGAAGAAACACACATAGATGACCATGTACATAGAGTACATGGGGTTCAGGGGAGTCTGAGCACTTTCTACTAGTATTACACACATTTCATGTACAATTTCGAGAACATAAATGTTTTTAAGGGGAAGGAAATGTCACATTATATGGTGTATGGGTGTGAATCACCCCTAAGGCTAAGGTGAGTAAGATGCAATGTGGGATCCATATGGGAATTTTCCATTTTATGAGATAGAAGAAAGAGATTTGAATGTATAGAGCTCATATGGGAGTTTTGGGGAGAGCTAGTTTGAACATTTGCTAGGTGAAAAACAATGATGAACATCATTACAAGGCATGATCTAAGCTATACTGTTGGACTTGAAAGTCAGTTTATGCAGGTTCCTAGGAAGCCACTTTTGGATGCTCTGAGGTGCTTTCTACATTATGTGAGTGCTACTTTGGATTATGCATTGTTTTATGAAGCTGGTCTAGAGTTGCAGGTTCATGGATACACCGATGCAGATTGGGTTGATAGCATTCCAGATAGAAGATCTACTAGTAGCTTTCTATTCTCACTTGGGAGTGCAGCTATTACATAGAGTAGTAAGAAGCAACCCACTATTGCTCTGTCGAGTACAGAGGCTGAGTATAGAGGTGCTGCAATGGAAGCATGTGAGACATCATGGCTAGAGATGCTACTTGCAGATTTAGGTGTGGAAGTGTAAAAGCCTATCACTATATATTGTGATAATCTTAGCAGTATACAATTAGCATGGAACCCTATTTTTCATGCTAGAACAAAGCATAACGAGGTACATTATCACTTCATCAGAGAGAAGGTATTAGCAAGTGATATTGATCTTGTTTCTGTGAGAACAGATGAGCAGTTTGCTGATATTTTCACTAAAGCACTTGGAGCAGAGAAGCTGAAGAAGTTTCGGAAGATGCTTGGATTAGTGGACATGATGTTGAGCTTGAGGGGGATTGTTGAGATATCAAGCTCAACATGTGATGATCTAGGATGACACGTATCAGGTTTTCACTTCTCTAACATGTATAGTGTCATGCTGGTATATGTCAGGGACACTTCATTGAGCTTTATTAGATTTATCTATCGAGAGTGATGTCACATTTGTTCTTTGCCAGCTCACTCATTCGTGGACATTAGGTTTTTCCTTATGTATTGATCTTTATATATTGCACTTGTTGTATTTTTGGTTATTAGGTTATTCTTGTACATTCCTTTTTATGTAATAGAAGAAGAAGAGGAAGATCATTCTTCCTTGCCGCAATCTATGTGTGTGCTTCTCCTTAAGAGTGAGATTGTGTGTGTGAGCTCTCTTTCTTATCTCCTTCCTCGTGACAGTGATGAGCTCAGTTATAAGACTTCCCACAATTTTCTTGTACATCGTAGCATTTTCCAATGCTTCACCTGATGTAGTATCCAACTTCAGATTCTGATCTAATGGCATAGAAATTGGCTTACAATCAGCCATACCATACTTTTGCAGCATATTCAAAGCATATTGCCTTTGTGACATCCATATACCTGTTTCTGTATGTATAAACTCAATGCCCAAGAACTAGCACAACGCACCAAGATCTCGTGTCAAATTCCTGCATAAGATGTTGCTTTACCTCTTTGATGCCTTATTCATTATCACCACCTACAATCAAGTCATCAACATAGATAGCCACAGTTGTGATGCCATCATCACCCTTCCTTGCATATAGTGAATGATCTGCATCACACATAGAAAACCCAATGGTGGTTAAGTAATCAGCAATCCTTACATGCCATGCACGAGGAGCTTGCTTCAGCCCGTAGGAAGCCTTTTGCAACCTGCAAACATATTCTGGATGCTTTGAATCTTCATATCCTTGTGGTTGGTCCATATATACTTCTTCCTGTAACTCACCATGTAGGAAAGCATTCTTCACATCCATTTGATGCAAAGTCCATCCTTTTGCTCTAGCTAATGCAACACGTGTCCTGATAGTAGACATTTTAGCTACAAGGCTGAATGTTTCCTCATAATCAATGCCATAAGTTTGTGCATATCCTTTTGCTACCAAACATGCTTAGGTGTAAGTTGATGTACAACAATAGTTGGAGTTCTGTTCATAATGTATACAACCGTATGCATAGCTTCTGCCCAATAACAATGAGGCATATTTTTCTCAGCCATCACGACTCTCACTATTTTTGCAATATGTCTATTTTTGCATTCAGCAACACCATTCTTTTATGGTGTGTACCTGCATGAAAACTGACGTCAAATTCCATGAATTTTAAGAAAGTTGCTGAACTCATTTGACATGTATTCACCTCCTCCATCAGACCTTAATGTTTGAATATATTTCCCTGTCTTTTTTTCCACCATAGCTTTAAAATTCTCGAAGTGAGTGAATACCTTGTCATGAGGAAGGAGATAAGGAAGAGAGCTCACACACACACTCTCACTCTCAAGGAGAAGCACACACACAGATTGAGTCAAGGAAGAATGATCTTCTTCTTCTTCTTCTTCTTCTATTACATAAAAAGAATGTACAAGAATGACCTAAAAACAAGAATACAAGAAGTGCAATATATAAAGATCAGTGCATAAGGAAAAAACTAATGTCCGTGAATGAGTGAGCCGAAAAGAAACAAATGTGCCATCACTTTCAGTAGATAAATCTAATAAAGCTCAATGAAGTATCCCTGACATATACCTTCGTGACCACTATACATGTCAGAGAAACAAAAAACTGGTACGTGTCATCCTGGATCATCACATGTTGAGCTTGATATCTCAACACTCCCCCTCAAGCTCAACGCCATATCGTGTAATCCAAGCATCTCCCGAATATGCTTCAACTTCTCAGCTCCAAGTGCTTTGGTGAAAATATCAGCAACCTGCTCATCTGTTCTCACATAAACAAGATCAATATCACCTCCCAATACCTTCTCTCTGATGAAGTGATAATGTACCTCGATATGCTTTGTTCTAGCATGGAAAACAGGGTTTTGTGCTAACTGTATGCTACTAAGATTATCACAATAGATAGTGATAGGCTCTTGCACTTCCACACCTAAATTTGCAAGTAACATCTCTAGCCATGATGCCTCACATGCTGCCATTGCAGCACCTCTATACTCAGCCTCTGTACTCGACAAAGCAACAGTGGGGTACTTCTTACTGCTCCATGTAATAGCTGCACCTCCAAGTGAGAAAAGAAAGCCACTAGTAGATCTTCTATCTAGAGTACTACCAGTCCAATCTGCATCGGTGTATCCATGAACTTGCAAATCTACACCAGCTTCATAAAACAATGCATAATCCAAAGTAGCACTCACATAACGTAGAGTGCACGTCAGAGCATCCAAATGTGGCTTCCTGGGGACTTGCATAAACTGACTTTCAAGTTCAACAGTATAGCTTATATCAGGCCTTGTAATTGTAAGATATATAAGACTTCCCACAAATTTCCTGTACATAGTAGCATTTTCCAATGCTTCACGTGATGTAGTATCCAACTTCAAATTTTGATCTGATGGCATAGAAATTGGCTTACAACCAGCCATACCATACTTTTGCAACATATTCAAGGCATATTGCCTTTGTGACATCCATATACCTGTTTCTTTATGCATAAACTCAATGCCCAAGAAATAGCGCAGCACACCAAGATGTTTCATGTCAAATTCCTGCATAAGAAGTTGCTTTACCTCTTTGATGCTTTCTTCATTATCGCCACCTACAATCAAGTCATCAACATAAATGGCCACAATTGTGATGCCATCATCAGCCTTCCTTGCATATAGTGAATGATCTGCATCACACATAGAAAACCCAATGGTGGTTAAGTAATCAGCAATCCTTGCATGCCATGCATGCGGAGCCTGCTTCAACCCATACAAAGCCTTTTGCAACCTGCAAACATATTCTGGATGCTTTGAATCTTCATATCCTTGTGGCTGGTCCATATATACTTCTTCTTGTAACTCACCATGTAGGAAAGCATTCTTCACATCCATCTGATGCAAAGTCCATCCTTTTGTTGTAGCTAATGCAACAAGTGTCCTAACAGTAGACATTTTAGCTATAGGACTGAATTTTTTCTCATAATCAATGCCATATGTATGTGCATATCCTTTAGCTACCAATCGTGCTTTATACCTGCTTATGCTACCATCAGCATTATGCTTTACCTTGTAAACCCATTTACAGCCTACGGGTTTCTTTCCTTGCGGCAATGGAACCAGCTTCCATGTATCATTTCCATAAAGTGCAGCCATCTCTTCATCCATTGCTTTTTCCCAATCTACAATTCCAATTGCATCTTCAAAGCAAGAAGGTTCAACATCTTGTATTACCTTTGTCATGTAGGCATAATGACGAGCCATGTAACTATCATATGTCAATCATTGCACTGAATTCCTCATCCTCTCAGATCTTCTTGGTCCTGGGTCACTTCTCCTTGTATCATCTGCATATGCCCTTCTTACTCCTGGAGTCTTCACAGAGGGCAATCCAAGATCCTCATCAAGAGTCTTTTCTAAACCGCTTAAATCTCCATCAATGTCTTCAAAACGTGCACATGTTTTATGACTATGTAAGCCACCGGACTGGCAATTGTAAAATCTGACTCTTAACGAACCGAAAGGTCGTTGCGTAGATGTTGTAACCTTGATTGATATTGTAACCTTGATTGATATTGTAACCTTGATTGATATTGTAACCTTGATTGATATTGTAACCTTGATTGATATTGTAACCTTTATATAAATCAATGAAAAAAGATGCTTCGGTGACGACCAGAGGAGTCGCCAGGCTATTCGTTTGGTTGATGATGTCTGTGTAGTTTCCGTAGTGTGTTGGAGAACTCTGAGTATTCTGTGTCTTTCTGTTCTGTTTGATTATCTGCACCTGTACGGTACAGATTGAGTTACTGTTATTGTCTCTGTTGTTTACAGTAATTGTGTTTGGATCAGCTCTTAAGTTAGACAAAGTGATTTTGTATTATGGTAATGATAGTTTCGCCGCTGTCTGTTGAGAACGCATCCACTAGATTGTAATCGATAGTAAGATTGTAAGAGTGTAACCAGAGTCTTGATAAGTAAGTTGTATTGACAGAGATTTTTAATGTTAGATTACGATCATGTGTTGTTGATTATCTGTACCTGTCCGGTAGAGATTAAGTTACAGTGAGGTTATCTTAAGTTAAGTACTGAATCACGGTTCTGTTAAGTTTATTACTATGAGTTTGTGTTACGGTCATCTTTGCATTGTGCGTTGGTCACTGAGGAAGTCTTAATCTGTGTATGAATCGATATTTTGTGAGTAGATGAATCAGACGAAGTCCGAGTTTTCGGTTAGTAAGTTGGATTAGTAAAGATATTGAATAGACTGTTATGTGAGTGAGTTGCTTTGGGAAAATCAAGTATAGGGCCTCTGTTTAACAGACCCCTTCCACTCCCAAGAACCTGAATATATGTTTAAACGTGTCTCTGACGGCAAGACCCGCGTTTAACACTGGCGCCGTCTGTGGGAAGTGGCATCAGAGCATTGTAAATTGATTGTGGTCATAGATTGTGAATCGATGAGTAGTACGCAAAGTAGTGCAAATGTGATATATGCCGGTTACTCGTTCCGATGAGACGTACCCGAAGTATAGGAGAAACCAACAGTCTGGGGTGATACCTAATTTGCTAAGGATGCCTCCAAGAGCTAGAAGCGCAGATACGTTTAACATAGTTGTCAAGCAAGCAAAGAACGTTAGTAGTGATTCCGGTAGCATTCCGGTGGAACGTACTACAATTTCGGCAGATTCCGGTGCGATTTCGGCACAGTCTGTTGAAGATATAGTAACTCCAGAGTCTACCAGGACGCAGTATGCAGTAAACTTAACACCATCTGGACAAGATTCGATTTTGTCTGAGGATAGAAGCGTGTTGGCCAAAGAAATCAGTCACCGAAGGTGAAAAAGTACCTTGTTTTGGTGAAATTTTGACAAATTCCGGTGATATTTCGGTCCCAGTTACAGAGAGTTCACAGTCTCCCGGTGACAGTTTACTATTTCCTGGTGAATCTTCATTCCGGTCACCACTATTCAAAGTAAGCATCCCTACATTTGATATCAAGGAGGAAGGTAGCTTATTCGAAGCTGAAATCCGAAAGAGATTGAACGATATTATCAAGTCGGAGAGTGCACAGGCTGACGATACAGATTCCGACGGTCAAGAAATTCAACCTCGGAACTCAGGAGATAGTAACAATACAACAGCAAGCACCACGAGTGGGCAACAACAACAACAACAGTAGCAACAACAACATCTACTTCCACCTCGTCCGGTTCCGACAGGAGTTACCTACACAAAATTCGGTGGATTTCCAGGTGATGATCCTGATGCTCATGTACGAACTTTTGAAATTAGTTATGCAGTACTTAATCATCCACCCGATCCGGCATACAAGGCCATAGTATTCCAGTCAACCTTAGTAAATGAAGCCGCCAGATGGCTTACAGAATATGATATCAACCATTTTGGTATCTATGAAGCAGTAAGAGATATGTTTCTGTAGAGATTTCGGCTAAAGAAGAACCCTGCCGAAATTTTTGATTACCTGCAAAACAATAGACAGAAGTTGAATCAAACAGTGTAGGAATATGCCACCCTATTCAGAACTCATTTGAGACAGCTACCGCCGGCCCATGCAAACCTGCCAGATGATGTCATCACACAATGGTTTATTAATGGTTTGACTTCGCAGCTCCAATAAATTATGATCATTCGTTGTGTGGGAGCTATGACACTAGATGTGGTTATTGCAATGGCTTTGCAACTCGAGAATAAGGTTGGAGGTTTTACCGAAGACTTGGAATGGTTAAAAGCTAGTAAAAATATTGCAGAAGATCCGGCTAGACAGATGTACTGCACCACGTGCAAGAATTCAGGGCATACCAGTGCCACTTGTGCACTCAATCAGATGTATTGCGCTATCTGCAATACAAACGGACATTCCACCGAAAACTATGCCTATAACGCCAAAGTGCAAGGAACAGCAACAGTAAATGCAATTTTACAAGAACCAGGATAGCCTGCCATCCACTATGTACCACCTCAGAGGAGAAATAATCAGTAGCAAGGATACAGAAATTATAGAGGACAGAGAAATACCAACTATAATGGAAATCGTTGGCAGACAGGAACATCACAAGAAGGAAATGCCTCGCCACCACCTCGCTGTCATTTTTGCGGTGAATTTGGTCACATCAGAAGACTCTGTAAAGATGCAGTTGAATATGATCAGAGGAAAAAAGAGCGTCAGAACCCAATGACAAATATGGTTCATATCACACCAATAGAAACACAAGCCGCAGTAGTTCAGACCCGATCCGGTAAGCCACTGCAACCAGCAGCTGAAGTATTTGAACCAGGTATTCATGAGCAACAAAGAATGTATGACAAAGCTAGTCAATGGACCACCACAGAACCTCCAGTGTTCCCAGATCCAATTCCGGTAACACAAGTTCCGCTGCCAAAGGAAACCACGCAGGAGCAAGAGTCAATCCCAGTAACCGATGCATCGTCTTCAGAATCAGTAAAAGGTACAATTCAAGTAGATCAAGCATGGGAAATTTTATCTAAGGTGTCCATTACTCTTCCCCTTGAGCAATTACTGGCATTAGTACCAGGAGTTCGGCAACAATTCCAATAGCAGTTCAGTTCTGTGTCTTACTGCATCCCAGCGACAACGACAGTACAACCGGAAACTGACTCTACAGTGGATCATTCGGTCCCTTTAATTACGGTATGGTACAAAAATCATAAGATTACTCAAGTACTAATTGATGGTGGATCTGGTGTAAACATAGCTACTGCAGCACTTTGTAAAAAGTTAGGTTGGACCAAAATTGAACCTGTCCAGTTTTTTGTTAGAATGGCCGACCAATCCAGAGTCCACCCAGTAGGACTTGTATGGAATGTCCCAATCACTTTGCAGGGTACAACTTTTAAGATGACTTTCGTAGTTTTAGAACTACCGGAGTCTAGTCTTGATTATAATCTTCTTTTCGGCCGTCCTTGGTTGAAACAAGCTAAGGTTATACAAGATTGGTCTACACAGGAACTCACTTTCAAGGACAATAACTGAAAATATGTTGTAAAATTAGATGCTATTCAACCCTGTGAACTACATGCTAGACCATATGTAGCGGAACCGGTCCATATGCTAGATGGGTTATCCAATGATGAAGAAGAAGAATTTTTAAAGAATAACATTGATTTGATTTCCTTGGGAACTGTCGACTTACAATCTGCTGTAGATGACTGGAATCTGGCAGTTTGTACGGTGATGCCTATGACCGAAGAAGTAGAGACAGAGGATACTGCTGCTAAGGATGAAGCTACTATACAGCAACTTTTGCAGTCAGTCGATGATTCTAGAAACCCTCGTCAACTCTATGTTCCTGAAGATCAGTTGATAACTTATAATTAGGAGATGAAGTAAATCCGCGACCTGTCAAGATAAAGGAAGGGTTGTCTGAAGGTTTCAAGCAGATTTGATCCAACTTCTTCATGAGTTCTCTAATGTTTTTGCATGGGATTACCGTGACATGAAGGGTCTGGACCCTTGCATATATCAGCATCGGGTCGTACTTAAACCGGAGGCAAAACCAATTAAACAACCCAGCTACAGGATGAATCCTAACTATGCAGCACAGGTTAAGGCAGAGCTTGATAGGTTATTACAAGTCAGACTCATCGTTCTAGTAGAACATGCTGAGTGGATATCTCCAATTGTTATTGTTCCCAAGAAAAATAAGCAACTCCGAATATGTGTGGATTACCGGAAACTGAATGCAGCCACGGTGCCTGATCCGTTTCCTCTTCCATTCCTTGATACAATGCTAGACAGAGTAGCAAGACATGAAATGTACTCCTTTTTGGATGGTTACAGTGGGTATAATCAAGTCAGAATGGCTGAACAAGACATACCGAAAACAACTTTCGTTACCAACTGGGGTGTTTTTGCTTGTATAGTCATGTGGTTTGGATTAAGAAATGCTCCTAGTACTTTTCAACGATGTATACAGGAAATCTTCTCCCCCTATCTTACTTCTTTCATGCAAGTATATCTAGATGATTTCTCTTTATTTGGTAAGATGATAGCACACCTGTATCATTTACGGTGCTGCTTTGAGAAGTGTCGTGAATACAGAATCTACCTGAACCCAAACAAGTGTGTGTTTGCGGTTTCATGTGGTAAGCTGCTTGGCCATATTGTGTCTGCACAAGGCATACAAGTTGATCCAGATAAAATTGCAGCTGTGTTAGAAGCACCTGTGCCTACTACGCCGAAAGAAGTCATGCGATTCATGGGTCAAGTCAGGTGGCATGGTTGACATTTACGGTGGCTTGCTCATTTGGCAATACCCCTCAATAGATTAATAACTAGTACTCCTCGATAGTTTGTTTGGACTCAGGAATGTCAAACATCATTTGATCGTCTAAAAGGCTTATTAACGCAGGTTCCAATTCTATAACCTCTTGATTGGGAACGTCCATTTCATGTTTTTGTATATGCATCAGATATAGCCATTGGAAGTGTCTTAATGCAACAAACTGATAAGTGGTTTCGGCTTGTTTATTATGCAAGTCGACGGCTTGCTCCTGTAGAAAAGAATTATTCAGTAACTGAAAGAGAATGCCTTGGTTTAGTTTATTCTGTAAAGAAATTTTGGCATTATTTGTTAGGCCGAAAATTCGTCTTTCATGTAGATCATGTTGCACTAGTATATCTGGTTCGGCAGTAGCATTTAGGTGGTCGTTTAGCGAATTGGGTTCTACTATTACAAGAGTTTGATTACGAAGTGATTCATTGACCTAGAACTGCACATGCATTAGCATATTTCCTTTCTCGGTTGGATTTCGGTGAAGCTCCGGTTGGTGTTGATGACACCACACCTGCAATTTATGTTACTGACCCAACTAATGATGAATCTGCAGAACCTTCTGTGACACCTAATTACTATTATCAGTTATTAGCCTTTCTTACTGATGGATATCTTCCTGCTCAGACTTCTCCTGCAATGCGTAGAAAAATTGCAGTTTACAGTCGCAGATTTCGGTTGATTGCTGGAGAATTGTATTATATGGATCACACTGGAGTCTTACTTCGTTGTGTTCCTCCACATGAAGTAAACTCAGTTATCGCTCTGGCACATTCCATACCTTCCGGTGGACATTTTGCAGCAGATTTAACACACCGGAAAATTCTGCAAAGTGGGCTTTGGTGGCCTACCATGTACAGAGATGTATCTCAGTTTGTCAAATAGTGTGATAATTGTCAACGGTCTGGACAACCTTTACAACGACATTTTTTCCCTCTCCAACCTGTATTACCTTTGGAGCCTTTTCAGAAATGGGGTCCTGATTTTATTGGACTAATCACACCTCCAGCAATACTCAGTAATAATCGATACATTCTGACATGTACATATTATGCTACCAAGTGGGCCGAAGCTTGGGCTTACGGTCCGCTACAGCTAGTTCGGTAGAAAAATGTTTAATGGAAGACGTATTTCCACGATTTGGGTTACCTCTAGAACTAGTGACTGATCAAGGCACACATTTTGTTAACAATTTAATGAAAGTGCTCACACACTCTTTTCAGATTCTGCATAAATTCAGTTCTCCTTATTACCCTCGTGCTAATGGCTTGGCTGAAAGTACAAACAAGACCTTGCTGAGTATGCTTTGTAAATTGATTGTCGAATCACCAGAAAGATGGGATCAATTACTACCTGCAGTATTATGTGTAAGACAATAGTTACGCAATATAACACAGGAGCAATAGCAGAGAAGATAACAGATATAGGAGAATCTCAACAATTTTCTACTAGCAGCAAGTACAAAGATGATGGCGTTGTCCACCCGTGCGCTCTCAAGGTAGAGCTTAAATGGTGATCTAGACAACTCTAGATAGGGAGATACAAGGTAGAGGTATGCTGGCTCAACGCAATGTCTTAGGTAGTGCAGAAGTCATGTATATATAGGATCATGGGTGGCCTGCCATGGACGGCTATACATGGGCGGTAGAGCGTGGGCGGCCACCGCCCGCGTAATTGCCATACACGGCTTAGACTGGTTGAACCGACCTAACAAATATAAATGATTTCTGACTCCGACAGGGAATATTCCATGGAATATTCCCTTTACCGTCGCGCCGGGGGCGCTGCCCCCGGACCCCCACCAGGGGGCCCGCTGGCCCCCTGGGACCCCCCAGCCAGGGGGCCCGCTGGCCCCCTTGGAGACCCCACAATTGGGGACCCTGGTAACTCCCTTTCCTTATAATATCTTACATGGTCCAATATGACCTTCATCCAACATTCAAGTTGGGATTCCCATCAATTGGGTAATGCACGCTTGGCTTCTCCTCATAAAGGGGGCCTTACAAAATGTGCATACAATCATGAGGGGTAGACATTGATCATACTCTAACACCCCCCCTCAATGTTTAGCGATGATAAATCAAGTAGGTCTCGGTCCTATGCCCATCTGTTGAAGATGCTTGTTGAGCTGCTCTCTTCCAAGTGCTTTAGTGAATATGTCAGCACAATTTGCCTCTGTTGGGCAATATTCTAGCTCCACAATTTCATCTTCAATTAGCTCACGAATGTAATGGTACTGTACTTCTATGTGCTTGGTGCGAGCATGAAATACTGGGTTCTTTGCAATAGCCATACAACTTTGATTATCACACTTGAGTACAATTGGCATATTTGATGGAAAGCCTATATCTGCAAGAATTCTCCTTAACCAGACTGCCTCACAAGAAGCAAAACAAGCTGCTTTGTACTCTGCTTCAGTGGAGGAGAGTGCGAGAGTTGGTTGCTTCCTACTTACCCAAGAAAATATTCCTGAACCAAGTGAGAAACAATATCCAGAAACTGATTTTCTAGAATCACAATCTCCAGCCCAATCTGAATCACAATATCCTTGGAGTGTATCACCTGTGGTATACAAAATACCAAAATCCAAGGTTCCTGCAATGTACCTTAGAATTCGCATTCCAGCATTCCAGTGACTCTCCTTAGGTTTGTTGGAAAACCTGCTTAACACTCCAACAGCATAGCAAATGTCTGGTCTAGTGTTGCACAGAAAAATAAGACTTCCAACGAGCTTCCTATACTTCTTAGCATCTACATCAGGCATGTTATCATCCATAGATAGCTTATGATTTACCTCCATAGGTGTGCTAGTTGGTTTGCAGTCCATCATTCCAAATGCCTTGAGAATTTCTTTGGAATATTTTTGTTGTGAGATGAAAATGCCATCCTTCCTTTGCCATACTTCAATTCCCAGACAAAAATGGAGTAGACCTAAGTCTGTCATTTCAAACTCAGTTCCCAAGCTGATCCGAGTTTGATTGATGAGTTCCTGATGATCTCCTGTAATGATCAAATCATCTACATATACAATGACAACAACTAGCTTGCTATCCCTTTTCGTTACATACAAGTTAGCATCAGAAGTACTTCTTTCAAAACCCATATTTTTGAAAAAATGATCAATTCGTTGGTACCAAGCCCGTGGAGCTTGCTTAAGTCCATACAAAGCTTTCTTCAACCTGCAAACTTTATTTTCTGAATTGGGCACCTCAAAACCTGGTGGTTGAGATACATATACCTCCTCCTTGAGGTGACCATTCAAAAATGCAGATTTGACATCCATCTGGAAAATAGGCCAAGACTTTTGTGCAGCTACTGCAAGTACCGTCCGAATAGTTGTCATGCGTGCTGTTGGTGCAAAAGTTTCTTGAACATCAAATCCTTCAATCTGTGAAAAACCCTGTGCAACTAATCGTGCCTTATACTTTTCTAATGTTCCATCAGCTTTATACTTAGCTTTCCAAATCCATTTAGTACCTATTACCTTCTTCTTTGGCGGCAAGTCGACTAGATCCCATGTATCATTTTTTAGTATACTATCATACTCAGACTGCATTGCCGCTCTCCAATCTGGATCATCAATGGCTTCTTCAATGGTGGTAGGTTCCTTTATCGAACCCATGATATCTGCCATTAGAGCCATGTTAACAATGTGTTCTGAGGCTCTTCTTTGCTCCTCTATTCTCTTTGATCTTCGTAATCCATCCGATGATGATTCTGGTGCATCTACATGTGGATTGTGATCATCAAAGAGCTGTTGTGCCCACTTCGGTAGTGGCTTACGCTGTGCAGCTACAATTGGTTGGCTTTTTATTGAGGAAATTTCTCCATCAGATGTTTCCTCCTCCTCAACTTTAACCTGTCTTTTGATAGGCACAAGGTGAGATATTTCTCCGTTTGATGAGATAGTAGATTTACCTTTATCTTCTACTAAGTGTGGTCGTTCATCAAACACCACATCTCGGCTGACAAAAATCTTCCTTGCCTCAGGATCCCATAACCTGTATGCTTTAGACTCTTCACTATATCCTAGGAAGACACACTTTTTGCTTTTTGAATCCAACTTTGATCTTGTTGAATCAGGAATATGTGCATAACAGAAACAACCAAAAATTCTGAAATGCAAAACTGAAGGCTTTTTACCAGAATATGCTTCTTGAGGAGTCATCCCCTTCAGAGCTTTTGTGTAGCTTCGATTGAGGATGTAGACTGCTGTATTGACTGCTTCTGCCCAGAATGAATCAGGCATGTCTTGAGCCTTTAACATACAACGAGCCATTTCAACTACTGTCCTGTTCCTGCGCTCAACAACGCCATTTTGTTGAGGTGTATGAGCTGTGGTAAGTTGCCTTTTCACACCATGCTCCTTACAGTAATTGTTGAATTCTGTTGACAAGAATTCACCTCCTCTATCTGTTCTAAATTTCTTCAGTTTCCTTCCTGATTCACTTTCTACATACTTATGCCACGCTTTAAATTTTTCAAAAGCATCAGCCTTCTCTCGAATGAAATAAACCCACATCTTTCTACTATAATCGTCGACTAACAGCAAGAAGTAGAAAGATCCTCCTAAAGCAGGTGTAGACATTTTACCGCAGAGATCAGCATGTACCAACTCTAGAGGAGCTTGAGATCGATTGCTGGTCTCTCTTGGAAATGCCTTTCGTTGTTGCTTGCCCATCATACAAGCTTCACAAGGTTCCTGCAACTCTGAAAATGCAGGCAAATGAGCAACCATCCCTGTTCGTTGCATCTCCTTCAAAACTGCAAACCCGAGATGCCCAAATCGTTGGTGCCATAACCTGCTTACATCTTTATCTTCTGTAGCAGTTAAAGCACTTAACTCATACAAGTTATCCCGTCGTGTGCCTTTACCTACAACATTACCTGATGAATCCATGATTTCCGCACCACTCTTATTGAAGTGAACTTCGAGTCCACGATCTGTTATTGCAGAAACTGACAACAAATTTCTTTTGAGTGTAGGTACATAGAGAACATCGGATAACTTTTTCTCAACACCTGGAGAAGTGATAAAAGAGATGGTTCCAGTTCCTTCAGCTGGACACTTGGAGTCGTTTCCCACCACTACATTGATGGATTCCCGCAGAGGCACTAGGGAACTATACCAATCCTTTTTACTAGTCATATGGCGAGAAGCTCCACTATCTAAAATCCATGGCTCATCAACACGAGCTTGAGCAGATGAACATACCTCTTCAATAGCTACCCAAAGTTCCAGCTCTGTGTTGTTTGCAGACTCTTTGTTCTTCCATGATGATTTTATAGTCCCATTCCGTTCATCAGCTTGCTTCTTTCTGCAATCCTTGATGGCATGGCCTTTCTTTTCACAATAGAAGCAACTTCCTGTGAACTTTTTCTTCTTTGGCTTCTTCTTTGATCCCTCTGAAGAGCCTTTACCTTTTGCATTTGCTGAGAATGCAGCATCAGTTGTACTTTGCCGATTCTTCAGCCGCATCTCTTCTTCTAAAAGCATGGCACAAAACTCTTCAAATGTAAGAGGAGTTGGCCTTACCTGAGTGTTAAGGGCTGTTACTAATCCATCATACTTTGCTGGAAGAACACGTACAGATCTTTGAGCTAGCTCTTCTGGTGTTATAACAACACCAACTGCAGCCAATTGATCTTGAAGATGCTTTATCCGTTTGATAAAATCTTCAGCCTTTTCAGAATCAGAATGCTTTTCATTTGCCAACTGATTTTCTAAATTCTGTATCCTAGTGTGGTTCTTGGTCTCATATTGTCGAGCCAATATGCCCCAAGCCTCATGTGCTTTAGTAGTATGTTGAACTAAAGTAAGCACAGAATCACTTACACTAGTGACAATCGCACATAATGCATCAGCATTCCGCCTCTTCCAAGCTCGTAGAAGATCTGGATCTGGCTGAATCATCAATCTTGAATTTGCTGGATCTTCAACTGGTATAGGCTCTGGATCCAATCCCATCGGTCCCATGACAGTGTCAAGTAATTCATAGGAGTCCAAAATTGCAGAAATTTTGAACTTCCAGAGTGTATAGTTGGTTCCATCCAGCTTCCCTTCAGTGAATGCAGGTGGACGAATTCGAATAGGTGCAGCATTAACATTAGGTGAAGCACCAAGACTAGTGTTCGACGATGAAGCCATCATGTAATCACTAGAATAATCTACTGATATTCTAATCTGCTAGTAGGCTAAAATAATGATACTTCTCAAGCTATTCGAACCTTACAACTCTGATACCATGTAAGACAATAGTTACGCAATATAACACAGGAGCAATAGCAGAGAAGATAACAGATATAGGAGAATCTCAACAATTTTCTACTAGCAGCAAGTACAAAGATGATGGCGTTGTCCACCCGTGCGCTCTCAAGGTAGAGCTTAAATGGTGATCTAGACAACTCTAGATAGGGAGATACAAGGTAGAGGTATGCTGGCTCAACGCAATGTCTTAGGTAGTGCAGAAGTCATGTATATATAGGATCATGGGTGGCCTGCCATGGACGGCTATACATGGGCGGTAGAGCGTGGGCGGCCACCGCCCGCGTAATTGCCATACACGGCTTAGACTGGTTGAACCGACCTAACAAATATAAATGATTTCTGACTCCGACAGGGAATATTCCATGGAATATTCCCTTTACCGTCGCGCCGGGGGCGCTGCCCCCGGACCCCCACCAGGGGGCCCGCTGGCCCCCTGGGACCCCCCAGCCAGGGGGCCCGCTGACCCCCTTGGACCCCCCAGCCGGGGCTGCTCACCGCTGCCCCGGACCCCACAATTGGGGACCCTGGTAACTCCCTTTCCTTATAATATCTTACATGGTCCAATATGACCTTCATCCAACATTCAAGTTGGGATTCCCATCAATTGGGTAATGCACGCTTGGCTTCTCCTCATAAAGGGGGCCTTACAAAATGTGCATACAATCATGAGGGGTAGACATTGATCATACTCTAACATTATGGGCATACCGGACTACTTACAAAGTTGCCACCGGACTGACTTCTTTCAAACTTGCATATGGAATGGAGGCAATTGCACCAATGGAGCTTGTAGTACCAAGCTTACGTGTGGCCATCTCTCAGAAATTGTTACCTGAAGATTCTTTGCCGTTTTGGTTGGACAAACTCAAAGAACTAGATGAGCATCGCTGGGAAAGTTTTTTGACTCTTCAAGAAGTGCAATTGCGGCAAGCTCGTACACATGACCGGTATCTAAAAACTCTAGTTTTTATGGTAGGGCAACTTGTGCTGTTTTATAATGCAAAATCAAATCGCTCTGCTGGAAATTCAAGTTACGCTGGTTTGGTCCTTACCCGATTACTGAACAAGTGGGCCCAGTAACTTTTCGGTTGGCTACTTTGACCGGAATTCCTCTTCTGAAAGTGATAAATGGTTCAAAGTTGCGGCCGTATCATCAAGCGCCTGATTCGCATTGAAGTATTCCGCGGTTGCCCGTGTATTTTTTCTTTTTCCTTTTCTTTTCCTTTTTAGTTTTGCTTGATTAATAAAATAAGTCTGTAAATATCCTCGTTTTCATACCTAATTATGATCAACAGCTGCCCTGCATTATCGTTCTGCTCATGCATGCACACCGAAGTTATGAAGGTTATCATCTCAACATCGCGTGATGATTAACAATTTCAATTGCTTCCCGCTGCCAAGTATCTACTTAACTTTTTTCATTCCACTGTTAATCGCTATTGTGTCTGTGTGTTTTGCGTGCTTGTGCTCTCTGTATACCCTCTGCAATTGTGTTCTTGTGCTTGCTATTCGTGTGTGCACCATGGAAGCGTTAGCAAACTTTACTACGTTTCGTGACGGACTCCCCGCAGATGTAGGTGAGTTCCTGCGTGTCCGTGGATTGGCTATTTTTGGTGAATTGCCTTGGCATTCAGTGGAATGTCACCCATTCTACGCCCAAATCATCGCCGCCATCGCTGCCACACCTGCTACGGAGCAGAGTTGGCCAATAACCTCATTACCTTCTAGGGTAGTAATAACTCTACAAACCTTTGTTGATGCTTTTCGACTCTCTTCGAGAGGTCGAGAGAATGGACCTAATTTGCCGCTAGTCACAATGATCCAATTGTTTCCCCGACATTCTTCTAATGAATATGCTATTCTCTGTCTCCCTGAGCCTGAAAGAACAGCCTTACAGTTCTTAGTCGCCATTTTGAACCTGCAAAAACGTACATATGGGATATCTTGTCCATTCTATTCAGCAATAGATTTGGCTGCCAGAGAGCTTGTAAACTTTGCCTCATATTATTTCCGTCGCATTCACAGAGAATGCGTTTCGGTAATTAAACAGTTCAACAAAGGAGATATGCCGCGTTCCCGTCTCCCCCACATACTAAGTTTCCTATTTCCGGCCATACAAGCAGCACAACCACCACCCAGAGGTCCAGTTCTCTATCATGAAGAATCAGCGCAAGTCCTGGAAGATGATGAAGAAGATGACGAAGAATTATTCCAGCTCCTCCGCCGAAAGCCCATCAGAATAAGCTCTTCCGATAGCCAAGTAAAGGGATCGGTCGCCGGACATGAAGATGATGACAATGAAGAAGAGACTTTTCACGACACCGCTACCTCCATGCACCATGATTCATCCACCCAGTCCTCTCCAAAGCAGCAACAAGAGCATGATGAGACCACCAAATCGGCAGCCAGCTCCTCTAAAGAAGAATCTCAGCAACAATACGAACAGGAAAAGCAAGAAGATGGAAAACCTATCATTAAAGAAGTTTTCGAAGAACTGATTAGAGCAGTGGAGTTTGCAGCTGCTAACCCTGATGACCCTACCCAACAAACCACCGAACAGGTACTAGAAACTAACACTCTGCAACCTACTCCTCCACCTGAACCTCCACTCAAAACTATTATTCCCATTCCACCAATTGTACTTGACGCACCTGACTCATCTTCCTCTTCACCGAACTACTCTCCACCCAATTCCCATCAACTCCTCACCACTTCTTCATCACAACCACGGCCTTCTCTTCTGTTTCCGCCGCTACCTGTATTTAATGAGCTTGCAACCATGGGACAGATGCTGATTCAGCTATCGCAGCAATTACCAGTACAGATGAAAGAAGTCACTGATACTATCAGAGATGATTTCCAACATAAGGTCGATGTGCTGGAGGCAGACATTAGTCCTCTCCAGGAAGAATTAGAAGTGGTTAAAGCAGAAAATCAAGCCTTACATGAATAGATTAAAGTGTTACAGGCTACAATTACCAAACAAGAAGCATTAATTATTTAGAAAGATGAGGCGTTAACTAAGTTTCAAGCAAAAGATGATTTGTTATGTGCGGCTGATGCAGAGATTCTGCAGTTAAAGCAATTACTACAGGACAAAGAGGATGCACATATAGCTCTAGGCAATCTGTTAGAAGAAACCAGACAACAACTAGATGAAGTGGTACAACATGAACAAGAGATGCACGATTTGGTTAAGAAGACTAATGAAGAACTCTAGAGAAGCAAGTTTATCTGAAGTAAACAATATTCTTAAACGCAAATTGACCATGGAAGCTCAATTACAGAAAGAGATAGCAGGGATCAGAAGAGAGGGTGATGCTTATCATCGAACAATCCAATTTCAGAATCAGGAGATAGAAAGAAGAGAGAATCAGCTGGATGCTAAAAAAGAAAGACTGTCTCGAATTGATAAGCAGATAGCATATATGAAAGTCAATCGTGATGCGGCTCTGTCAAATGAATTTTACATACAGGAAGTTTTTTTGCAGACACATGCAGAGAGTTTAATAATCCAAGTAATTTCTTTAAGTTCAGTACGGACAGATGCTCAGCTCGTAGAACCAGAAATTTTGAAGCAGATGTTAGAGTCATTGAAGAAGAAAATTGCCTGGAGTTTCAGGTTAGCTAGAACTATGTATCTAGAAAGTATAGTTGATGAGCCGTAATATTTTTGTATACCTGTGGGTTCAAGTCCACCGTGCATGCCAATGTAAGCCACCGGATTGGCAATTGTAAAATCTGACTCTTAACAAACCAAAAGGTCGTTGCGTAGATGTTGTAACCTTGATTGATATTGTAACCTTTATATAAATCAATGAAAAAAGACGCTTCGGTGACAACCAGAGGAGTCGCCAGACTGTTTGTCTGGTTGATGATGTCTGTGTAGTTTTCGTAGTGTGTTGGAGAACTCTGAGTATTCTGTGTCTTTCTGTTCTGTTTGATTATCTGCACCTGTACGGTACAGATTGAGTTGCTGTTATTGTCTCTGTTGTTTATATTAATTGTGTTTGGATCAGCTCTTAAGTTAGACAAAGTGATTCTGTATTATGGTAATGATAGTTTCACCGCTGTCTGTTGAGAACACATCCACTGGATTGTATTCGATAGTAAGATTGTAAGAGTGTAACCAGAGTCTTGATAAGTAAGTTGTATTGACAGAGATTTTTAATGTTAGATTATTCCTTTCCTTTATCTTCATACCATGGTCTTAGTTCATCAAAGACCACATCTCGCGAGACTCTTAATTCCTTTGTTCTAGGGTTGTAACACTTGTATCCTTTTTGCTCCGTCGAGTAGCCGATGAAAATGCATTTTTTTGACCTTGGTTCCATCTTTGTTCTAACTTCTTGTGGAATGTGAACAAAGCAAACACATCCAAACACTTTGAGGTGTGTAAGATCAGGTTTCTTACCGGAATATACCTCTTCTGGAGTCAAGTGATGTATTCCCGATGTTGTGCACCTATTCATCAAGTAAATGGAGGTTGTGGTAGCTTCAGCCCAGTAGTACAATGGTACCTTCATCTCGTTGAGCATGCATCTTGCAATTTCAGCAATTTGCCTATTTTTCCTCTCAGCTACTCCATTTTGTTGTGGTGTATACCTACAAGTGAATTGCCTTTTGATCCCATTCTCTTGTAGAAAATCTAAAAATTCTTTGGAGAAGTATTCTCCTCCACCATCGGACCTTAAGGTTTTGATAGACCTTCCCGTTTCCTTTTCAACTTCAGCTTTGAATCTTTTGAATATAGAAAACACCTCTGATTTTTGCTTCATACAAAACAGCCATACCTTTCTTGAGTGATCATCAATGAAGGTGACAAAAAATCTATTACCAGCCATTGATGCCTCTTGGGTTGGTCCCCATACATCCGTATGTATCAAGTCCAAGACATTTGGAGCCACATAATTGCTCCTCTTGAATGGCTGCCTCATTTGCTTTCCTAGTTGACAAGCTTCACATAACTCATGTAGTCCAATGCTATTAAATTTTGGAAGACCTCTTACCACTTCATGTTTGCTCATGTCCTTCAGCTTCGGAATGTTGTTGTTTCCTATTCTTTTGTGCCATAAGTCCAGCTCTGAAATCTTCTTGTTCCCACATTGAATGTACATGACCTTTCCATGTGGATGTTGGATATCCAAAGTGAACATTCTTCCTTCTCTTCTACCTTGAGCAATGACCTTGAAGCCTTCCTTTGGATTCTTTATGAAGCACCCATTCTCATTGAATATGACATGATAACCCTTCTCTACCATTTGTCCTACTGAAATCAAGTTCTTTGAAATTGTAGGAACATGAAGAACATTAGATAGTACCTTTGCTTTACTTGTATCTCCAAGCCTTATATCTCCAATATGTTCAATCATGTGTTGAGTATCATCACCTGTTTCAACTCATCCTTTTCCACTTGGTACCTGTAGATTAGTGAACAAACTTCCTTGGCATGACATATGGTTACTACAACCTGAATCAATGTACCATTTCTTGTCATCTTCACAAGAGCTTCTATACTCATGTCTCATTGCAAGTAGTGTGTCCTTGCTTCTTTCACTTGAGGTGCTTGCATAGTTGCTTTGGTTCCTTTGATTGCCTCCATTTGGTCTTCCATTCTTCAGCCAACAATCACTAGCATAGTGTCCTACTTTACCACAATGATAGCATGTTATACCTTTATGAGAATTGTAGGAGCTTCAGCCTCTTCCTCTACTTCTACCTCGACCTCTTCCTTGTGTGTTGGCATTTGATGCATCCTTGTTGTCTTCCGAATTGTTTTGATTGTAGTTGGAGTGGTTGTGACCTCTTCCTTTTCCTCTTGAGCCTCCTCTTGAGTTTCTTCCTTTGCCTCGACCTGCATATAACATTTGGTTGTGGCTGTCCTTTCCTTTGGGACCACCGAAGCTAAGCTCTTCTGTGACAAGATGAGGGATTAGTTGTTCAAAACCTGGATATACATCTTTCAGATTAATGGAAGTTATAAAAGGCTTCCATCTTTCATCTTCTCTCAAGCCATTGAGAGTATAACACACAAGATCTTCGTCTTCAACCATTGTGCCAATAGAAGCTAAAGCATCGCTTAGCTCCTTAATCTTCAAAGTATATTCAGCTATGGATTGACTCGAACTTTTCTTGATTGTGTTCAACTCATTCTTGAGTTGAAGTCTCCTAGCTTTGGTATTTGTTGAATACATCCTTTCAAGAGCTTCCCAAGCATCCTTAGCTTTCTCTAGATGTTGAATATGCCCTACCATGGCATTAGTAATGACTTGCGAAATGAGGAACATGACTCCTATTCCTCTCTTCCCATTCTTTTGCTTGCCTCCTTTGGACTTCGGTGGCCATAGCTTGATTGATTTGAGGTTGAGCATCATCGCCGCTCACAATACCCCACAAGCCTTTGCCCATTAGGTAGTTGGTCATTCTAAACTTCCACACGGGATAGTTATCCTTGCCCAACTTCTCTACTTGTTGACCCAAGTCAGCCATTGAAGAGTATCAAAGACTTTGAGAGTTACCTCGAATAGTTATAGTCCTTTGCTCTTGCGTTTGTGAAGCTCCCTCTTGTTTTGTAGCTCCTCTTTTTCTTTGCTTCAACTCCAGCTTTGATGATGAAGCTTCAACTCCAGCTCTGATGATGAAGCTTCAACACCAAGTTCGCTCTGATACCAATTGTGGAGAATGAGTTCTCCTATGCACAATGGAAGTGTGTAGTGAACCCTCAGATGACCTATGAACTTCCGACCCCCGCATGGATGAAGACTGTGGAGGAGATTGGAACAACGCACTCAGCTAGAGTCGGGGCCCAGCTACATGCTATGGCCATGATAGAAGAACGAATTTTGCAATCTCCCTACTTTGCTCAATTGGCCCCACGCAGGTACATATCCGGGCATGAGCTTCAATACAAACCTTACTTCATGCTAATGGCCGAATACCAGCTGGCCATAGAAAAGCGAACTGGCAAGAAGCCATCTCATGCAACCCAGTTCGAGCCTGCAGACTTGCCACTGGATGCGCAACAAGGCACTATTTATCAACCAGATTGGCGTACACGTCTTTTACAGGAGTACCCAGAAATGATGAGCACATGGGTGAAAGCGCCCTTACACTTAAAGTATAATCCTTGCTGGGGACCAGTACCACGACGCCGCTCCTGGACTGCATTCGCTATCAAAGTACAAAACAATAGGCAGTGTCAGGATTGGCTGAATTACCCCTATTTCAAGCCACCTACCGAGTTACCCACAGTTGGCTATATGATGGCCACAATCCGTCACTAGCTCCCTCGCCTGAAGCATATGGATGATATCGCAGCGCATATGACTGTCAAAATTTTTGACATGATGCAAATGATATTTAAAGTCTTCTGACGCGTCAAGGCACCGCATGTAAACACCCCGGGATTTGAGCATGGTAACTTTGATCTAGTATATGACATGAGCACAACGCCATCGCTTCGGGTGTGTTATGCCTGGCACTGTAGGATAAAATACCTCGCGGCATGCTACAAACAAACCTTTGAAGAGATGTTCACCACCGGGTTTTGGGAATACCATTCCGAGGTATTCATCAGCAGGCCCACACATTTATTGCAACTTTTTGCCTGTGAGCGAATGGTTTATTCAACGCATTATCAACTCCCGCCACCCGACGAACCTCAACCGATCGACTGGGAGAAGCTCGAGGCTGATCTGGCCCGAGGCATTCGAGTATCTGAGCACACCCTCGCTCACGACCTCCTACAAAACTACATCCGATAGACCGTACAACAAGGTTCTGTCGAGGACGACAGAAGCGAGAGGGAGGGGGGTGTTGGAAGCAGTCAGAGGCACAGTCAGAGGCACAGACGACATGGAAGCATGTAAAGACGGAGCAGGGAGCCAGTCGGATCATTTTTTCAAACAAATATGTTTCTTATTATTTCTTCAAACATCCAACAGTGATTTTCATCACTCTTGTAACATATGTAATATAGACAAAACCCCATTTTGTAATTCATAGCTCCATTTTGTGCAAGCCGAGGAGTCCTCGAGCTTGAGGAGCTTAGGTAGAATGCTCGTACCAAATTTCGTTATTTTTAGACATCGTTTACCCTTCCAAATAGCCTCTAGGACCTATTTTTTAACTAGGCCGGTCACTAGATGTGAAACCGGTCAAAACTAGTCTAGAAACTATAAAAAGAGCTAGAGAGCTCATTTTTGAGGTTGGTTCATGTTGGCTAGTGTGAGCTTAGAGCTAGTTTGAGCTTGTAAGAGCATTCTTGAGTAATAGAGCTAATTTCTCACCTTCCATTGTGTCTTGCTTGTCTCTTCATTGTGTGTGTGTATGTGTGTGTGCATCTTCGTGCTTCTCACCTTCACTCTCACATCATCTCACATTCACGATCTTCATATCACTCCTACCTCTCCCACGGATTGACATTAAGGAGGTGAAGCTTCTTAACGTGGTACTTACCATTGTGCTAGAGCAACACCATGCCAAGCCTCATATGGAGTGGTAGATTGCAATGCTTTAGTGGGACACTTGTTAAGTACATATGTTGCACGCATAACAACCTCAAGCCAGAAACTATGTGGTAAAGCCTGACTCTTGAACATACACCTTGCCATCTCCATGAGTGACATGTTCTTTCTTTCAACAAATCCATTTTTTTGAGGTGTATACGGCACTATACAATAACGTTTTTTCCCACGTTCAGACAGAAATGCTAGAAGCAATAATGACATTGCCATTTGATAGATCATGAAATATGCATCTGTCATCAACAAATCTCACAACCAACCCGATCTTGGCTAATGTTGAAACTGATAACAAAAGTTTCTTGATCCTAGCACAAATAAAGCATCCAACAATGTAAAAGACTCACTGTCATCAACAGTAGTCAAAATGATCTTCCCAACTCCCATGATAGGATAAGAGGAGTTGTTGGCACATGTGATAGTATTCCCTGTAGAGGCATGCTCAAGTGAAGTGAAGAAACTACACTACGAGGTAATATGATTGGTTACCCCACTATCAAAGTACCAAACATTTGAGTCTACTGCAGACATACACTGTTCAAGAGAAGATGGGTCATAAGTGCAAACTATAGTAAATGACCATTCTTCATTCTACACAAGATTAGCAAACTCTATTTTGGGTGTAGAGGCCTCTGCAACAACCATTCCAGCCTCTTTTTATTTGCCTCTTTTGTAGCTAATTTTGGAAAGCTCTTTATGACATGATCATTTCCTTTACATTATTTGCAAAATAATTTTTTATTTTTTTTTATTTATTCTCGTCTCTCTCATCCTTCTTTGATTGTGCAAAATTAACAAATTTTTGCTTACTAGTAGATGAGCTTCATTTACCTTTGTCCTTTTGACTAGCCACAAAAGCTTGATCTACAACATGCATAATAGACCTATTCTATCTAGATTGATCTTCTTGCAACAGAACAGAGACTAACTCCTCAAATGTTAAGGCATTTTGATTGTCTTTCATCATCAATAAAAGAGTAGAAGCAAAAATCCGATATGAATTTGGAAGACCATTCAAAACAGTCTGCACAAGTGAATTATAAGGCAAGACTTCATTAGCACATTGATGTTTTTCAAAAAATTCTCCATGTAATCTCCTTCATTCATGTGCTCACTCTCCAACTGTTTTTGGATGTAAGCAACACGAGTCTCATTGTTTGCTTGGTATAAAGTGGTAAGTGTATCCCAAGCATCCTTTGCTATTCTGCAAGAGCAAATGTGAAGAATAATGGCATGTTTGATAGACAAGGCTATCAATGCATCTACCTGAGCATCTCTGCCATCCCAATGAAGTTGCTCTACAGTTGGTGCAATAGGAACTGCAACACGAATATGAACCTGAAGAATATCACCATCTTCTGTGCCATCTACATCACCTTCAGTAACTGTATTTGCAGGTGTAATAGGACATTTTTCAACACCCTGCACAATATTCCATAGTCCTTTTGCAACCAATACATGACGCATCATATAAGCCCATAATGGGTGATTGGTACCATCCAACTTATCCTCAACACTCAACATATGGAATACATCACTGCTTTCAACCATAGCCACTGAGTAAAATACCTTGATGTAGAAAAATGATTGTATCTCAAAACATCCAATAGAACTACCCTATCAAGTTCTACTAAATATGTATTAGACTTCAAGGTGCTTATAAGGGCGAACCAAAACCTGTATATATCTTTGGCACAAAAAGACAAAATTGCCTACACAAGCACTATGATAGTGTGCTCAAAGGCTGAAATGAGCTTAGATCATGATTTCGACACCACAAAGCGAAGCCGTTTTGAATCCTAATCACCTTGAGTATGCTCACCAATTTTTTTGAGATTTTGAGACTCTGATTAGAGGGGTGTCAACAATGCCCTAGATGAAGTGGTGACCTACTCTGATACCAAATGTTGGAGTTTGAGGTCTGTGGAAGCATGCAAACAACATAAGGAAGAAGAAGAAGAAGAAGCTTGGAGCACAACACACAATACTAAATGTATTACCAAGAGAATGCACAAAGATAAGTGACCCGTTAGGGTTATAGCCATATATACAAGCTAGGGAAAAAACCTCCTAAAGAGGGAAAAAAAGTGCCCTAACGGTCCTAGTGTGTTCACACTTTTCACTACCTAAATATATCAACAACACCGGTATATGTCAGGAATACTTGATTGAGCTTTACCAGATTTACCTAGGTTTCCTTATGTATTGTTCTTTATATATTGAAGTCAACAACAATGGTATGTATGCTCTTTGTGAATTAAATGGTGTTGCATTAAAAACTTTGATTGTAGGTAAAAGGATAAAGCTATTCAAGAAACACAATAATGATGAGTACATTTTAGATGAAGACATTGAAGAAGATGACAACAATGAGGCCAATTCATAAACAGGAGTATCCATGAAAAAAGAAATTAAAAAAATAAAAAAATGAAAAATTAGTAAATTAAAAGAAAATTAATAAATAATAATATCATTTCCTTTTCAAGTTCATGTTGCTTTATTTTTACAAGTTCATTCCACTTTTTTTTCATTCTTGCTTATTTCCAATTTCACTTCATGCATGTTTCTTTTCAATTTCTACATTGCATTGCATATCCACATTACTTGATTAAAAAGGGCAAATGATGATTTCTCTACTTTTTGTGTAACGTTGTATCTAAGTAATAAAGTATCTACTAAGAACTTGGCTCTAATCTAGGATTATGGAAAGATATTGGAGGTTTATTTTGGAAACATGACTTTCATATATAAACATGCATATGTATCCTATATCAAAAGCATAATTATTGAAGTCCTAGCTCCTGCTACTGCATATTTCTACATCCTTAGTCCACCTCAGAGCATGTGTATCGGAGTTTAAACGACTATTCTCCGTCATAAAAAAAGGTTGTACCTTGCATCAGGGCTTAATTTTTCCATGTCATCAAAAAAAATAAAAAAAGTTAAACTACTATATGTCACCAAGAAGTTTACATTTTCCTCCACCCCAAAAAAGTGAATGTAACCATAATTTTGCCAAATCATCATCAACAAAAGAGAGAGAGAGAGAGAGAGAGAGAGAGAGAGAGAGAGACCACAAGACAAAGGAAGCTAAGGAGGCATAGAGGAATAAAGCATGGGCTACATAGACAGATTTATGTATTAGTGGAGTTTAATTATATTTCCTTGTTTTAGATTTCCTTGTTCGTAATAAGAGAAAGAGAATATTCATATTTATGTAGGAAAAAAGTTGATCTAAAAGAAGCTAAAGATGAAAGATGTCTCTTAAAAATCTTAAATCTTTGTTTATAATTTTATTTAAGGTAGATTGCTTTATGAAAAAGGTACAATTTTTTCTTTAAAATGAGAGCAACTACTACCTAAAATGACTCAATACATTCACTTCCACTTCATATTGATGCTTGTTTGTTTTCTTTCTTTACATGTTGTCAATATTGCAGGTTCATTTGCATATATGTTGCCTATTTGTTCATGCATATTCATATTGCCTGTTTCAACTCTTTCTTTCATGCAAATTTCGCTTCATGTCACGTTGCCAACCCATTCATCCATATAATCAATTTCTTCTTCCATGTTTCTTACTTTACCTATAAAAGAATTTGATGCTTGGAAATTTTTGTTTTTTAGAGAGACTAGAGTGGCGCTTCCAGGAGTCGCATGGTTAGTGGGGACAAATGTTGTCAAGATTTTCTCTCCTCTCTCACTCATGAAGGCCTACAAGAAACACATTCAATGAAGGTAGCCAGAATTCCCTGATAATTCCGAGATGCATCAAGGATGTCAAAGGGAGTTCACATGCAAAGTTTGGAAGAAATCAAGCAAATCTAGGGTAGTAGTCAAGCCTAGTCAAATTTTGGAAATTAGGGAAAAAAAATTCAATGTCACCAAATCACATGAAAATTAATATACTTGTAAAGCCTATCAAAGGCAGTCTATAGCCTGAATTTCACATGTAAATGGATTTTCTAGCCCATTGATATGCCATATGCATTTTATAAAAATGTACTTTTTCCACTTAGATCCTACAAAATCTTATATAGGAATTTTTGTTAGCCATATGGTGTGGCATGTATAAAGATCATATTTGGCTACATATTTGTACAAATTTTCAAGGCTATCAAAGCTTCCTAGATACCTTAATGCCACCTTGCAAACTTCCAAATGTAGTCAAAATTGTATAAGGGAGATTAATATGGGAGTTTTTATACATATTCCTAAAGAAGACCTTTCAAAACATAGTCCTCCAAATTTTCATCTTCATCAAAAGATATTTGGAGGGTCGAAGAGCACAAAATCCAATTTTCAAGGTCACCATAATTTCCTAGAATAAGCAAATTGAAGGCTTGAAGGGGTTCCACATGGCAAACAATTATTGAACCATGTTGTATGACCATGATGAGTTCACATTCAAGGGTGGAGATGCAATAAAGCTAAATTCAAGGAGGATCCATGAGTTTTTTTCATCAGATAAGCTTATTTTGAGGACCAAAGATAAATAGTGCAGAGTTCTTCCAAAAATAGTAACTAATCTTATCCAAATTGATGTCAACACTGATCCGACGGGTCAGATCTTCCCCAATTCCAATGGTGGAGAATGAAGGCGCCTATTTTTCCCCCCTCTGCCCTAAATACAATATAAAGAACCAATCCTAGTCATCCATTTGATAAATCCAATGGTTGTAATCAAAAGCAATTGATTCTCGAGTTGAGAGTTGATTTCTCTAGATCCAAGGGCCCAAATTCATTCAAAATATTATAAAAACCCCACTACAAATTCATAGAGTATCATTGTTAGGCATCCCTAGGGCCCTTGATAGCACATGGTTTCCTTGAGATAATCATCCCTCAGTTGAGCATGTGAGGATCCAAGGTGGGCTAGTAAGAGCATAGTTCTTAGAATCAATTTTAAGTGAGACTTCCAAACTAGGATAGGCTCATAAACCCAATGGTTTTTCTATCTTTGCTCACCCTCAATGGATCATGTGAGTGAGTTAGAGATTCTTAGACTTCTTTAGTTAGACATTATGCTCCTAGAAAGATATAGTAAGTGGAACCTATCCTCTCACGTGTGACATTCAGTTGAATTGTCATGGTAGGAAGGTCATGCGAACCGCCTTTGATCAGTAGATTGCTTAGCTTGACGTTTCACAACACTCATGTACATGTATTTCAATATTACAATCTCTTTTAATTCGTGTCTCTTGTCTCTTGTCTCTTAGTCTCTTATATGTTCTTATATGTCTCCCTTTGTCTCTTTCTATGTGTGAGAAGGCTCCGCAATCTTGCATTGAACCAGTGAGGGTTATCCATTGAGATTAAGAGAATAATTTTTTATTTATTTATAAATCATGACCCACGTGCACTCATACTATCCACAAACACCCATGCATATGTTTCAATTTTGAAAGTGTATAAGCAGCTCCATTATTTGGACCATTCTTCCTTTTGAAATCGATTCATGTGTATGGTTTTCTTTTGTTCTCATCATGCATACATACCATTCACAAGAACCCATGCATATGAATTAAATTTTAAAAGTGTATAAGAAGCTCCATTTTCATACCATTTTTCCTTTTGAAATCGATTAATGTGTATGGTTTTCTTTTGTTCTCATCATTCACGTTCATGGATTTACCTTGCATCCATATGTTCCCCCTTCCCATAATCATCTCATCACATCTCTCCTCTCCATATCAAACTTCACCTTCACCTTCACATTTTGATCACATAAACCTTCCAACACTCACTAGCTACATACATTCTACATGTGGTGCGACCGGACCCAATCCACTTGGATTGCGGTCATGTCCACAACATGACTGCTAGAATTTGGTGCTTCTTTCCATGTGACACCACACAAAGAATGGTTCTCTAATTATGCATCAAAGTCTCTTGGTAGCATGATATTTGGTGACTCTTATGTGTATGCCGTTGTGGGGATCGAAGATGTGGTTGTGTAGTTCATTGATGATTCAAAATTTACTATGCATAATGTACACCATGTACCTCTGTTATCATGTAGTTTGATGTCAGTTGGTCAACTTGATGACCTTGGTTAAAAGGTGGTCTTCTATGCTCAGTCCTTTCGCACATTGAAGGGCAATATGGTTATTGCAAAAGGAAGCAAAGTTTGCTCCCTTTATCCTTTATTTGTATTAGCAAAAGAACACTTGTTAGCTATTACTAAACAGCCTATGGTTTGTGTTTGGCATGGTCGTTTGGGCCATATATCACGTAGTGGAATGGAAAATCTTTCTCATTTTGGCTACTTACCTATCTTGTCTTTCTCTGATTTTTCATTTTGTGAGCATTGTCAATGTGGAAAGCAAACTAGGAATGTGCACAATAACACACATAGACTCTTCAATTCAGCCTTTAGATCTCATTGATACAGATGTGTGTGGTCTTATGCCCACAAGGTCATTAGGTGGTTCTCTTTATTTTTTCACTTTCATAGATGCTACTAGAAAAGTCTGGGTATATCCTATCAAAGCAAAGGATGAGTTATTCCCTACTTTCAGAAAGTCACTTGCTTCAGTTGAGACTAAAAAAAGGAAGTAAGCTTAAGGCTTTACGTTCAGATAATGGGGGTTAGTATACATCACATGAATTCAAGATTTTATATCATTCTAGAGGAATTCCTAGAGAGTTTACAACTCCATATACCCCATAACAGAATGGTGTAGCTAAAAGGATGAATAGAACTATTCACGATAGAGTAGTTTCTATGTTGCATCATGCAAACCTTTCACAAGGCTTTTGGTGAGAAGCAATATTGATTGCAGTTCATGTGATTAACCTTTCACCAGTACTACCAAAGGTCTAAAAGTGGCACAAGAGTTATGGACAGGGAAACCATCATATTTTGATCATCTTCGAGTTTTTGGGTGTGAAGCATATGTTCATATACCCAAGAATCGTAGACAAAAGTTGGACCATAAGTAAAAGAAATGCACTTTTCTTGGATATGGCCGAGAAGGACAATTTCAATATCGCTTATGGGACCTCAAACACCATCAATGATAAGAAGTAGTGATGTCATTTTTAATGAGTCTAAGGTGCATAAATAGCCCATTAAGGAGGTTAAGTGAGAATAGTGGTTTTTTAGGATATGTTTCCTCCAATTAGCATGCATAAAAATGTTGCACATAGGGATGTTCAAGAGAATGTCCGATCAGATCTGTTTGCAAATGTTCCTGTTCAGCAATCATTGAGATGCTCTTCACAGGGCTTAAACAAGCCCCTTGTGCTTGGCATGCAAGGATTGCTAACTACTTAACCACCATTGGATTTTCTATGTGTGATGCAGATCATTCATTATGTGCAAGGAAGGGTGATGATGGCATCATGATTGTGGCTATTTATGTTGATGACTTGATTGTAGGAGGTGACAATGAAGCAAGCATTAAAGAGGTAAAGCAAACCCTTATGCAGGAATTTGACATGAAAGATCTTGGTGTGATGCGCTATTTTTTGGGCATTGAGTTTATGCATATAGAAATAGGTATATAGATGTCGCAAAGGCAATATGCCTTGAGTATGGTGCAAAAGTAACGTATAGCTGATTTTAAGCCAATTTCTATGCCATTAGATGAGAATGTGAAGTCGGATATATTACATCAGGTGAAGCATTGGAAAAGGCTACAATGTATAGGAAAAAGGTGGGAACTTTGATACATCTCACAATTACAAGGCTTGATCTAAGCTTCATTGTTGGACTTGAAAGTCAATTTATGCACATTCCCAAAAAATCACACTTAGATGCCTTGAGATGCACTTACAATATGTGAGTGCTACTTTGGATTATGCATTGTTTTATGAAGTTTGTGTAGAATCGCAAGTTCATGGATACACCGATGTAGATTAGGCTAGTAGCATTCGAGATAGAAGATATACTAGTGGCTTTCTATTCTCACTTGGGACTGCAACTATTACATGGAGCAATAAGAAGCAATGTTTCTTTGTTGACTATAGAGGTTGAGTATAGAGGTGCTACAATGGCAGCATGTGAAGCATCATGGCTAGAGATGCTACTTGTAGATTTAGGTGTGGAATTGCAAAAACCTATCACCATCTATTGTGATAATCTTAGCAACATACAGCTAGCACGAAACCCTATTTTTCATGCTAGAACAAAAAATATTGACGTTCATTATCATTTCATCATGGCAAAGGTATAAGTAGGTGATATTGACCTTGTTTATGTGAGGACAGATAAGCAAGTTGTTAATATTGTCACCAAAACACATGGAGTTGAGACGTTGAAGAAGTTTTGGAAGATGCTTGGATTACAGGATATGATGTTGAGCTTGAGCGGGAGTGTTGACATATCAAGCTCAACATGTGATGATCGAGGATAACACATATCACTTTTCATTTCTCTGATGGCACATTTTTTTCTTGTCGGCTCACTCATTTGCAGACATTAGGGTTTTCCTTATGTATTGTTCTTTATATATTGCACTAGATCTATTGTTGTATTAGGAAATTCTTGTACATTCGTTTTATGTAATAGAAGAAGAAGAAGATTATTCTTCCTTGCCTCAATTTGTGTGTGAGCTCTCTTCCTTATCTCCTTCCTCATGAAAAGCAGGCCATTGCTTCATCAAGAAGGCATCATCGACACCCCTCCAGTCACTATCACATGATCACACAAAAATTGGCCATGAGCACACTCCTAGCAATTAGGAGTTCAAAAAAGCTTTATTGTGTGGCATCAAAATTTTGATTAGAGCTTGTTTCTGCCTTGAAACACACTATCACAATGATTGTGTAGGCCATTTTGCCCCTTTGTACCAAACATATATACAGGTTTTGATTTGCTAGTGCAAGTGCCTCAATTTTTTGCATCATAGTACTTAATCACTAGCCATGGTCGAAAGCATATTTATTTTGTATGTTGGATGTGGAGGATAAGTTAGATGGTAATAATTACCCATTGTGGGCATATATTATGCATCATATATTGGTAGCAAAAGGATTGTGAAATATTGTGCATGGTGTTGAAAGACGTCCTACTACACCAAACCAATACATTTATTGGAGGTGATGTAGATGGTGTTGAAGATGACGATCTTGAAATTTGTGTTTGTGCAATGGTTCATGCTACACCTACTATAGAGCAACTTTGTTGGAATGTGAGAGATGCTCAAGCACATGCATCGATAAATGTGTCTATCAAACATGTCATTATCCCTCACATTCGCTCATGCAAAATAGCAAAAGATGCTTGGAATACACTTAAGACTTTATACCAGGCAAGAAATGAGGCTCTAGTTTCTTACCTCTGAAGATAGTTGGAGAGTGAGCATATGAATGAAGGAGATTATATGAATAATTTTTTGAAAAAGATCAAAGATTTGAAGGATTAATTGATTTCTACTGATGAAGTCTTGCTAGATAGTTCACTTGTGAAGACTATTCTTAAAGGTCTTCTTGATTCATATTAGAATTTTGCTTCTACTATTTGATTGATGATGAAAGGAAATCCATATGTCTTAACATTTGAGCTCGTCTCTGTTTTGTTGCAAAAAGATGAGTCCAGATAGAAGAGCTCAACTATGCTTGTTATAGATCAAGCTTTCTTAACTAGTCAGAAGGGCAAAGGAAAATGAAGCTCATCTACTGGTGAGTAGAAATCTACTAATGTTGCATAGTAAGAAAAGGAAAACAAAGATGAGAATAAAACAGAAAAGGAAGAAACAACATTGAAAATATTGTAAGGAAAATGAGCATGCTATAAAGAGTTTTCCTAAAATGGCTACAAAAGAGGCAAAGAAGAAAGAGGTTGGAATGGTTGTTGTAGAGGTCTCTACACCTCAAACATATTTTGCAAATCTTGTTCAGAAAGAAAAATGGGCATTTACTATTGTTTGCAGCCATAACCCATCTTCTCATGAGCACTATATGTCTACAGTAGACTTAGATGTTTGGTACTTTGATAGTGCAGCAACCAAACATATTACATTGCACTGCAGTTTCTTCAGTTCACTTGAGCTTGCAACTATAGGGGATATTATCACATGTGTTAACAACTCCTCTTTTCCTCTAATGAGAGTTCATATGATCATTTTGACTGTCGTTAATGGTAGTTCTTTCAGATTCTTAGATGCTTTATATATGCCATGGATCAAGAAAATTTTTTTGTCACTTTCAGCATTAGCCAACATTAGCTTGGTTATCAAATGTTTTGATAATAGATGTATAGTTCATGATCTTCGAAATGGTGATGTTATTATTGCTTCTTGTATTTTATGTCATGGGATGTATAAGCTCATAGACTATGCAAAAATATGTGAATGATTCAGCATGTGCAGTTTAAGATTCTCAAGCTATCTCAGATGCAAAGCTTTGGCATGCACCCTTTGGTCATCTAAATTTTGCTAGTTTTCTAAACTTGTAGAAATGTGAAATGGTGTCCTCTCTGCTGAAACTTGAGGCACCTTGTAAAAATTTTTGTGAACGCTATATTTTGGGCAAAATGCAGGTTTGAGTTGCTAATAAATTGTAGCTTGTTCATATTGATGTTTGTGGTCCTATGCAGATACCTTCTTTTGCGAATTACCTTCACTTCATAAATTTTGTTGATGATTTCTCTAGGCATTCTTAGATGTATCCATTGAAAGAAAAATCTGGAGTGTTTATGTGCTTCATACAATTTTTGCTTATGGCTAAAAATCTTTCAGCATGTAAATTGGGCATGACCCTCCATTTTGATTGAGGGGGAATATGTGTCTTCTAGTTTTAATGCATTTTTGGTTGAGCGTGGGATATAACATCAGTGTACAATGTCTTATACACCTCAAAAAATGGATTTCCTAAAAGAAAGAATAGTTCTCTCATGGAGATGGCAAGGAGTATGGTCAATAGTCATGCTTTACCACATAGGTTCTAGCTTGAGGTTGTTATGTGTGCAACATATGTACTTAACCATTATACCACCAAAGCACTACAATTGATCACTCCATATGAGGCTTGCCATGGTCACAAGCCATCTATTGCTTATCTTCATGTCTTTGGTTCTCTATCATATGAATTAGGGTCTAAATAATAAAGTAGGAAACTGGATGATAAAGTAGTGAAATGTATTTTTGTTAGCTACAATTCTGAAAGAAAAGATTACCGCCAATAACATCCACAGAGTAAATGCATTTTGTTTAGCTGCAATGTTGTTTTTATGGAAGATACAATTCATCCATTACTTTGATGTACCAATGTGACTTCAGTTAGCTCTAAAGATGTGTATATACTTTGCTACCTCTTTTTATAGGTGGATACTAAAGTTTTGATCCAAATGAGGCAATTTCTTAGCCTTTATAGTACGTCATGATCTAGATCATTCCATTTCTAATGCACATTTACATGATGGAATTTTTTATGAGAGGACTAACATGTAAGAGGATAAAGCTTGTCTAAATGGTTGGTGCAGATTTTGAGAGATAGCAAATTAGATGAACCTTTTTTGAATCGTACCCCTTCAAGGTCTCATAGTGCCTCGTTTGCATCACATTGTTATGCAATGGGTGCCTCTAGTCTTTGTGATAATAATGAGCTTGTTTCTTTTGATGAAGCAAAAAATTCAAGAAATTGAATGGTTGATATGCATATCAAAACATGATGCTATTATAAAGAATGGTACTTGATCTTTATGTGATTTGCCTCCAGTAAAAAGGCCATTCATAATAAATGGGTATACAAGCTAAAACGTGAGCCTGATGGAACAGTTGATAGGCATGAGACTAGGCTTGTTGCCAAAGGTTATGATCAACAGAGAGGTAGAGATTTTGATGAGACTTGTTCTCCCACATGCCGAATGACCACTCTTAATAGCATTTGTCATCTTGAAACTCATCATTGTTGGAATGTACATTAGTTAGACATTAAAACTGCATTCCTGCATGCTAACTTTCATGAATGGTGTATATATTTTGTTATTTGAGTGGTACTTGGCTACTTGGATTGTTTTATCCGAAGGGGGGATCATTACCACTAGATTTACATGATTTTTTTGACTTAGAGTAGGGTGCTTCGTATAACACTCAGGTGTCCACTAGTGGTTTTTGCTTCATGCTTGGTAGATCATGCATATCTTGGTTGAGTAAGAAGCATTATACTATGGCCACTTCTATTTGTGAGGTTGAGTATAGGGTAGCTTTCATAGTGATTGTTAAGTGTGTGTGGCCCACACATCTTTTGGATGATTTGGGTGTTGGTTAGTCTTTTTCCATGATCTTCTTCACTGAAAATCAGAGTGCATTGGGAATTGTGAGAAACCTTGTGTTCCATGCTCACACAAAGAACATTGAGTTGCATGATCATTATGTCACGTAGAGGCTCTTTGGGGAGAGATCAATTTGGCTTATCTGCCCACACAAGGTACTCTTGCAGCTTGTTTTACAAAGGCTCTACCTACAAAGAAGTTTGAAGCTTTTTACAAAGATTTGGGCTTAATTCCTTTTGTGGATTAATATCTTTCCAAATAGCTTGGCACTTTCTTATACATGCATGGTAGCTTGCTATTCACCACATCACTCCCGGGGGGCATTTGTTGATATATTTCAGTAATGTGTGTGAACACACTTGGGAACACCAAGGAACTTTTTTCCCTCTTTAGGAGGTTTTTTCCCATGACTTGTATATATGTCTATCTCCACTTGCTTATCCATAATCTTTTCTCTTATGAAATGATAATGCACTTCTATGTGCTTGTTCCTAGCATGGAACATTGGATTCTTTGCAAGGTAGATACTTGCGATATTATCTCCAAGCATCGTGGGTACTACTATTGCAAGAATTCAATTATGAGGTTGTTCATCGACCAGGTTCTTCACATGTGATCGCTGATTTTCTATCACATTTAGATAATGGTGAGCCTCCAATTGGTATTGATGATTCATTCCCCGATGTAGAGCTTTTTCAAGTCACTAAGGTTGACAACCCTACATGTGGTGTTTCTACTTGTCATGAAGAAATGATATCTTTTTTGGCTACTAGAGTTCCCCTTGCACATTTACAGTCTATAGTCCAAAAAAAGCTTGCTTTGTGTGCCAAGTTTTCTATGATTTTGGATCAACTCTATTTTAAAGATCTGACTGGTGTACGGTTTCAATGTGTCCCTCCTCATGAAGTGCCCATAGTCATTATGGAAGGACATGATGGTCCAATGGGAAAACATTTGGGTGTGGATCTAACAATTTGAAAGACTCTTTCTAGTGGATTATGGTGGCCCACTATGCAATGGAATGTTTGTATATATGTGTTGCTGAGTGACCCTTGTCAACAGACCAGAGAGCCTCGCGTAGTGCATTGGTCCCCTCTCCAACATGTTCTCCCTTTGGAATCATTTCAAAAATGGGTATTAGACTTTATGGGTCTCATTCGACCCCTTGTAGCTCATTTCAAACATACATTTATTCTTACATGTACATATTATAGTACTAGATGGGTTGAGGCTTGGGTTTTATGCCATGCTATTGTGGGTAGTGTTAGCATATTTATGCTATTACAAAGTATTATCACTTTGAGCACAAATTTACTACTCCTTACTACCCTCCACCTAATAGATTAGCAAAAAGCATTAACAAAGTTCTTATAATGATGCTTCAAAAGATGCTTTTAGAAATATCCAGATAAATGGGAGCAGCATCTTCCTACCATCTATGGGCTTACCGTATAGCTTATAAAGTTTCTACATAATTTACTCCCTTTAAACTGGCTTATGGATTAGAAGCCATTCCCCTTATGGAATTAGCAATACCTAGTCTCTGTATTGTGATAGAAGGATACCTTGTACTGAAAGACTCTTTTATTTATCACCTTCAAGCTCTTTGATCCTTGGAAGAGTAGAGATATTCGTGTTTTATTCCCATGCAAGAAGTCTAGCACCGTCAGAGTAGGTGGCATGATTGACATCTAATGACCCTTGTTTTTCAGTGCAATGTTTTAGTCTTGTTTTGTCATCTAGATCATACATAAAATTTTTCATAGTAGTTTACTAAAAACATTCATAGACACTTTACTACTAATGCTTATTCTTGATGATCCTCCTTTGCTTGAAGGAGAACCCAAAATCTTAATTCTTGAGAAAATAATTGATCATGATGTCATTATTACACATACATGTATTCAATATCATAGATATGTAGTAATCTAACTCCTCCAAGATGTTGATATATTTTGGTATTGATGTGTGTGAACACACTTAGGGTTGCCAAGGAACTTTTTTCCCTCTTTAGGAGGTTCCCCCTCCCTTCTGTAGATGGATATAACCCGAAGGGGTCATTTATCTTTGTACATTCACTTGGTAATACATTCAATATTGTGTGTTGTGCTCTAAGCTTCTTCTTCTTCCTTGTGTTGTTTGTGTGCTTCTATAGGCCTCAAACTCCAACAATTGGTATTAGAGCAGGTTGTCGCTTCATCTAGGGCATCGTCGACACCCCTCTGATCAAAGTCTAAGAATCACACAAAAATTGGTGAGCATACTCAAGACAATTAGGATCTCAAAATAGCTTCACTTTGGTGTATCAAAATTTTTATCTAAGCTCGTTTCAGCCTCCAAATGCACTATTGCAGCACCTGTATAGGGAAATTCATCCCTTTGTGCCAAACATATATACAAGTTTTGTTCAATAGTACAATTGCCTTGACGTCTACTACAAGTTTAGCAGAGCTCGATAGGGTGATTCTATTCAAATTTTTTAGATACTATCATTTTTCAACATCAGCGTATTTTAGTTAATGGCCATGACTAAAAGCAATTATGTATTTTGCATGTTGGTTGTTGAAGATATATTGGATGGTACGAATTACCCATTATGGGCATATATGATGTGTCATGTATTAGTAGTGAAAGGACTCTAGAATATTATGCAGGGTGTTGAAAAACTTCCTACTAAACCTACAAATAAAATTATTGAAGGTGATGCAGATGGCGTTGAAGTTGATGATCTTCAAATTCTTGTTTGTGTTGCAGTTCCTGCTACACCTACTACAAAGCAACTTCGTTGGGATGGCAGAGATGCTCAGGCACATGCATTGATAGCTTTGCCTATCAAATGTGCCATTATTCCTCACATTCACTCTTGCAAAATAGCAAAGGATGCTTGGCATACACTTATCACTTTATACCGGACAATAAATGATGCTCGTGTTGCTTACCTCCGAAAATAGTTTGAGAGTGAGCATATGAATGAAGGAGATTCCATGGATAGTTTTTTTGATAAAGATCAAAGATTTGAAGGAGTAGCTGATTTCTGTTGATGAAGTCTTACCAGATAGTTCACTTATGTTGATTGTTCTTAATGGTCTTCCATATTCATATGAGAGTTTTGCTCCGACTATATGATCTACAATGAAAGGCAATCCAAATGCCTTAAAATTTGAGGGGTTAGTCTTTGTTTTGTTGCAAGAAGCTCAGTCTAGGCAAAAAAGGTCAATTATCTGTGTTGTAGATCAAGCTTTCTTAGCTACTTAGAACGACAAAGGTAAATGGAGCTCATCTACTAGTAAGCAGAAATTTGCTAATGTTGCACAATTGAACAAGGAAGACAAAGATGAGAAGAAAATGCAAAAGCAAAAATTGTTTTACAAATACTATGAAGGAAATGATCATGTCATAAAAAGTTCTCCAAAGCTGGCTACAAAAGAGGCAAAGAAGAAAGAGGCTAGAATGGTTGTTGCAGAGACCTCTACACCTAAAATAGAGTCTACTAATCTTATGCAGAATGAAGAATGGGTGCCTAGTATTGTTTGCAGCAATGAACCATCTTTTCATGAGTAGTCTATTTCTACAATAGATTCAAATTTTTGGTACTTTGATAGTGGGGCAACCAAACATATTACCTAGTAGTGCAGTTTCTTCAGTCCACTTGAGCCTGCCCCTATAGGAATACTGTCACATGTGCTAACAACTCCTTTTATCCTATAATGAGAGTTGATAAGATCATTCTAACTACGAATTATGGCAGTTCTTTCACATTGTTAGATGCTTTGTATGTGCCAACGATCAAGGAAAATCTATTGCCAATCTTAGCATTAGCCAATATTGGCTTTGTTGTCGAATTTTTGGATGACATATGTACAATTCATGATCTCTCGTGGAGATGTTATTATTGTTTCTAGGCAAGTGGAGATGTTATTATTGCTTCTAGTATTTTATGTCGTTGGTTGTATAAGCTCATAGACTATGAAAAATCTATGAATGATTTAGCATGTGTAGTTCAAGACTCTCATGCTATCTCATATGCAAAGCTTTGGCATGCATGCTTTGGCCATCTAAATTTTGCTAGTTTACTATGCCTGCATAAATATGAAATGGTTTCTTCTTTTTCCAAACTTGAGGCACCTTGTAAACATGTCTTGTTTGTAGCTCTATGTAGATACCTTATTTTAGGAACTACCTTTACTTCATGGATTTTATTGATGATTTCTCTAGGCATGCATTGTTCATCTGCTTCAAACAGTTTTTGGTTTTGGATAAAAATCTGTCAACATGTAAAATGGGTGCCCTCCTTTCTAATCGAGGGGGGAATACATTCTTCTGATTTTAATGCATTTTTGGCTGAGCATGGGATAAAATATCGGTGTATAGTGTCATATACACCTTACAAAATGGATTTTTTGAAAGAAAGAATAGCTCTCTCTTGGAGATGGTGAGGTGTATGGTCAAAATTCAGGCTTTAACACATAGCTTCTAGCTTAAGAATGTTATGTGTGCAACATATGTACTTAAGAACTCTCCCACCAAAACACTATAATCTATCACTCCATATGAGGCTTCACATGTTTGCAAGACATCTGTTGCTCATCTACATGTCTTTGGTTTTTTGGCATATGCATTAGTGATTGAACAACAATGCAAGAAATTGGATGATAAATCAATTAAATATATTTTTATTGGGTACAATTTGTGAAAGCAAAGGCTATCATTTGTATCATCCACAAACTAAATGCATTTTGGTTAGTCGTGATGTTTTTGTTTGGAAGATGCAATTCAATCATTACTTTCATGTACCAAGGAGACTTCTGCTAGCTCTAGAGATGTGTATGACACTTTGTTGCCATTTTTTATATGTGGACAATCAAGTACTATTCCAAATGAGGGAATTTGTTGACCTTTATAGGTTCCACACAGTAATGCATATCATTCTATTTCTAATGTAGATTCACATGATGCATTTGTTGATGAGAGGGCTAATATAGAGGAGGCAAAATTTATGCCTAAATGGCTAGTGCAAACTTTTTGAGATAGCAAATTAGATGCATGGCTCTCATATCATAACCCTTCGGGCTCTCATACTACTTCTATTGCATCAGATTGCTATGCTATGGCTACCTCTAGTCTTTCTTATGAGAATAAGCCTGATGTAGATCATTCTATTTCTGATGCAAATTTACATGATACACTTGTTGATGAGGATACTATTATGAAGAATGGTACCTGGTCTTTATGTGATTTGCCTCCTAGCAAAAAGGCCATTGGCACTAAATGGGTATACAAGCTAAAACATAAGCCTAATGGAACAGTTGACAAGTATAATGCTAGGCTTATTGCAAAAGTTTATGCTCAAGAGAGAGGCATTGATTTTGATGAGACATTTGCACTCACTTGCCAAATGACCACTATTTGTAGCATATATGCACTTGTACCTCATCATGGTTGGAATGTAAATTAATTGGACATTAAAACTACATTTCCAAATGGTGACTTACATGAAGAAGTGTATGTATTTCAGCTCCGTGGTTTTGTGCAAAAAGGGCATGAAAGTAAAGTGTGCAAGTTGAAAAAGGCATAATATGGTTTGAATCAAGCACCACATGCTTGGTATGAAAAGATACATTCCTACTTGATTGCACATGATTTTGAGAATATTCCAACTAAGAGAACCTTATATGTTAAGCGTGCAGATGATGTACTTCTGCTCGTTGTTGTGTATGTTGATGACATGCTACTCACTGGTCCTAATGAGAAGCATATTGCTGAATTTAAGGCTGTTTTGCATGTCTCTTTGGAGATGTCAGATTTGGGGCATTTGCATAATTATTTGGGCATTCAATTTATGCAAGTTGATGGGGGAAATGGCTTTATGTCAAACAAATATATTGACACACTATTGCAACATTTTGGCCTTGGAGGTTGCAAACCTATTGCCACTCCTATGGAAATAGGTTTATGGTTAAGTCTTCATGATGTTGGAGATGCATTTGATGTTATTCTCTATCAATATGTTATTGGATGCTTGATTTGCTTATGCATAGCTTGGCCTGATATTCAATTTGTTGTCTCTCAAATGAGCATGTTTATGCATTGCCCAAGTGTTAAGAATTGGTAGGTAGTTAAGCATGTCTTTCACTAATTGAGTGGCACTCGTCTACTTGGATTGTTTTATCCCAAGGGGAATCATTACCGCCATATATACATGCTTTTTCTGACTCCGAATGGGTTGGTTGCTATGACACTCGTGTGCCCACTAGTGGTTTTTGCTTCATGCTTGGCAGAGCAGGCATATCTTGGTTGAGCAAGGAGCAGCATATTATGGCCACTTCTAGTTGTGCGACCGAGTATATGGAAACTTTCACAATGACTATTGAGTGTGTGTGGCTCAAACACTTATTGGTTGATTTTTGGGTGTTGGTTAGTCTTCTATGATTGGTATGTTCAGTGATAGTTAGGCAACATTGACTGTTGCGAGGAACCCCATGTTCCATGCTCACATAAAGCACATTGAGGTGCACTATCATTATGTATGGGGAGGTTCTTTGATGGAGAGATCAATTTGGCATATGTGCCCACACAAGAGAAAATTGTAGATCTTTTCACAAAGGCTCTGCCTAGGGAGAAGTTTGAAGCTTTCTGCAAAGCTTTGGGCTTACTTGTGGATTGATCTCTTTCCACATAGCTTGGCACTTCCTTATACATGACTGCCAACTCCTTATTCACCACATCAGTTCGAGGGGAGATCTTTTGATATATTTTGTTAGTGATGTGTGTGAACACACTTAGGACCACCATGGTACTTTTTTCCCTCTTTAGGAGGTTTTTTTCTCAGCTATATATATGCATATAACCCTAATGGGTCACTTATCTTTGTACACTCACTTGGTAATACATTTAGTATTGTGTGTTGTGCTTCAAGCTTCTTCTTCTTCCTTGTGTTGTTCATGTGCTTCCATAGACCTCAAGCTCCAACACAAGATACATTTGCATGCATGTGTTTTTACATGGAACATGCTTATTTCTATTGAGTGATGGGACATGTGACTCACCATCCATGTCTATTTTATTTCTTATCACCTGAGTTCAGTCTATTTTTCAACGATCGGCATGCTATTACTTATGGAATGTTGAAGGGTTCTTTCTAAAGTCATAAAAATAAAGGTTTAGATAAGGATCCTTGTAGAACACAATTTTTGTAAATAAAATCTAAGGCTCACCATAAAGTTGTTCGACTTTTACTTTCATGCCTACTTTTCAAAGCTGCCGCTCTCATTGTAACCTTTATTTTGGATGGAATAATAAACTATAAATACACATACTCTATAGAATCATCCAACATAGTGTGTGGGGGGAGATTGCACCCAATACTGTATATTATCTCATCTACTGTGTATTTCATATTTTATCTTCTCTATGTACATGTGTCAGAAGATCTTGCAACATCAAGGCCACATTTCTCTACTTCACAAAGTTCACAATCACATTAAGAAAAATCAAGAATGTTACATTCATAATGTTAATAAGAAACGGTTAGCAAAAGAATTTAAGGAAAATTATTTAGTATTGCTACATATCATTAACTGATGTTTTAAAGATATTTTACAACATCCTAAAGTTAAACTTGCACCATGCTATTATGGACCATTTTGCATTACTCGAAAGATCAAAGGCAATTCATTTCGATTAGATATACCATCTAATTGGGACATACATAACTCATATTAGTTTACTTAAACCATTCAAAGGCACTTTTCCACTAACTCCTATTCTTGATAATTCTCCTTTGCTTGAAGAAGAATATGACATCTTAATTCTTGAGAAAATAATTACAAGCACTCAATATCATAGATATGTAGTAAGAAATCATTCTATTGAAGAATGTCAATGGATCCATAAGGCTTCGTTAATGCCTCATTATGATCACTTAATTTTTTCATATCATTCACAACAACAATAACTTAACTCGTCCAAGATACATTTCCATGCATGTGTTTTTACATGGAACATGCTTGTTCAATGATGGGACATATGACTATCCATCCATGTCTATTTTATTTATATCAACTGAGGTCAATTGTTTTCTCGATTGGGGGCATGTTATCGCTTATGGAATGTTGAATTGTTGGATTTTATTATTGAGATATTAATGTGTTCTATGGATTATTATAGAAGCTAAAGGTTGGTGAGGGCATGGATAGGTGTGGACTTATTAGGATGTATTTGAAAGCAAATAAGAGAAATTATATTTTCCATACATTTTGTAAATAAAGACCCGCATAGAGGTTCCTTTCTAAAAATTCATAAAAATATTGGTTGAGATAAGGATCGTTGTAGAACACGACTTTTATAAATAAAAGCTAAGGATCTTCATAAAAGTAAGAAACTTTTATTGACATGCCTACTTTTTGAAGCAGATGCCCTCATTGTGACCTCTATTTTGGACATAATAAAAAACTATAAATGCATGCACTTTGGAGACTCATCCAAGAGCGTGTGTCGGGGAGATTGCACCCAATACTGAGTACTATTTCATCTATTGCACATCTATGCTTTTGTGTTTTTTAGATTTCATAATCTTTGTGCACGTGTGTATGTAAGATCCAGCAATAGATAGATATTGTTTCTACAAAGTACCTTAACCACATCTAGTGTCTACACAGACAAAAAATGACATTAGATAACTCATATTATTGCCACGATAGACAACAATTGTGTAGAACATCTCTCATGCTGGATGCACCACTAGCCCATTGTGGTCTCTGTCCGGTGGTACATCATATTAATCATGAATTGCTTTGAAGGGGTCACATCTATTTACAAATGAGTGCATTTCGGTTTTTGGTGTATCCAAGATAAATATAATATTTACTAAATATCCATTTAGCGACCTAAAAAACTTTATATGCTAAGAAAATCAAAACTATCTCTTAGTTATATGAATTTGTAATCCCCATTTATCTTATCTAAATAAATATAATTTGGGGCTTGATTGTGAGATTGAAATGTGTAATGTTTTAAATTCAAAATCAGTCAACTCATCTTGTCCATTCACCTAAGCACCTTAATGAACATAAGCATTATGTGTGCATAATGGATAGGCACATTAGAAAAACTGGACTTGATCCACTCACCTACCTTCTCATCAACATCACAGTCCTCTAACTTGAACAATTGGTATTAGAGCATGTTGTCGCTTTTTGTAGGGCATCATCAACACCATTCTAGTCACAAAACTAGTCACAATCTCAAAATCACACAAAAATTGATGAGCATACATGATGTGATTAGGAGTTCAAAACAACTACATTATGTGGCATCAAAATTTTGGTTTGAGATCACTTCGGCCACTAGACACACTATCACAACAATTTTGCAAGAAATTTTTCCTTTTGTGCCAAACATAATTATAGTTTTTGGTTCGCTTGAAGTTTACTACAGGCCTAGCATATCTCAATCGGGAAGTTATGCTCAATTTTTTTGAGATAAAATTGATTTTTTGCATCAAGGTACTTAGTCACTAGCCATGGTTGAAAGCAATGATGTATTTCATATGTTGGATGGTTCTAATTACCCATTGTAGGTATACATTATGTATCATGTATTGGTAGCAAACGGTTTGTGGAACATTATGTAGGGTGTTAAAATGCATCCTTCTACACCTACAAATAGAGGGATTCTAGGTGATATTGAGGATGATGATCTTCAATTCCCTAATCTCTCTGCATTTTCTATTGCACCTACTATAGAGCAATGCCATTGGAATTCCACAAATGCACATGCACATGCATTGATAGCTTTTTCCATGAAACATGCTACTATCCCTCACATTTTCTCTTATGAAATAGAAAAAAATGCTTGGGATACTCTTACAACACTATATAAGAGAATAAATGAGGCTCATGTTGTTTACCTATGAAAACAATTGGGGAGTGAGCATATGAATGAAGGAGATTCAATGAACACTTTTCTTACAAACAACAAGGATTTGAAAGAGCATTTGATTTTTGTTGATGAAAGCTTACTAAATAGTTCACTTATGTAAACTATTCTTAATGGTCTTCTAGATTCTTATTAGATTTTTGCTTTTAATCTTTGGTTGATGATGGAAGGAAACCTAGATGCCTTAAGCTTTGAGGAGTCATTCTCTGTTTTGTTGTTAGAAGATCAATCTAGGTAGAACATGTTGATTGTGCATGCTACAGATCAAGTTTTCTCAACTAGAAAGAAGGGAAAATGTCATTGAGAACAACCAAAACTTTTCTACGTCCTCATTCAAACTTTGCCATCCTCCTAATTGTTGAGATATCAAGTTCAACATGTGATGATCCAGGATGACACGTATCAGGTTTTTGCTTCTCTGACATGTATAGTGGTCATGTTGGTATATGCCAGGGATACTTCATTGAGCTTTATTAGATTTATCTACCGAGAGTGATGGCACATTTGTTCCTTTCCAACTCACTCATTCACGGACCTTAGGTTTTTCCTTATGTACTGATCTTTATATATTGAACTTGTTGTATTCTTCGTTATTAGGTCATTCTTGTACATTCCTTTTTATGTAATAGAAGAAGAAGGAGATCGTTCTTCCTTGCCTCAATCTGTGTGTGTGCTTCTCCTTGAGACTGAGATTGTGTGTATGATCTCTCTTTCTTACCTCCTTCCTCGTGACATGGTATCAGAGCTAGTGTGGCTATAGAGAGCTCGTGGAGAAGGTCGACGGTGAAGAGTATGCAAGACAACGTGGAGAAAGCGCGATTCACAAATGACCTCAAATTGCTATGAAAATTGGCGTGAAGGTAGAAGACCTCAAAATATTTTCGTGATTTATCCCTCTAGGGTCACTCGTTTTTTTCAGATCGAAGTTTCGGAGCCATCTCGACCTCTATTTGAGCCCGCAAGGTGGGGCCCATAGAAAAGCCAAGTCAATTTTGGAAACTGTAACTTGCATTGTGTTCGGCAACACTCATATATTCCAGATCCAGAATTTCAAGTGATTTTGTGTATTGTTGATAGATGAAAACTCTATTTTTCTGAGATCGAACTATCATGTCATAGTGCAACACTATTCAAGCAGAAGTGCTCCTTATAGTGTTTTGTGGTGTTGTGAATTGATGTAGAAATGGAAACACAGATGGAATGAGTCAACTTATGAGTGATAAGTTGGACAAGAACAATTTCCATGCTTGGAGATTCAAAATGACAAATTTCTTAATGGGAAAGGGCTACTGGAAGTACATCGAAGGAGAGAATGAAAATGCTCCGTAGTTACCAGAAAGGAATCGGACTGCAGAGCAATTAAGAGCATATGAGGAATGGAATCAGGGAGCATGAAAGGTAACATATTGGCTATCTATTAGCATACAACATAGCATGATTGGATACATATAGGATGACAAGACTCCAAAAGAGGCTTGGAATAGTTTGGTCACTTTGTATGAGACCAATACAAAGGAACGGAAATTGCAACTCAAGAACGAGCTGCATACATTGGAAAAGAAGAGCATGTCAATACGTGGCTACACCCTGAAAATCAAAAGCATATGTCATTCACTTGCATCTATTGGTGTGAATGTAGATGATGACGATCCTTTGTATTCTACTCTGGCAGAGGAAGAGGCAGAGGTAGAGGTTTTGGAAGTGGAAGAGGAAATAGTAACCAAGACCAAAGTCAACAACAAAATCATCCAGGAGGAAGAGGACAGTTTCGAGGCAGGGGGAGTCAAAGAGGTCACGGAAATTTCCAAAGAAATGATTAGGGTAATGATAGTAAAGGATGGTCGAAATGTGGTAAACCTCGAAACTTTGAATATGATTGCAGGTTGAAGAATCAAAATAATAGAAGGCAGCAAAACAAGTATGCATCCATGAGTGTAGATGTTTCTGAGAAGTTGTTCATGGTTCAACATCACATGATGAATACAATGCCTGTAGGTGTTTCAAAATCTAATGATAATGTCTGGTATGTTGATTCAGGTGCTTCAAATCACATGACTAGTCATGCGGAATGGTTTAATACTTTGCAGAAATTGCCAGTTCCCAGATATGTTGAAACAGGTGATAACACATCACACCCTATCAAGCATATAGGAAACATAGCATTGTGTATGGAGGACGGGAAGGTAAAACATCTTGTTGATGTGCTGCATGTTCCAAACATAACAAAGAATCTGGTTTCTATTGGACAAATGGTTGACCAGGGATTACAAGTCAGGTTCAATGCTGATGGGTTATATGTAGAAGAATACAAACATGGTGGACGATTGATCACTAAAGGAAACAAAGTGGGTAGGATGTTCACCTTAAATGTGAAAATTCTTGAAATGAATGCAGCCATGTTTGCAAAAGCTACAGGAGTTATTGTTGATATAGAGATCTGGCACAAATGAATTGGACATGCAAATCTGCAAAGGCTGAAACTGATGCAGTCAAAGGAGATCGTTCATGGACTACCAAATTTCAAGGTTTCAGAGATGCAAAAGGTATGTGCAGCATGTCAATTTGGTAAACAATCAAGATCATCGTTTCCACATGACAAGCATGTTAGTGTGAATGTGCCAAAATTAGTACATACAGATGTTTGGGATCCTACAAAGACCACATCTATGGGCGGTTGCAGGTTTTATGTTACTTTCATTGATGACCATACACGGAAGGTGCGGGTATATTTCATGGAAGAGAAGAGTGAGGTATGTTGGCCGCGACTTGTCCGCCTGGGATGGGTATTGGCTCGTATGCTTCTTCAAACGTTTCCTCCACCGGAATGGTTATGTTTTCGTCGTCAGCTGGGATCTCCGGTGGGGAATCAGGCCGTGGTGGTGCTTCGTATACATCTATGCGTGATTGGAGAGTGGTTACCTGGGCCCGTAGTGCGTTGAGTTCCTCTATGAGTTCAGGAGAGGGGTCCACAGGTTCTGGTACTTCTGCTGCCACTGGTAGTTGTTGTGGTGCCGGTTCTCTGAGCTGTAGTAACTTGTGATCTTCTTTTAGCTTCTGATGCTCTTCGTTCATTCGATCGTAGTCCTCTAGCAGTCGAACGTGGTCATCTAGCAACATCCGCCTCGATTCAGATGGGATTGCCTTGAATTTGCTCGGACTTAATGGTTGTTCAGGATGGTCCAGTGCCGCTTCCAAATTTTCTCTATTCTGCGCTTGGAGTCTCACGTTCTCCTCCTGGGCTGCGGCTAGGTGCCTCCTGAGTAGGCCCATATTTCTGGTCAGCGTCACGTTCCTAATTGTTTGGGCTCGAAGCAGGTTGTCCAGATCAGCAGTGGCTTCTTTTGTCTTCTCTTCACTTTTTAGCTCTAGCTTATGATATGCCTCTCTTAGTTCTTGGTATCGCGTGTTTAACGAGGCATTCTCGATCGATAATGAATTAAGCTGCGACTGTAATTCATTTGTCGTCCTCTGCAGCTGTTGATAGTTGTTGCCAAGAGATGCAAACTCATCTCGTACTTGTGTCATGCATGTGAACATTTGTTGAAGTGCAGTGTCTATGGTGGTCGATAATAGTAATGAAGTGCTAAGTGAGGATGCAGTGGAAGTAGATACAGCGGGGATGGGAAATGGGGTTGGGAAGGTGGATGCAGTGGTGATTGTGGAAAATTGTGACGTACCTAAATATGATGGTGCTGTGAGTGGAGTGGGTGCTGGTGAGGTGGATGGTGATATGTCCATGTCATTGGACGTGTCAAGTGCGGTGACTGTGAAAAGCGGTGTGTAAGTGGGTGGTTGTGTAGGTGTGAAGACGGGATTTACAAATGTAGAGTAATTTATAGGGGGAATGGCTGGAGCAGCTTGGTGAAAAGGGGAAATAGGGGTTATGGTGGGTTGAGGAGGTGAAACTGGTGAGAAGGTTAGTGGGGTTAGAAAGGTGAAAGGGTGTCTTAAAGGTGGGGGAAAAGCTGGGAAGGATGAAGGGGTGAAGGGGTTAACATGTAGATGCGGAGGATTGGGTGGGGGCATGGTGGCATGAATGGGCAGGGCAAAGGGTGTGGCTATGTTGCCGTGGACTGGTGTGGATGTGGGAGGAGCAGGTGGGTGCGTTGGGGATACAGGATGGGTTGGTGAAACATGAGGTGAGAGAGGAGTAGAAGGTGTGGATGTTATTTCAAGGATAGTGGTAGTATGTACAACGGTAGTACGTGGCGGGGAGTCGACTAGGATGGCTTCTTCGGTGAAGGATCTTTCCGGCCGTAGGCGTGCATCTTGTGCCTGGTGGGATGATTGAGCACCTATCGGAACTCGAATGTATTCACCGGGCTTCGATAGCAGTCGAACTCTGCGAGGGTCGTATTGGGGGAGTGGCTTCCTTTGTAAATATTTCAGTGCTTCGACCGGGCCGATGGATTGGACCAGTTCTCTGAACCCTCTGATGTAGACTTCTTCAAACCCTCCGGAGACTAGTTCTTGTTCGATTAGGGCCTAGCTCTCTTCTTCAGTCAATTTCTTCCGTGCCCATACTTTCTCCATCGTACGATATAATTTCTTGATTGCCAGCGTGTACGCTGCTGCTTCGAAAGTGTCCTCTTCGTGCGTGCTGGTGTCACCGTGTGCATCCGTTTGTTGGCCTTGGCCGTCTGTCTGTCCTTGTTCTTGGGAATCGTGCGTGCCCTGGCTGGCTTCATCGTCACCTTCTTCGTCATTTGTGGCTGTTCGTTCATCATCGGAGCTAGACACAACTTGTCCCTGTGGCAGATCCCGCGGTGTGGTAGGGTAACTGGGGCGTTCATATTCTTGGGAGAACATCTGTGCCTCTGAAAACTGGAACTCATTTGAGAATGCATCCGGCATCTCAAAATCGAATGTTGTGTTTATTGGTTCGGCCTCCATGTGTGGTATTGGGAAAGAAAAGGCTTCCGCACCAATAGTGGTGGGAGCTTCTGCTATCGTGGTGGTGGGTTCTGTGGTGGCAGCTGCCTGAGGTGCAACGGTACTAGTAGTGCCCTCCGTGACCACTGGTCTAGACAACCTTATGCGAATAGGTTGTACTGTGGGAGCGGCTTCTGTCGGTGATCGCTCTGGAGAGGGTTGTGGTGATGGTGACTCTGGCACTTGAAGGCATGGAATGGTGCCTCTCATGCGCTTACCTGCCCGTGTTCTGCTGGGCTTCCTGGCTTTCTTCGTCGCTCCTTTGAATGCTTTCAGCTCTTCTCCTGTTAATGCACATTCAATTGGCAAATCATAGGCCAAGCACATATAAACAATTCTTGTGAGCGCATAACATCCATTAAGCACTTTCTTGCGTTCCCATCTGTGTTGTGCCAAATACATTTGATCAATGATCCAGCTCGCCAGATCAACAGTCTGAGGTCCGGTACACGCTAAGTACAATCCAAACCATATTCTTTTATGTGGCATGGTGAATCTGTCCTGAGTGGGGAATGCGAAGTGTTGCATGCATATCCGTAGCGGCTTTGACAGCTCAGGTGTAATTGCTGAGATCTCCTCCCACTTCGTGACATCCCCACGTTTCATAGGGTCTGGAATTAATCTTTCTCGATCTGTGGGTGTGTGGGTGCCATGAATTTTGATGGCCGCTCTGATTAAATCCTTTGAGAGGTAAAACCTTTTGTAGGGTGGATCATCCACTAAAGAAGGCAAAATAAAAGTTCCGGGGATATCCTTATTCTCTGAGGCCAGCAAAGTAGTGATTAAATAATAACACCTGTAAAAGTCAGGTTTGGGCAGCGGATCACTGAAATACTCCGTGAAGCCTGCTCTCGCCCAAACGTGAGTTAGGTCCTGGGTGTTCTGTAGGTCTTCGAACTCTCTGGAGAAGAATTGGTATTTTCCCCAAGTGCGGTCATCAAACGTCAAAGTAGATTCAAATATGAAATCCGCGTCCGCTAAGGGTCCTGCAAGTCCCTGAAACCAGTGAGAGTTACGGTGTATCTTTTCTGTGTAGCCCATAGGTGGGTTGTCGATCGGCATGGGCCCTGGAAATCCTTGGAATTCTGGCGGTGGAGCAGTCGGGTGGGATTCTGCTCGTAAAACATTGAGGGGCACTGCCGCTACACTGGGGCCTGCTCCTGATGGTCCTTCGTCGGTTTGCATGATGACTGATGCGTTAATGAGAAAGATCTGCTACAAAAGATTAACACATTAGCATGGAAATTAATTATGATCCCATTAAAGTGAGACCGCAATCCCTTTCCATAACTGATGCGTAACCCGTGTAGCCAAGTGCTGTGATGTGATGGATGCAATGCCTCTTGCAGCACTAGTGCAGGTCTCTAGACACCTACACGTTTCAGATGATGCATACGTTCCTTGATGAGATGAGATTATGAGTGACGTGTGATGATGGTGGGTGAATTTATACAAGGTTTAAAGGTTAGTGATTTATTACAAGGTTGTATGTTAGTCGGGGGGGTAGTTTTGTCAGTCATGGGGTTAGGGGAAGACGATTGGACACGCTTTGGTATCCATTCCCTAAGAGTCCTTGAGTGGGTGGTGGGTTTCTGTTGAGGGGTCAAAGGTAGTATCGGGTGTGGTGGTGTTGAGGGATGGAAAGATTTGTGAGGGGTATGTATTACATGGCTTAAGGATTGAGCTATGATACATGGTTTGGGTACCCAAATCTGCGTGGGTGTGGGTCTATGGGTAAGGTATTTCTTGGCGATCCAAATTTGTCGAATGCTCGGACCTGTAGAAGAAGGTCGAGGGGATGGTGGATACTGATTCTGTTTCTGCCTTGCCTTTTTCTTGTCGATCTCTGCTTGGTTGGAGTTCTTCGGTGCTTTTTGTCCTTTTGGCACCCATATTTGTCTGGTGCCGCTTCCTTTGGGTGGCCTAGACTGCTGTCCTTGTTGTGTCTTCTGATACTGCCGTCGGTCTGGGTTCCTTCGTCGTGGTTGACTCTGTCGTGGTTGAGGTAGAGAGGTCGAATGGACACTCTGCTTTGGAAAAGAAGGGAGATCCAACACTTGCGTGACCTGCCCATTAGGAAGTGATGCGTTCTTTAACTTTAATCTAGGCCAGTCCGCAACAAGTTTGGAAGGATGAGCACCGCAGGGTGTCGTGCTCATTTGGCCGCTGATGCAACCCACCTGACTGCTGATTGTGTCCATCTGCCCTTGCGGTTGGGTAACTGCCTCTTCTAGTTTGCAGGAAGTCCCAGGGAAGATATTCTGTCGTCCTTCTGATTGACAATTGTCCATAGCCAAGCCCGAATGGGTTGGTGTAGACGTAATGCGACTGGTCTGCTTAAAGATCTTCCGGTCTTCCGTCGCATGCATTTCATAGGGTCTAGGGTCACAACCGTCAAGCGGAATGCCGTTAGGGAAGTCAAGCGGTATCACTCGCTTCTGCTCTAAGGTTCCAATCTGTAAGGAGCCTTGTCTAAGATTTAGGTCCACTGAGTGATCGTATAGCCAATCTTGGCCAAGGATTAGGGGTTCTATTAGGTCGTCATCATGGCACACTAGTAGCTTCGCTGTCATGGTCACATCCTTAATGAGGATAGGAAGGTCCACCTCACCCATGCAAGGGGTTTCCATGCCTCCAAGGCCTATGAGGTATGCCTCAATTGGCCGCATTTCTATTCCAGAATCCTTATAGTGGGACCATCTAATCGCACTAGTCGCAGCACCTGAGTCAATTAAAGCCCTGAGTTCTTGGCAAGGGTTGCCGTGCTCTAGCCTAACCGTAATGAATGGTCTCCTGTCCACTATGCTAGGGTGAGTGGTTGACTTTACTTGACACATGGCCATGGGATATCTGGGTGATGTTTCCAGATGGTTATAATGTTCTCTCCCTAGTCCTTGTCTTCTTAGCTTCATGCGCTTAATGCGTTCTATGGCTTCTGCCTGAGCTTCCGCTCGTATTCTATTTTCTTCCTCCTTACGCTTCTTTGCCAATGTGAGTCGTCTAAGCATATGCTCAGTAAGAGGTTCCTGATATAGCTTGACTCTACAACCACTAATGTAATTAGGCATTATATCTCCTTCTAAGGTGGCTAACTGTACTGCTCCACTAGTCGAAAGTCTGTTAATGATCATAGGTCCATAACCTCGCTTTTCTAACTTCTGTGCGTGCTGTTTCAGCGTATATACTAGAACTAAATCTCCTTCTTTTAGGCCTTTATCTTGCACATGTGCATCAAAATATGCTTTCTGTCGCTTCTTCGCTGCGTATATTCCTGCTGCTGCCTTTAGCCTGGTTTCTCCTAATCGTTCCAAGTCCATTATTCTTGCTGATAATTCATGGCCGGTCCACTGATGTTCTTGTGCAACCTTAAGGGTCGGTATCAAGAAGTCCAAAGGAAGCACAACATTCTGACCAAAAACCATCTGAAAGGGAGTTGCATTGAGTACAGTCTTGTAGGCCACTCGATATGCCCAAACAGCGTGGTGTAGCTGTTTGTCCCAATCTGAACGTTTATTGTTCACGAGTTTCGTCAGTACGGTACACAGTATCTTGTTAGTGCTTTCAGCCTGACCATTGGCCTGAGGATGATATGGTGCAGATTTCTTGTGAATCACCATAAAATCCTGTAACAAATATTCAATGACTTGGTTTAGAAAGTGAGTGCCTCGATCGCTCACTAACTCTATAGGCAATCCATATCTTGTAAAGACATTTTCAAATAAGAATTTTGCAGTCGTGTGAGCATCATTCTTTTTTGTGGCTTTTGCCTCTACCCATTTCGTAAGATAATCTGTGGCAACAATAATGTATTCCGCATGTGTACCTTTTGCAGGGGGGTTGATGGGTCCTACAAAGTCTATACCCCACTTTGAAAATGCACGTCCGCCCATCATGGGTTTCAATGGCATTTCATCTCTGCGAGTAGGAAACTGAGTTCTTTGGCATACGTCACATCTCTTTACATAGGTATGAGCATCCACGTGAAGAGTGGGACACCATAATCCTGCAAAGAGAATGGCTTTGATTATCCTATCTGGTCCAAAATGACCTCCTGCAACACCTTGGTGTGCAGTCTCCAGTATGCTCAGATAATCGCTTTCATGAACACATTGTCTTAAATATCCATCTCGTCCTCTTTTGTATAAATTATCGCCAATAAGTGAATAGTCTTGAGCTTCCTGCTCTAGACTGCGTTGTCGAGCTAAGGTCATGCCTTGAGGGAATGTGTACGTCCTCAAGTATGTCACTAAAGGTTCACTCCAGTCTGGTGTGAGAGACACATGATATAATGTCGCATGCTCTACTGGTGGTCTTTCACAACAAACGTGGCATTCCTTACACAACTTGTAGACATCTGCTTCCATCGTAGGCCAATATACTCCCAATCTCTGCAGAGTCTGTAATGTTCGATGTTTTGAATGATGTTGCTTTAGTGCACCTATGTGTGCTAATTGCAACCAATTCACATGCTCTGATTCATCTACACAACAAGCAAGAATCTTTTGATTATCCTGTTTATATATGCTTCCTGCCATTATTTGATATCTCTGAGACCTGGTAATCTCTCCTTCTCTGATCTTTATCCTAGGATTCTTGGGTCCATAGGTGAGAATGGGGACTATAGGCTTAGCCCATTCTGGTGCTATCTCAAGGTTAAACAAGTATGCATCTGGTAATTCATCTGCTACTCCTTGAGGAGCTTCTCCTGAGGTTAATCTTGAAAGGTGGTCAGCTCTAAGATGTGTCTTTCCTTTCCTGACTACTACTTCAAAATCATACTCCATGAGCAATAGAAACCAGCGTATTAATCGTCCTGTGTTACATGGTTTGTTGACTAAGTACAATAGGGCTTGATGATCTGTAAAGAACTTGAATTTATTGGCCAACAAGTAGTGCCTAAACTTCTTTACAGCGTAGATCATCCCTAATCCTTCTCGTTCCGTCGTGGTGTAATTTCTTTCTGCTGCGTTCAATTGTCTGCTAGCGTAAGCTATGGGGAGATCTATGTTACCTTCATTCGTGGGTTGTGCTAACACACATCCTATGGCGTAATTGGATGCATCCACATGTACATGGAATGGCTTACTCCAATCTGGGGTAGTCAATATAGGTGCTGAGCACAAGCGTCGTTTAAGTTCATTGAATGAATTTTCACATTCATCTGTCCACTCAAAATTGGTCAAAAGAGAGTACAAAGGCTTGGCTATGATTGCATACATGTGTATGAATCTCCTATAATAACCGCAATGGCCCATAAATGCCTGTACCTCTTTCACATTAGTTGGTCTAGGTAATTATGCAATTACCTTCACCTTTTCCTTGTCCGTAGAGATTCCATTTTTTGACACAATGTGTCCTAGAATTTTGCCTTGTCTGACCATGAAAACGCATTTTTCTGGGTTCAAACAAACCTGATATTCTCGACATTTGTCAAATATTTGTCTTAACTCTGGGATATGTGTCTGCCTTACATTTGAATGAGCACATAAGTCATCGACATAAACTTCCAAGCTCTTGCGTAAGAATTCCTTAAAAACATGACACATGAGTCGCTAGAAAGTGGCGGGTGCATTTGTCAAGCCAAATGGCATTACACGAAATGCAAATATGCCCCATTCAGTGGCAAAAGCCGTCTTGTGTTGATCTTCTGGAGCGATGGCTACTTGATTATAGCCTGAAAATCCATCAAGAAAGCTGTAAACTTCCTTGCCCGCAACTCTCTCCAATAGGTGTTCCGTGATAGGAAGAGGATAACTATCTCTAATCGTGGCGGCATTAACTTTTTTCAGGTTAATACACAAAATCAATTTTCCATTCTTCTTGGGCACAACCACAATGGGGGATACCCATTTGGTATGCTCAATTTCGTAAATGAATCCTGCTTCTATCAAGCGATCTATCTCCTCTTTAATCTTCGCAGCGTAGTTATCATTGTACATGTAAGGTTTCTGTTTTGTCGGTTTTGCATCTGGAGTCATAGGGATTTTATGAGAACATATATCTGGATCTACTCCTTTCAAATCTTTGTAACTCCAAGCAAAAACATCTCTATATTTGCGCAATAGGGCAACTAACTCTTCTTCTTCTTCAGCCGTCAAATCATGCCCTATGTATGTGCATTTTTCTTCTTCTCCTTCTATGGCAACTATTACTTTCTTGGTTTTCTCTCGGTTATCATATACTTGTCCGTCATTCGCCTTTCTATTGGGCATTCGTACCATGATTCTTCTATCTTCGATTTCATATTTCTTGAAGTTCTCGGGTACTTCAAACAAAGATTCTTCTTTTTCCGACATGGTTTCTTTCTTCTTTCTTTTCTTACCTTCACTCTTAGTAGTAACTTCCGTGGCTAATCTCACTCCATTCGTAATTTCCTCGTGTCTCTGAGTGTGAGTCTCTACTTCGTATAAATATTCTTCCTCTGATGCAAAGGGTGGGTCCATGATAATTGATTCTAAATCAAAATCGCTTGCATCCTCGAATGCATCAGTGCTCGGTTCACACTCTTCTAAAATTGCATCGCCCATGATTGGCTCTATCGTGAAAACTGAAATGTCATAGCCATCCTCGTCACAGTGGGGTGTCCATTGTTCTTCATTGATGGCTACATCCATGGTTGCTAGTATTTCTGCTCAACCATGGGGTTCAAACTCTTCGTCTGGGGATACTACAGGTGCATAGGCCGGATCTTGAAGGGTTCGTGGATGTTGTTCCGCACCTAAGGTCCTGGCTTCTAACCGCTCTTCCTCTTGTTTGGCTACTTTACACATCCATAAATGGGTATCCTCATGCAACCAAGAAGGGTCTGATTCTAATGAGTGCACGGATTCCGTCTCTACTGGTGTTTTATGGATGGTATTCCATTGTATTGGGGGTACATCTCGATGTGAATAGTCTTTAAGATTGACTTTGGTAGTCACTCCTAAATGTTGCAAGTACAAAGAATTAGTTCCCCAATCTTGTACAATTTGCAACTGACGCATGAATGGTCGTCCCAATATCATCTCATAAGCACGATTTTTCGCAAAGTCACAAATGGCAAAGGTATGCTCAAATTCTACACCACAAGTGGTGAGGGATATGCCTTCTAGTAAGCCTAATGGTTTTTCTATGTGTCCATCGGCCATTTGTAGCTTCATCCTGGTGGGTCTGAGTGCTGGCTTACCCCAACGTTTCCACAAAGTGGTGGTAGCGATGGCTACTCCGGCTCCTGAATCTAAGATGGCTTTCGTGGTGTAGCCCTGATGGGTTATTGGAAGATATGTGTTACCTTCCTCTCCTTCGCTTACGTCTCCAATCTTTTCCACGGGTATCTCTGGTACCTTCTTATGTGACCCTATCTGAGAGGGTGTGGTGGCTAGCTCAGGGAATTGATTTGCTACATGCTTCCACAATTCTGGTTTTACCTTTAACAATTCCTCCAAAGTGAGATTACATTGTACTTTCGTGTTCTTGATCACTTCAGTGTTCCTAGGGATCACTGATTCTTCATTCCTCACTATTATCGTGGGTGCTCTCATACTAATAGACTTTGCTTCCCAAGGTCCTGTGAACTGAGGTAATTCTTGTAAAGAATTAGATTCAAATCCTGTGGGTTCACTCAGTTGTTCCACCTCTACCTCATCATATATAGAGGGGATGTCTTGGGGAAATTGTTCCTACAAGTCGTCTATTTCTTGAATAGGAGGATGAGTTCCCTGTTCTTTTCTCCATTTCTCTTCTTGGATTTCTCTCAAAAATTCATGTGAGTACCTATGTATGGAAGACAAATTGTCTTGACTTTCTGTATTGGGTACTTGAGACAGGGATGGTGCATTCCTCTCTTGTGTCTCTGGGACAATAGGGTTCCTAGGCTGATCCTTTTTCTCTTTGCTTTCTATCAAATATTCTAGCCTCTCCATTAGTCCTTGAAAGTGTAGTTCCGGTTTTGCCATGTTATTCCAATTAAGATATCTAGAGGCTTCAAACAAAGCTTGTGCTAATTCTACCATCTTCATGCAAAGTTTAGTTCTCTCAATTTCTAGATCAGCTCGAGGGTAGTTTTTACTCATTTCCGTTACTTGGGGTCCCTCTTTTAATCTAGCCTGATATGCACGAAACATCATGTCTAGATCTTCTGGTATGGGTTCCGCTAAAACTGATCCTGATTTTTGAGCTGGGTTTCCTTGGTTTAATTCTTGTGAAGTCAATTCTTGGATTTTGGCTCTAGATTCCTTCAAACTTCCTTCCAACTCACTTATCTTTTTACTCCATTTTCTCTTGATTCTTTCCCTAGAATCTTTCCAAGATTTTGTCTTTTTACTGCTAGATTCTGCAACTTCACTAGTTCCGGCTACTTTCTCTTGATTAAGTTGTTGGTTTTGTAAGAGCGCCTGGGCTCTGGTTATAGCTTGGATAGGCACGTATGTAGGGTTGGATCCATCTGCGTTGTTTACAATACCTATCACGTTGATCGGTGTCACATTCGAAGCGCTAACTGGGTTCTTAGGACAATCTTTAATTATGTGCTCTTTGCCACAATCGGCACAAAAGCCTTGTATGTTATAGTACTGTGATTGCCTTACTATTGGGGGATGTGGACAATCCTTTATGAAGTGATCTCCTTGGCACCTAAAACATGGTCCTCTAGGGCCCTGTGGTCTCTGTTGTCTCAATTGGGGCCGTGGGTTTGGGTTTGCGTACATCACATTAGTATAATCTGGCTCCCAACTAGGTTCCATTGGTGGACTATCATAATGATATTTCTCCACATGTTCTGGTGACTCCGTGTAATAAGCTGGTGGACTAGTTACATGAGTAGAGTCAAAACTGTTTGAGTTCGGGTCACTTTCTGTGATCAAGGGTGAAGAAGGCACTAAGGCCCTGCTTAGGTTCTCTTCTGCAGCAGCGTATTTGACTGAGATGACATTCGCTGGTGGGGGTGGCTGCTGAGCTAAGACGGGTTGAGGTCTCTGTTGAGCTTGGTATGGGTAGTTCTGAGGAGGCCTATAGTAATAAGGTTGAGCATTGTATTGGCCTTGATACCTACCTGGCTGCTGGTATGTTTGCGGGTAGTTCTGTCTCACGGTTTGTTTGTTGTATGGGCAGTCCTGAGCCGTATGATTCGTGTATCTTCTCTCAATTGTACAGTATTGGCCACTAGGGTTGGCTTGAGGTTGAGGTGCATTGGGACACACGTTTGCCAAATGATTTCCACCACAAGTGTAACAACGTACGTTAGTTGGTAGCTTGGGCACCTGTTTACTAGAAACTCCTAGTTTTTGGGCCACTTTTTCTGCTAGGTCCTCTATCGAATTAGACAATTTTGTGGATGCTAGAGAAGAACAATCTGAGTCCTTATAGACCTTTGAGAGTTCTAATTCCTCTCCTAGGTTATCCTCAATGTCTATACATATTCTTACACACTCCTCTAGCGTTCTGGGTTCCTTTAGGTACACATAAGAGCGTAGTTTAGCGCTCAACAAGCCATCTAGGAACAGTGATACTTGTTTGGCTTGTGAGGGTAGCTCTTGCATTGGACATCGTTCAACATATTGTCTGAACCTACGTCCTGCCAATCTTACGGTTTCCTGAGGGGTCTGTTTAAAGCTATGAATCAACGAAGACGTGTCGTGTCTAATCCCACTTTTAGAGAATTCAGTGATGAATGACTCTAAAAAGTGATGGATGTCTCTAAATTGCCTTTGTTGCAGTGGTTGGAACCAAGTTAAAGCTGTATTCTTTAACGTTAGTCCAAATGCGTTGTACTGCGTGAACATGTCTTCAACTTGTTCTGCTCTTAGTACTTGCTTGAATTCTGCAACATGGTCATAGGGATCTCCTGTCCCATCAAAGTAATTCTTCATGGATTTCACTAACTGTGTGGGTCTCAATACTCTTGCGTGTTCGCGTGGTCTAGGTAGAGGAAAATCGTCTCTACCACCTAGTATTCCATGATCTCTTTGTCTATCCGCTCTATTAGTGTCTGTGGTTATTCTATCCCTCCCTATGGGGTGATTAAAGCTTACTTCCGGTCTCTCTTTATTTCCTTCTCTTTGATGTCCCTGGGCTGAGGATGTTCCTGCCCCTTGTTGACTTGTATTCATGTTTGTTCTAGATGGAGGGAATATCAATTCACCTCTCCATGTGTATGTGTTTTTAGCACGCTCAGGCACCACGAAGACTCTTTCTGAAGTCTCATCCAGGTATACAACCTTTCCAGGTGTATCTGGGTCCTTGAATTCATAAATTGTAATGATGCCTATCTCACCAGGGTGTTCCTTTCTGTACCTCCAAAAGGCTTCATCTGTCTCTTTATTTACATACAACTCGGTGCTCCTGTTATCTTGAGGGATCCACTCTGGGATGAGTACTCTTGTTAATACGGATTTCCCTCTTGGTGTTCTAGGTTCTTCTAACGGTTCTTTTCCTTGAAATTTCGTTTCCGTCTCTAATTGGATTGTGCCAAACTCATTAGTATCGTTTGGCTGCGTACTTAGAACGTACATGGTTCCTTCTTTGTCTATGTAAGCGTCTCTCTCAAATTTCACCACTGGTCTTTCCAATCCAATGGGTTGATCAGGGTTGTGCAGTTGCACCACTTGCCTTCGCAAACCATCCTCATAGATGCGAGCACCTAATCGGTTGGTTCGGAGAAACTCTAGTTGCGTTCTATAGGGTCCTTCTGGTTTTTCTAGGTATGCTACATGAGACCCTCCTTCTGGTCTGTCTGCACTAAATGCCATTTCTGATTCACTTGATTCTGAGCTCAACTCGTAGGGATAATTACTATTCAATTGCTGAGCCCAAGATTGAGCGGTAGTTCTTACACTAGCCTCTGATGATCTAAGGCTTCTTCTATCCGACTTACCTATATGTTTGCCCGATCTAAGGTTCATTAATTTTCTTCCTTGCACGCTCAATTACACACTTAGATCGTCAATGGTCCTTTGTGATTACTTTCTTGATTCTTTTTAATTTTCTTTGGATTCTTGTCTTAATTTAAGCGTCAGGAATTCGACTTTCCGTTATAATTTTGAGTTCTCGTTCCGTCAGACTTATGTTCTTTTCTTTAGGTTTTCGTCACACACCTTTACTTTAAGTCTTAGACTTGAAAGAATTAGGTATCTTGAACTTGAGGCGTTCCTATCATCGTTAATCCACAACTACCGTTTAGCCTAAGCTAAGAATTGACTGAGGGGGTTGAGTAATCTTCCAACCTCGAGTCGGCTTTTCTGTTGCTCTGATGCCCAAGAAGCCGCGCTTCCCAAGCTTTGCTGTCTTCACTGCCTTGCTTGCTTGCCTTGGATTGCCCTTGCTAGACCTGGAAAAATTCCAATATTAGACCAATTCACAAGATGATCAAACACTTGAGCATATACACCTTTTAAATCCCTTCCCTTTTTGCCCAAATTTTCAATGTGTGCCCCCTGGCTTCCTAGTCCCAAACTAGGTGAACCTCAAAATAGTTTATCTAAAAATAGATGTATTCTTTATGAAAAGAAACAGTTGAGGTCACGTAGTACTCGTTGCGAGCTTTCTAACGAGCTATTAAGCTCAAAAAACGGACTTCGGATGAAAAAGTTATGAGCGTTCAGGCCCTGGGGGGTAAAAACTGACAATCAGGTTTTCCTTCAAATATGAGCTAAGGGGTCTCCTATGAGTCTAATGGTCCAAAAATTTTTCAAAAATACCCTCAAATTTGGTCAAAAATTGGAGCCCAAAATTTGCGATGGGGGTGCACAATCGCGATGGTCTGGGACCGTCGCGATGGTCCGAGCGAACCGTCGCGATGGCGTGACCAAGCGGACAATCGCGATGGCGCGGTCAACGGTCAAAGGTGGACAATCGCGATGGTCTGGGACCGTCGCGATGGTCCGAGCGAACCGTCGCGATGGCGTGGAATTTGAACGATCGCGATGGTGTGAGGTCGAACCGTCGCGATGGCCCGAGATGAACGATCGCGATGGCGTGGAAATGGACCGTCGCGATGGTCCGGAAAAGTGAACCGTCGCGATGGCGTGACCAAGCGGACAATCGCGATGGTGCGGTCAATGGTCAAAGGTGGACAATCGCGATGGTCCGAAGTGAACCGTCGCGATGGTCACAAGTGCGATGGCGTGAGCCTATCGCGATGGTCCGATTTTGGGCTGTCGCGATGGTCCAAAAATTGAACCGTCGTGATGGTCTAACTTGACACGTGGCACTGTTGTGGCGATGGCATGGGCCAATCACGATGGTCCGGGGTCAGCTGAACAATCGCGATGGTCCAAGTGGACTGTCGCGATGGCTCAAGTGAACCGTCGCGATGGTCCGAAAAAGTGAACCGTCGCGATGGTCCGGCCGAGCCGTCGCGATGGCTTGAGCCAATCGCGATGGTGCGACACAATCGCGATGGTCCGAGCCAATCGCGATGGTCCACCAAAATGCAAATTTTCGAGATGCAGCTATGGTTTCGTGTATGCGCAGGGATCGCCTACCTCGTGGTGTGGTCGCCTACCAAAAATTTCGAAAGTTGCAGACCATCGCGATGGTCCGCCACACTCGGCAGATCTTTGACAGAGAGTAAATTTTTACCTTTTCCAAGCTTTCCTGATGCACTGGAGCTCTGTACCTGCAAGAAAACTCAAGAAAACACAAGCACACACAAGCACAAAAGTTCTCTCTCGCTCTCTCGCATGCACAAATGAGGGGAAATGAGGTGAATGGGTGGATATGGTGAATTTTCTGATTTTTTGGAGATGAAGAAGATGATGCGATGATGAAGATGGAGTGTGGGGAAGGTGAAAAACACTAAAAGCTAAGTAAAAACAACAACAAAAACTGAAATTTTTACCTTCCAACGCCACTTCTTGCTATACTCTTACCATCACACGTTCGTCCTAGACTCGATCCCCGGCAACGGCGCCAAATTTGGTGTTGCTCTAGCACAATGGTAAGTACCACGTTAAGAAGCTTCACCTCCTTAATGTCAATCCGTGGGAGAGGTAGGAGTGATATGAAGATCGTGAATGTGAGATGATGTGAGAGTGAAGGTGAGAAGCATGAAGATGCACACACACATACACACACACAATGAAGAGACAAGCAAGACACAATGGAAGGTGAGAAATTAGCTCTATTACTCAAGAATGCTCTTACAAGCTCAAACTAGCTCTAAGCTCACACTAGCCAACATGAACCAACCTCAAAAATGAGCTCTCTAGCTCTTTTTATAGTTTCTAGACTAGTTTTGACCGGTTTCACATCTAGTGACCGGCCTAGTTAAAAAATAGGTCCTAGAGGCTATTTGGAAGGGTAAACGATGTCTAAAAATAACGAAATTTGGTACGAGCATTCTACCTAAGCTCCTCAAGCTTGAGGACTCCTCGGCTTGCACAAAATGGAGCTATGAATTACAAAATGGGGTTTTGTCTATATTACATATGTTACAAGAGTGATGAAAATCACTGTTGGATGTTTGAAGAAATAATAAGAAACATATTTGTTTGAAAAAATGATCCGACTGGCTCCCTGCTCCGTCTTTACATGCTTCCATGTCGTCTGTGCCTCTGACTGTGCCTCTGACTGCTTCCAACACATGGTCGCAATGTTAGTATATGATCAATGTCTACCCCTCATGATTGTATGAACACTTTGCAAGGCCCCCATTATGAGGAGAAGCCAAGCGTGCATTACCCAATTGATGGGAATCCCAACTTGCATGTTGGATGAAGGTCATATTGGACCATGTAAGGTATTGTAAGGAAAGGGAGTTACCAGGGTCCCCAATTGTGGGGTCTGGAGCAGCGGGGAGTAGCCCCGGTTGGAGGGTCCAAGGGGTCCAACGGGCCCCCTGGCTGGGGGGTCCCAGGGGGCCAACGGGTTGGGGGTCTGGGGGCAGCACCCCCCGACGTGATGGTAAAGGAAATATTCCATGGAATATTCCCTTTCAAAGTGAGAAATCATTTATATTTGTTAGGTCGGTTCAACCGGCCTAAGCCGTGTATGGCAATTATGCGGGCGGTGGCCACACATGCTCTACCGCCCATGTACAGCCATCCATGGAAGGCCACCCATGATCCTATATATACATGACTTCTGCACTACCTGAGACATCCAATTGAGCCAGTATAACTCTACCTTATATCTCCCTATCTAGAGTTGTCTAGATCACCATTTAAGCTCTACCTTGAGAGCGCACTAGTGGACAACACCATCATCTTTGTACTTGCTGTTAGTAGAAAAATTGTTGAGATTCTCTTATATCTATTATCTTCTCTAATACTGCTCCTGTGTTATATTGGGTAACTTTACATGGTATCAGAGCCGTAAGGTTCGAATAGCTTGAGAAGTATCACTATTTTAGCCTACTAGCAGACTAGAATATTAGTAGATTATTCGAGTGATTACATAATGGTTTCATTGTCGAAAACTGGACTTGGTGCTTTAGCTAATGTTAATGCTGCACCTATTCGAATTCGCCCACATGCATTCACTGAAGGGCTGGATGGAACCAACTACACACTCTGGAAGTTCAAAATTTCTGCAATTTTGGACTCCTATGAATTACTTGACACTGTCATGGGACCGATGGGATCGGATCGAGAGCCTAGACTAGTTGAAGATCCAACAAATTCAAGATTGATGATTCAGCCAGATCTCGATCTTCTATGAGCTTGGAAGAGGTGGAATGCTGATGCATTATGTGCAATTGTCACTAGTGTAAGTGATTATGTGCTTACTTTAGTTCAGCATACTACTAAAGCACATGAGGGTTGTGGCATATTGGCTCATCAATATGAGACAAAGAACCACACTAGGATATAGAATTTTGAAAATTAATTGGCAAATGAAAAGCATTCTGATTTTGAAAAGGCTTAAGATTTTATCAAAGGAATAAAACATGTTCAAGATCAATTGGTTGCAGTTGGTGTTGTTATTACACCAGAAGAGCTGGCTCGAAGATGTGGACGTGTTCTTCCAGCAAAGTATGATGGATTAGTAACAACCCTTAATACTCAGGTAAGACCAACTCCCCTTACATTTGAAGAGTTTTGTGCTATGCTTTAGAAGAAGAGATGCGGCTGAAGAATCAGCAAAGTACAAGTGATGCTGCATTCTCAACAAATGCAAAAGGTAAGCTCTTCTAATAGATCAAAGAAGAAGCCAAAGAAGAAAACGTTCACAGGAAGTTTCTTCTATTGTGAAAAGAAAGGCCATGCCATCAAGGATTGCAGAAAGAAGCAAGCTAATGAATAGAATGGGACTGTAAAATCATTATGGAAGAACAAAGAGTCTGCAAACAACACAAAGCTAGAACTTTGGGTAGCTATTGAAGAGGTATGCTCGTCTGCTGAAGCTCATGTTGATGAATGGATTTTAGATAGTGGAGCTTCTTGCCATATGACTAGTAAAAAGGATTGGTATAGTTCCCTAGTGCCTCTGTGGGAATCCATCAATGTAGTGGTGGTAAATGACTCCAAGTGTCCAGCCGAAGGAACTAGAACCATCTCTTTTATCACTTCTCCAGGTGTTGAGAAAAGTTATCCGATGTTCTTTATGTACCTATACTTAAAAGAAATTTGTTGTCAGTTTCTGCAATAATAGATCGTGGACTCGAAGTTCACTTCAATAAGAGTGGTACAGAAATCATGGATTCATCAGGTAATGTAGTAGGTAAAGGCATAAGACGTGATAACTTGTATGAGTTAAGTGCCTTAACTACTATAGAAGATAAATATGTAAGAAAGTTATGGCACCAACGATTTGGGCATCTCGAATTTGTAGTTTTGAAGGAGATGTAAAGAACAGGGATGGTTGCTCGTTTGCCAGCATTTTCAGAGTTGTAGGAACCTTGTGAAGCTTGTATGATGGGCAAGCAGCAACGAAAGGCATTTCCAAGAGAAACCAACAATCGATCTCAAGCTCCTCTAGAGTTGGTACATGCTGATCTCTGCGGTAAAATGTCTACACCTGCCTTGGGAGGATCTTTCTACTTTTTGCTGTTAGTCGACGATTATAGTAGAAAGATGTGGGTTTATTTCATTCGAGAGAAGGCTGATGCTTTTGAAAAATTTAAAACGTGGCATGTGTATGTGGAAAATGAATAAGGAAGGAAACTGAAGAAATTCAAAACAGATAGAGGAGGTGAATTCTTGTCAACAGAATTCAATAATTACTATAAGGAGCATAGTGTGAAAAGGCAACTTACCACAAGTCATACACCTCAACAAAATGGCATTGTTGAGTGTAGGAACAAGACAGTAGTTGAAATGGCTCGTTGTATGTTAAAGGCTCAAGACATGCCTGATTCATTCTGGGTAGAAGTAGTTAATACAGCAGTCTACATCCTCAATTGAAGCTACACAAAAGCACTAAAGGGGATGACTCCTCAAGAAGCATATTCTGGTAAAAAGCCTTCAGTTTTGTAGTTCAGAACTTTTGGTTGTTTCTGTTATGAACATATTCGTGATTCAACAAGATCAAAGTTGGATTCAAAAAGCAAAAAGTGTGTCTTCCTAGGATATAGTGAAGAGTCTAAAGCATACAGGTTGTGGGATCCTGAGGCAAGGAAGATTTTTGTCCATCGAGATGTGGTGTTTGATGAACGACCACACTTAATAGAAGATAAAGGTAAATCTACTATCTCATCAAACAAAGAAATATCTCACCTTGTGCCTACCAAAAGACAGGTTAAAGTTGAGGAGGAGGAAACATCTGATGGAGAAATTTCCTCAATAAAAAGCCAACTAGTTGTAGCTGCACAACATAAGCCACTACCAAAGTGGGCACAATAGCTCTTTGATGATCACAATCCACATGTAGATGTACAAGAAGCATCCTCGGATGGATTATGAAGACCAAAGAGAATAGAGGAGCAAAGAAGATCCTCAGAACACATTGTTAACATGGCTCTAATGACAGATATCATGGGCTTGATAAAGGAACCTACCACCATTGAAGAAGCTCTTGATGATCTAGGTTGGAAAGCGCCAATGCAGTCTGAGTATGATAGTATACTAAAAAATGATAAATGGGATCTAGTCGACTTGCCGCCAAAGAAGAAGGTAATAGGTACTAAATGGATTTGGAAATCTAAGTATAAAGCAGATGGAACATTAGAAAAGTATAAGGCAAGATTAGTTGCACATGGTTTTTCACAGATCGAAGGATTTGATGTTCAAGAAACTTTTGCACCAACAACACACATGACAACTACTCAGATGGTACTTGCAGTAGCTACACAAAAGGCCTGACCTATTTTCTAGATGGATGTCAAATCTGCATTTTTGAATGGTCACCTCAAGGAGGAGGTATATGTACCTCAACCACCAGGTTTTGAGGTGCCCAATTCAGAAAATAAAGTTTGCCGGTTGAAGAAAGCTTTGTATGGACTTAAGCAAGCTCCACGGGCTTGGTACCAATGGATATATAATTTTTTTCAAAAATCTGGGTTTTGAAAGAAGTACTTCTAATGCTAACTTGTATGTAACAAAAAGGGATAGCAAGCTAGTTGTTGTCATTGTATATGTAGATGATTTGATCATTACAGGAGATCATCATGAACTCATCAATCAAACTCGGATCAGCGTGGGAACTGAGTTTGAAATGACAGACTTAGGTCTACTCCATTTTTGTCTGGGAATTGAAGTATGGCAAAGGAAGGATGGCATTTTCATCTCACAACAAAAATATGCCAAAGAAATTCTCAAGGCATTTGGAATGATGGATTGCAAATCAACTAGCACACCTATGGAGGTAAATCATAAGCTATCTATGGATGATAACATGCCTGATGTAGATGCTAAGAAGTATAGGAAGCTTGTTGGAAGTCTTATTTTTCTGTGCAACACTAGACCAGACATTTGCTATGCTGTTGGAGTGTTAAGCAGGTTTTCCAACAAAACTAAGGAGAGTCACTGGAATGCTGGAATGTGAATTCTAAGGTACATTGCGGGAACCTTGGATTTTGGTATTTTTTATACCACAGGTGATACACTCCAAGGATATTATGATTCAGATTGGGTTAGAGATTGTGATTCTAGAAAATCAGTCTCTGGATATTATTTCTCACTTGGTTCAAGAATATTTTCTTGTGTAAGTAGGAAGCAACCAACTCTCGCACTCTCCTCCACTGAAGAAGAGTACAAAGCAGCTTGTTTTGCTCCTTGTGAGGCAGTCTCGTTAAGGAGAATTCTTGCATATCTAGGCTTTCCATCAAATATGGGGACTGTACTAAAGTGTGATAACCAAAGTTGTGTGGTTATTGCAAAGAACCCAGTATTTCATGGTCGCACCAAGCACATAGAAGTACAGTACCATTACATTTGTGAGCTAATTGAAGATGAAATTGTGCACTGCAAATTTATGCAAGTTTTTTGAGCCAAAAAAACATCAAAGTTGATAGACACTTGGCGGAGTTATTGGCTAGTTTTTGGGCTGTGCATTCAGCCTTTTAGTGTCATTTTACTGCATATATTGAGCACATAGACATCATGTATGCTTCTGTGGATACCGCTTATGTACGTCCATGTGGTCATTGATATAGCGGCTACGTTCTTTGCATAAAGCCTTTTACATTTGGTAAAGAGGGTTGTGGTGAGGTTTTCTTAACTGGGAGACACCCAGATGTCGCGGTCTCTTCGATGATGCAGGTGGAAGACTTACCTAGCTTCGCCATAGGAGATGTATGATAGTTGTTCATAGGTGCTCGATAAGCCTAGTTGGCTTCTATTGGGTAATTGATTATATGCAGTGGAGTCAGTGATTCACTATGCAGGCAAACATGTGAGTACTTGCAGTTTTATGATATTTTTGATGGAGAGTGTTAATCTCCAAAAGAACAACCTACTCTTGAACTTAGAGCACCTCTATATCAAGAGTAAGTCAAAACCTTCACCAATTAAAAGGATCAATGACCAATTACCAAATTCTTGAACAAACTGTGAAGAAGGAGATTACTCAGAAAGTCTGCTACACATAATTCACTCATTGACTAAGTAAATGTGTAAAGTTTTTTATAAAACTTTGCATGAGGTGTCTCCTAAGGATTGCGCACCTCATCCAAGTTAAATTACCTCAAAAGACTCAGTAGATCTTGAGAAATCTACTTAACAAGTTACCTATGTCTAAATCTGTACTTTTGAGAAGTCGATTTGGACACCCCTAACTTTTAACACATAGTTCTCTCAATCTAGAACCCGTTTAAGCAAATGCTTTTAGCCACGAGTAGCTTACCTTCCAACTTAAAGATTGAGTGCTTGCTTGATCAAAACTTTAAACTGTGGAGGGAGAACTGACCAAAATATTAAAATCGAATTTTGCGCCTGTTTCAGGAACCAGTGAATACTTCTGCACATGCAAATGTTCCTACACATAATTCTCTTAGCCTGATCACAATTGGAAGCTAAAACTTTGTATAGAAGTCGATCAACTATAGACTTAGACTTGTACAAAAGCGTTTCACAAAAGATCTACCACAGAAGGAGAAAACACAGAAACATCGGGCACAACTTTTTTCTATTTCTCAGAAAATTACAACTGAGTGATGAGAGAGACTTTAACTCACTTCTAGGAGGTCTAATGATTCTTACAACTTCTCAATGCACTATTCTCATACTCTCTCATACTTGCCCTGACATTTTCCATAGTATTTATAGGCAAATATGTACAAGCTTATGACTAATCAAAAGTATAAGTGACCTATATCTGAACTAATGTACATATGTGTACATTTATTTCAACCCCTGAATGTAACCATCTTCTATGCTTCAAGAATTGATCTTGTCTCCATTCTTTGACTTCCAAAACTTCAATTGTTGATTGGTCTGCACCAATAGCTCCCCCTCAATCATCAATCGAGGTTTCTCTTATCTTCTTTATGCCTGCCATGTCTTTGGACTTCTGTAGCTTTGGTCCATCCAAGCTTTTGGTAAGCATATCAGCTATCTGATCTTTTGTTGAAGTATGTATAACTTCAATCTCTTTATCCATCACCTTCTCTCTTAGAAAGTGATACTGAATCTCAATGTGTTTGGTCCTGGCATGAAAAACAAGATTAGCAGCTAGATACAATGAACTCATGTTATCTCCATAAATGATAGGTATGCTCTATTTAGTGTCAAAACTCTTCATGAGAGTCTTAAGCCATATTACTTCCTTTGCAGCTTCAACCATGCCTTTGTACTCTGCTTCTGTAGATGACAAAGCAACTGTATGTTGCTTCTTTGAACACCAAGAAATTAACTTATCTCCCACATAACACATGTATCCATAGGTTGACCTTCTATCATCTGGATTACCTGCCCAATCTGCATCACTATATATTTTGATATTTGTATCTAATGTACACCCATAATACAAACCTTCTTTGAGTGTACCCTTAATGTACCTCAACACTCTTTGACCTGCAATCCAATGTTCTTTCCTAGGACAATGCATGAATTGGGACAAAACCCCAACTGCATATGATAAATCAGGTCTAGTTAATGTAGCATAGATAAGACTACCAACGAAACTATGATATTGTTTCATGTCCTTGAACTCTTCACCTCCATATCTGCTCAATTTGTGATTCACCTCCCTTGGAGTAGGTGCTACCCTGCAATCATTCATTTTAAACTTGATTAACAAGTTTTTCAAATACCTTTCTTGAGTCACATACACTCCATGTTGAGTGTATGAAATCTCCATTCCCAAGAAGTATGACAAATCTCCCAAATCACTGATTTTGAATTCTTTCTCCATTTGCTTCTTTAGGCTTTGAATGCCTTTCTCATCTGTACCTGTAAGAATGATATCATCAACATATATGCACATGTAAATAAACCCATCATCACTTGCTTTGACAAGCAAGCTACTATCTGCTTTTGATACTTGAAACCCAAGTTCTTTCAAGAACTTTACAAGTCTATAGTTCCATGCCCTTGGGGCCTGCTTCAAGCCATATAAAGCTCTCTTGAGCTTACACACATGATCTGGATACCTTCCATCTCTGAATCCTTGAGGTTGCTCCATGAAAACATCATTTGGAATATAACCATTCAAAAAAGCATTCTTCACATGTAATTGACACAATTTCCAACCTTTACATGTAGCAATTGCTATAAGTGTTCTGATGGTTGTCATCTTTGCCACAAACCAATACCATATGTCTGAGCAAACCCTTTCACAACAAGTCTAGCTTTGTACCTAGACACACTTCCATCTGCAAATCTTTTTGTCTTGTAGACCCACTTACATCCAATGATCTTCTGGCTATTTGGTTTTGGAACCAAATCCCATGTTTGATTCTCTATCAATGCATCATATTCTTCCTGCATAGCTTTCTCCCAATTTTCTTTACCTTTTGCCTCTTCATATGTAGAAGCGTCTTCATCTGCTTTTATCATGTAAGCATAATCTTTGGTAGCCAAAAAAGAAGTATCATAGCTATACCTTGTAGGTTGCCACTTGTGTCTTGATGACCTTCTAAGTTCTCCACTCCTTGAGGTTTCTGGTTCTTCACACTCAAGATCAAATCTTGGCATTTCTTCAACTTCAACCTGCACTTCATTATTCTCTTCTTCATCAAATATCTGTACCTTTGACTTACCTTTCCTCTCACTCACAATTTCTTCATCATCTGTATTAATATTGATAGTACTTGCATACCAAGTACCTTGCTCATCAAATGTAACATCCTTAGACACAATAAATTGCTTTGTGGATGGACTCCACAACCTATACCCCATCTGCTTGTCATCATAACCAATGAACACATACTTTTCAGCTTTAGGTTCCAATTTGTGCCTTAATTGTGATGGCACATATGCATATGCCAAACATCCAAATACTTTGCAATGGTCTAATGTAGGTATCTTACCCCACCATGCCTCATATGGTGTCATACCCTATAAGGCTTTACATGGTAGCCTATTGACCAGATAAGTGGCTGTATTTACACCCTCAGCCCACAAATAATTTGGGCAATTTTTCTCCTTCAACATGGATCTTGCAAACTCAACAAGAGTCCTATTCCTCCTCTCTGCTACACCATTTTGTTGAGGAGAGTACCTGCAAGTAACTTCCCTTTTTATACCTGCATTCCACAAATAATCACTGAACTCATTAGAGAAATACTCTCCCCCTCCATCTGACCTTAGTCTCTTCAACTTATGACCTGTAATTCTCTCTGCATACACATGATAATGTTTGAATGTATTGAACACCTCTGACTTATCTTTGATCACATAGATAGTGATCCATCTGGTAGCATCATCAACATAAATCACATAATACCTTGAACCATTGATACTGAAATCCTTTGATGGTCCCCACACATCTGTGTGTACCAACTCAAGCTTCTCTGAATACATAAAACCATGCTTGGAATAAGATTGCTTATGAGCCTTACCTAATTGACATGCCTCACATCTGTATGTCATATGTTGACCTGCAACATTAGGCAATCCAAGCACTGAACCATTATTTATCATATCTTTGATACCTCTTTCATTGAAATGTCCAAGCCTCTTGTGCCAAAGATCTAACTCAGAGATCTTATGTCCTCCATAAGTGAACAAGGCATGACCAACATTACCTTGAATTTTCAATGTGAACAATCTTCCTTCTTTCTTCCCTGAAACAATTTGTTTATACCCATTGCTAGGGTCTTCCACAAACACTCCTTCATTAGTGAACCTCACTTCATAAACTTTTTCAACAATTTGTCCTACACTTATCAGATTCTTAGGAATTGTAGGAACATACAAGACCTTACTCAATAAGGTGCTACCATCCTTGGCCTTTACTGATCCAATTGACTTCACATTGTGCTTTGTATTATCACCTATTTGAACAACATGATTAGACACTTTATTTTCTAAATCAGTCATCAATGCTATGTTACCACTCAAATGATTGCTACACCCTGAGTCAATGTAGAAAACTCTTTGGTCTTCACTTTGCCTTTCACAAGTTGCATTCATTATCAATGTTGAATCTTCCTTTTGATCTAAAGCATAATTGTAGTAGGTATTGTTGTATTGTTGACTTTGGAATCCTCTACCTGCATTTCTTCCAAAGTAACCCCTACTACCTCTACCTCTGAAATTACCTCTTTGATTTCTGCCACCTCTTCCTCTTGAATTATAGTTCTGATTATATCCACCATTACTCTGATTATTATGCCAACAATCATTAGCTAAATGATTTGTCTTACCACAAATCCAGCAAGCTTTGACTCCATCTTTGTTACTCCTGCCTCTTCCTCTACCTTTGCCACCTCCTCTTCCTCTTAGGAAGTTGGCTTGACTAGTTGTGCCCTCTTCTTCATTGGCTTGTTGCTTTCCTTTGTTAGCTTTCTTCTTGTCTTTAGAGTACATTGCATGACCTGCACTCTTGTCAACATATCCTTTGATATCATTCTCAAAAGTTAGCATATGTCCTAACAATTGATTCAAATCAGGAGTGAAATGATCTAATGAAAGTTCTGTAGACAAAATAAAAGGCTTCCACTTCTCATCTCCTCTTAGTCCTGTGAGAATTTGCCTTACCAATTTGTCCTCCTTAATGTCTTCATCAACTGCTCCTAATGCATCTGCAATGTCCTTCATCTTTCTCACATAATCAGATATTGATTGTGAAGCCTTCTTCTTGAAAGTAGTAAACTCTGCCCATAATGAAGCCTTCCTTGATTTGGTTGTGTTCTGAAAATGCTCTTCCAAAGCATTCCAAATGTCACTTGCACTTTCAAGACCTCTAATGTGAGGTAGCAAGTAGTCATTGACTGCCATATAGATAATGCTCCTAGCTTGAGCATCTCTCTTCATCCAATTCTTCAAATCTGACAATTCCTCCCTAGTTGGAACACTAGGATCTCTGAATTGAGGCTTTTCTTCTTCACCTGTAATCTAAGCTATCAAGTCTTTGCTCATAAGATGAGCTTCCATCCTCATTGACCATGCAGGATAGTTTTCCCTATCCAATTTCTCTATCTGAAGAGAATCTCCCATCCTTCCTTTACCTGTGTATTGAATTCTTCAATCTTTATAAAGTATAAGGTTACCTTTACTTTGAATGACACTCCTTTTGACTTCCTTGATGTAGTATGATCTCCTTCTCAAGCTTTATCCTCAAGCTTTCACCTTTTGAACCTTCAGATGTTAAATTCTTTGCACCTGCAACAGTCGGGATCCTCCTTCCTTCAATTCTGATGCTTCTTGCTCTGATACCACTGATGGAGAGTGTTAATCTCCAAAAGAACAACCTACTCTTGAACTTAGAGCACCTCTATATCAAGAGTAAGTCAAAACCTTCATCAATTTAAAGGATCAATGACCAATTACCAAATTCTTGAACAAACTGTGAAGAAGGAGATTACTCAGAAAGTTTGCTGCACATAATTCACTCATTGACTAAGTAAATGTGTAAAGTTTTTTATAAAACTTTGCACGAGGTGTCGCCTAAGGATTGCGCACCTCCTCCAAGTTAAATTACCTCAAAAGACTCAGTAGATCTTGAGAAATCTGCTTAACAAGTTACCTGTGTCTAAATCTGTACTTCTGAGAAGTCGATTTGGACACCCCTAACTTTTAACACATAGTTCTCTCAATCTAGAACCCGTTTAAGCAAATGTTTTTAGCCACGAGTAGCTTACCTTCCAAATTAAAGATTGAGTGCTTGCTTGCTCAAAACTTTAAACTGTGGAGGGAGAAGTGACCAAAACATTAAAATCGAATTTTGCACCTGTTTCAGGAACCAGTGAATACTTTTTCACATGCAAATGTTCCTACACATAATTCTGTTAGCCTGATCACAATTGGAAGCTAAAACTTTGTATAGAAGTCGATCAACTATAGACTTAGACTTGTACAAAAGCGTTTCACAAAAGATCTACCACAGAAGGAGAAAACACAGAAACATCGGGCGCAACTTTTTTCTATTTCTCAGAAAATTACAACTGAGTGATGAGAGAGACTTTAACTCACTTCTAGGAGGTCTAATGATTCTTACAACTTCTCAATGCACTATTCTCATACTCTCTCATACTTGCCCCGACATTTTCCATAGTATTTATAGGCAAATATGTACAAGCTTATGACTAATCAAAAGTATAAGTGACCTATATCTGAACTAATGTACATATGTGTACATTTATTTCAACCCCTGAATGTAACCATCTTCTATGCTTCAAGAATTGATCTTGTCTCCATTCTTTGACTTCCAAAACTTCAATTGTTGATTGGTCTGCACCAACAATTTTGACACTAGTCATATGCTCATTTTGCAAAGGATACTCTGGCAAAATTTTTCTAGATTTTTGGTTTTGTCAACTATGCAGAGGTTGATTTACTCCTTGATACACTTATTCGTTGGTGTTTGGACTCTTCTAGCTCCATTATGATTCCATTTAGTTCTCTACCATCATGGCATCAGAGGTCTCATCCACATCTGGTGGATCAGGGTCTAGTGCTAGTGTTCCAAAGAGGAGATATAACTTGCAGGGCAAAGACCATTTTGAGATCTGAAAATTTGATGGCACAAACTTTGCTCTATGGAAGAATCAAATTAAAGATGTGCTAATTCAATGAAGACAATGGAAGCTAGTAAATGGGATTTCAAAGATGCCTCCTAACATGGATGAAGATGATTGGGATGAGTTAGATGAAATGGCCAAGTCTACCATTTGCTTGCACCTGGCAAATAATGTTTACTTTATAGTATTAGATTATGAAAGTACAGAGGAGCTTTGGAAGAAGTTATGCATACATATGAAAAGGAGATGGCATCAAATAAAGTGTATCTGATGAGAAAATTATATGACCTTCGTATGAAGGACACAGATAGTGTTGCTGCTCATCTAAATGAGTTTGATGCTATATTATCCCAGTTACAGGCTCAGAAAATGGATACGGATAATGAAATGAAAGCAATATTGCTGTTATGCACCGTGCCATCATCATGGGATACATTTTGCACAGCTATTAGCAATAGTGCACCTGGTGGTAAACTTGTCTATGATGACATATGTGGAGCACTCTTGAGTGAGGAGATTCTTAGAAAATCTATGGTTGGCACTCAGAGTGGAGATGCATATGATGTTCATGATTCTTGCCGAGGAAAGAATCAGCAACATGGCAAGAGCAAGAACAAGAAAAAGAATGGTCAACAAAATAAGAGTAGAAGTAAATCAAGGAAGAGAGATATCAAATGTCATTATTTTCATAAGAAAGGACATATGAAGAAAGACTGTTATGCATTAAAGAATGCTAAAGGTAAAGGATAGAATGTTGATGGGCATGTTAAACAGTTACCTACACCATCTACTTCGATTGTGAAGATTGAAGAAATTAATGCTACTTCTGATGATGCTAATGTGTTGACACTTGATAGTACTGTGCCATTTGAGGCGCTTATGGCTGATTCTCTTTCTCACACATGGCTGCTAGATTCTGGTGCTTCTTTCCATGTGAAACCACATAGAGAATGGTTCTCTAATTATGCAGCAAAGTCTCTTGGTACCGTGAGACTTGGTGACTCTTACCAATGTGATGTTGTGGGGATTGGAGATGTGGTTTTGCAGTTCATTGATGGTTCAAAATTTACTATGCATAATGTACGCCATGTACCTCAGTTATCATGCAGTTTGATGTCAATTGGTCAACTTGATGACCTTGGTTACAAGGTGGTCTTCTATGCTCAGTCCTTTCGCATATCAAAGAGCAATATGGTTATTGCAAAAGGAAGCAAAGTTGGATCACTTTATTTGTATCACAGAAAGAACACTTGTTAGCTGTTACTGAACAGCCTATGGCTTGTATTTGGCATGGTTGTTTGGGCCATATATCTTGTAGTGGAATGGAAAATCTTTCTCGTTCTGGCTACCTACCTGTGTTATCTTTCTCCAATTTTTCATTTTTTGAGCATTGTCAATATGGAAAGCAAACCAAAAATGTGCATAGAACTCACATTGACTCTTCAGTTCAGCCTTTAGATCTCGTTCATATAGATGTGTGTGGTCCCATGCCCACTAGGTCCTTAGGTGGTTCTCTCTACTTTGTCACTTTCATAGATGATGCTACTAGAAAAGTTTGGGTATATCCTATCAAATCGAAGGATGAGATATTCCCTACTTTCAAAAAATGGCTTTCTTCAGTTGAGACTGAAAAAGGAACTAAGCTTAAGGATTTACGTTCAGATAATGGGGGTGAGTATACCTCACATGAATTCAACCTTTTCTGTCAGTCTAGAGGGATCCGTAGAGAGTTTACAACTCCTTATACCCCAGTACATAATGGTGTAGCTAAGAGGATGAATAGAACTATTCAAGATAGAGTAGTCTCTATGTTGCATCATGCAAACCTCTCACAAGGATTTTGGGTAGAAGCAGTATTGACTGCAGTTCATGTGATTAACCTTTCACCTAGTACTGCCAAAGGTCTGAAAGTGGCACAAGGGTTATGGACAGGGAAGCCACCATATTATGATCATCTTCGAGGTTTTGGGTGTGAAGCATATGTTCATATACCCAAGAATCTTAGTCAAAAGTCGGACCACAAGTCAAAGACATGCATTTTTCTTGGATATGGTCGAGAAGGACAATTTGGATATCGCTTATGGGATCCTGAAACACGATCAGTGATCAAAAGTAGTGATGTCATTTTCAATGAGTCTAAGATGCATAAACAACCCATTAAGGAGGTTGAAGTGAGAAGAGTGGTGTTTGAGGATACTAGTCCTCTGGTTAGCATGCATAAAAATGTTGCACATAGGGATGTTCAAGAGAATGTCCATTCAGATCAGTCTGCACATGTTCCTGTTCAACAAGCATTGAGACATTCTGCACGTGTCTCACATCCACCTGATAGATATGTTCTAGGTTTAGATTTTGTTATGCTAACAGATGCCAGTGAGCCTTCTTGCTACAAAAGAGGCTATGCAGACAGAGGATCATGTCAAGTGGGAGCGTGCCATGAAGAGTGAGTTGGACTCTATTCACAAGAATGGTACTTGGGATTTAGTACCTTTGCCAAATGGCAGGAAAGCTTTACCATGTAAATGGGTATATAAGCTGAAATTCACATCAGATAGTGCTTCTCCAAAGTATAAAGCACGACTTGTTGCAAAGGGTTTTAAGCAACAACATGGTATTGATTTCAAGGAAATCTTCTCTCCACTGGTCAAGATGACTACCCTGTGCATGTTGCTTGGATTCGTTGCAATGGAAGACTTAGAGCTATCCAAATGGATGTGAAAACTGCTTTCTTGCATGGAGATCTTACACACGAGATCAATATGGAACAACCAGAGGTTTACGTAGTTCCTACAAAGGAAAGTCTAGTTTGTAAGCTTAAGAAGAGCTTGTATGGACTTAAACAGTCCCCTAGACAATGGTACCAAAATTTTGATGCTTTTATGAAGTCTCAAGGCTATTCTCAAAGTAATGAGGATCATTGTCTCTACACAAAGAGATGCTCCGATGGCAGCTTGATATGCTTGATACTTTATGTTGATGATATGTTGATTGCTCGGAAGTCCTCTTATGATTTGTCAATTCTCAAAAAGAAGTTGAGTCACATTTGATATGAAGGATTTGGGGGATGCCAAACATATTCTTGGCATGCGCATTACTCGTGATAGGAGTAAAGATGCATATACTTGTCTCAAAGTGAGTACATATCCAAAGTACTTCACAGGTTCAATATGTAGGGTGGAAAGGCATTGAGTACACCTTTACCCACATATGTGAAATTGAACAAGGATGATTGCCCCAAATCAGATGAGGAAAAGGAATTCATGAACAAAATTCCCTATCAGTCTGCTGTTGGTAGTCTCATGTATGCTATGGTAGCTACGAGACTAGACATTGCATTTGCAGTGGGAGTTGTGAGCAGATATATGTCTAATCCTAGCAAGAAACATTGGGAAGTGGTCAAGATGATTTTAAGATATCTGCAGCATCTGTGTGAAGTATTGTGTGCGGCCTCAAGAGCTCCGTTTTCTACTCCGAGCATATCATCGTGGAGCTCTCAAGAAGGAGAGCGCACTGTGGTACATCATCATTGAAATACTTCATAGTGGTGATAGAGTATTGTTTCTAGTCTCTTGTTATATTTATAGTCTCTTGGATTGCCAACATGGTGTCTTCTCAATTTGATGGCATTGACTTTTCAAGATGGAAAGCTCAGATGTGGCATACATTGGTTCATGCAGAGTTACACATGTATGTGCATAGAGATGGACAAAGGCCGCATGAAATGCTCGACCATGTATGGATTGATATGGATGCATTGGCTAGCTCCAATATCCAATTACAACTTGTGGATTCTATATATGAGTCTGTGATGTATGAGGAGATCAATAGTGCATTATGACAAAGAGTACATGATATGTATGCGAGTCCATTGACTCATGTGAGACATAGCTCACATCGATGACTTTGATGTTGGAAATGTGGCCATGAGGGCCATACTCGACGATGTTGCTTTAGGTGGATGCGACGATGATGTCAGAGATATGCATGTGATGCAAGTCAGGTAGTGGTTCTAGGAGAGTCTATGGCAATTGATTATGCTAGTAATTGTGATATCCCTTTCTCCTATGGTTCATCTCAAGACTACTCTTCTTCATTGGATAGCACATACATGTCTTGGTTGTTTGATGCATCAACCACTTTTCATGTTACTCCATATCATGAGTGGTTTTATCGATTCTGAGGTGAGAGTCATGGATGTGTACACATTCTTGATGATACAACATATGACATTCAGGGTGCAAGAGATGTATGCCTTATGCTACGTAGTGGAGCATCACTTATACTCAGACATGTATATTATGTTCATTCATTCCCTATGAGCTTGATTTTAGTTAGCCAGTTACAAGAGAGCAGATGTTATGCATTCCTTGGTGAGTATCATTTTTAGTTGCACTTGGGATAGCTTATGCTTGTCAGAGGTGCTAGCATTGGGCACATGTATCCACTATAGGTACTTCATGTGAGAGATTCTCGTCTCAATGGGAGTTCAACTGTATGTGTGATGTGAGACTCGTCATGTCTCATTTTGTCTACCTACATATAGATCTATTGACATTCTTGATGCACATGTATGGCATGATTCATATGCTCTGATAGATGCACATGTAGAGAATGTTTTGGATGCTCGTGGTGATTATATTATTGATCATATGAATGCTCATATGGAGCACACTTTGGATGATGTGGATGCTCATGTAGAGCAGTGCGATGAAGCTTGTTGCAAAGGGTTATGCTCAAGAAAGAGGCATTAATTTTGATGAGACCTTTGCTCCTACATGCCGAATGACTACTATGCATAGCATGTATGCACTTGCAACTCATCATGGTTGGAATGTACATCAGTTGGAAATTAAAATTGCACTTCTGAATGGTGACTTGCATGAAGAACTGTATGTTTTTCAGCCCTGTGGCTTTGTGCGGAAAGCGCATGAAAACCAAGTGTGCAGGTTGAAAAATGCATTATATGGTTTGAAGCAAGCACCACATGCTTGGTATGAAAAGATACATGCCTACTTGATTGCACATGGTTTTGAGAACAACCCAATTGAGAGCACCTTATATGTTAAGTGTGCAAATGATGTGCTTCTAATCATTGTTGTCTATGTTGATGACATGCTGCTCACTAGTCCTATTGAGAAGCATATTGCTGATTTTAAGGCTGATTTGCATGCCTTATTTGAGACATCACATTTGGGGCACTTGCATCATTATTTGGGCATTCAGTTCAGGCAAGTTCATGGCAGAATGAATTTGTGTCGAAAAAAATATATTGACACATTATTGTAGCATTTTGGCCTTGAAGACTGCAAACCTATTGTCACTTTTAAGGAGTCAGGCTTATGGTTGAGTCTTCATGATGCTGAAGATGCATTTGATGCTTTTCTCTATCAGTAGGATGTTGGATGCTTGATTTACTTATACATTACTCGGTCAGATATTCAGTTTTTTGTCTCACAGATGAGAAGGTTTATGCGTTGCCCAGGTGTCAAGCATCAGCAAGTAGCTAAGTGCATCTTTTGCTAGTTGAGTGCTACCTGACTATTGGGATTGTTTTATCCCAAGGTGGGATCACTACCGTGATATTTACATGCCTTTTCTAGACTCTAAATAGGCTAGTTGCTATGACACATGTGTCCACCAATGATTTTTGCTTCATGCTTGGTAGTTTATGCATATCTTGGTTGAGCAAGAAGCAACCTACTGTGGCCACTTCTAGTTGTGAGGTTGAGTATAGGGCAACCTTCACAACAACTATTGAGTGTGTGTGGCTCAGATGCCTTATGGTTGATTTGGGTATTCGTCATTCTTCTGCTACCACCATTTTCTTTGACAATTAGATTGCATTGGCCATTGTGGGGAACCATGTGTTCCATGCTCACACTAAGCACATTGAGGTGCACTATCATTATGTCAAGGAGAGGTTCTCTGTTGGAGAGATCAACTTGGCATATGTGCCTATGTAGAAGATGTTGATATATTTAGGTAGTGATATGTGTGAACACACTAGGACCGTCGGAGCACTTTTTTCCCTCTTTAGGAGGTTTTTTTCCCCGGCTTGTATATACGCATATTGCCCTAATGGGCTACTTATCTTCGTACATTCTTTAGGAATACATTCAGTATTGTGTGTTTGTGCTCCAAGCTCCTTCTTCTTCCTTGTGCTGTTCGCGTGCTTTTGCAGATATCTATCTCCAACAATTGGTATCAGAGCAGGTCGTCGCTTCATCTAGGGTGCCGTCGACACTCCTCCGTTTGCAGTCTCAAAATCGTACAAATTTTGGTGAGCATACTCAAGGTGTTTTCGAGATCAAAACTACTTCGTTTTGTGGTGCCGAAATCGCGATCTGAGCTCGTTTCGGCCTCTGAATGCACTATCGCAGTGCTTGTGCAGGCTATTTTGTCTTTTCGTGCCAAAGGTATATACCTGTTTCTGTTCGCCAGTATAAGCGTCTCGAAGTCTGCTACAAGTTTAGCAGAACTCATCTGGGCAGTTCCGTTCAACTTTTTGAGATACAGTCAATTTTTTGCATCAAGGTATTTAAGTCACCGGCCATGGCTGAAAGCAGTGATGTATTCTGTATGTTGGCTGTTGAGGATACGTTGGATGGTACCAACTACCCATTATGGGCTTATATGATGCGACATGTATTGGTTGCAAAAGGATTGTGGAACATTGTGCAGGGTGTTGAAAGACGTCCTGTTACACCTATAAGCATAGGTAATGCAAATACAGGTGCTGGAGCTGATGAAGATGGTGTCGAAGATGATATTCCACAGATGCCTGTTCGTGCTACTGTTTCTGCTGCACCTACTGTAGAGTAGATTCGATGGGATGGCTGAGATGCCCAGGCACATGCATTGATAGCTTTGTCTGTCAAATGTGCCATTATTCCTCACATTCGCTCTTGCAGAACAGCTAAGGATGCTTGGGATACACTTACCACATTATACCAAGCTAGGAATGAGGCTCGTGTTGCTTACCTGCAAAAACAGTTGGAGAGTGAGCACATGAATGAAGGTGATTCTATGGACAGTTTCCTAACGAAGATCAAAGATTTGAAGGAACAGTTGATTTCTGCTGATGAGGTTATACTAGATAGCTCACTTGTGCAGACCATTCTAAATGGTCTTCCTTATTCATATCAGAGTTTTGCTTCTACTCTTTGGTTGATGATGAAAGGCAATCCAAATGCCCTATCATTTGAGGAGTTAGTCTCTGTTCTATTGCAGGAAGATCAGTCAAGGCAGAACAGGTCCATTATGCGAGTTGCAGATCAAGCTTTCCTGGCTATTCAGAAGGGCAAAGGAAAATGGAGCTCTTCAACTAGTAAGCAGAAATCTGCTAATTCTGCATATTCAAAGAAGGAAGATAAAGATGAGAAGAAATCAGAAAAGCAAAAATTGTTTTGTAAGTATTGTAAAGGCAATGATAATATCATAAAGAACTGTCCAAAACTGGCTGCAAAAGAGGCAAAGAAGAAAGAGGCTGGAATGGTTGTTGTAGAGGCCTCTACACCAAAAGCAGAGTCTGCTAATCTTGTGCAGGAAGAAGAATGGGGGTTTACTATTGTCTGCAGTTTTGACCCATCTTCTCATGATCAGTGCATGTCTGCAGTAGACTCAGATGCTTGGTATTTTGACAGTGGGGCAACCAAACATATTACCTCGCAGCGCAGTTTCTTCTCTTCACTCGAGCCTGCCCCTACAGGGAATACTGTTACATGTGCCAAAAACTCCTCTTACCCTGTTATGGGAGTTGGTAAGATCATTTTGACTACTGCTGATGGTTGTTCTTTCACTTTGTCAGATTCTTTATTTGTGCCAGGGATCAAGAAGAACTTGTTATCAGTTTCTGCATTAGCCAATATTGTCTTGGTTGTGAAATTTGTTGATGACAGGTGTACAGTTCATGATCTGTCAAATGGCGATGTGATTATTGCTTCTGGCATTTTATGTCGTGGGTTGTATAAGCTCATAGACTATGAAGGATCAGTAAATGATTTGGCATGTGCAGTAAACGATTCTCAGACTATGTCGGATGCAAAGCTTTGGCATGCACACTTTGGTCATCTGAATTTTGCTAGTTTGCTACGCCTGTAGAAATCTGAAATGGTGTCCTCTTTGCCCAAACTTGAGGCACCTGGAAAACATGTTTGTGAAGGCTGTATTTTGGGCAAAATGCAACATTCCTCCTTTCCAAAAGATGGTTCAGTTCGGGCTACACAGAAATTGCAGCTTGTACATAGTGATGTCTCTAGTCCTATGCAGACACCCTCTTTTGGAAATTACCTTTACTTCGTGACTTTCATTGATGATTTTTCCAGGTATGCATGAGTATATACACTCAAAGCAAAGTCTGAAGTGTTCATGTGCTTTAAACAGTTTTTGGTTTTGGCTGAAAATCTGTCAGCATGTAAAATGGGCACCCTCCATTCTGATCGAAGGGGGGAATATATGTCTTCTGATTTTAATGCATTTCTGGCTGAACGTGGGATAAAACACCAGTGTATAGTGCCGTATACACCTCAACAGAATGGAGTTTCTGAACGAAAGAACAGGTCACTCATGGAGATGGCGAGGTGTATGGTCAAGAGCCAGGCTCTACCACATAGATTCTGGCTTGAGGCTGTCATGTGTGCAACATATGTACTGAACAGGTTTCCCACAAAAGCGCTGCAGTATATCACTCCATAAGAGGCTTGGCATGACCGCAAGCCATCTGTTGCTCATTTGCGTGTTTTTGGTTGTTTGGCATATGCACTAGTGCCTGAACAACATCGCAAAAAATTGGATGATAAGGCAGTAAAATGTATTTTTGTTGGTACAGTTCTAAAAGTAAAGGCTATCGTCTGTATCATCCACAGACTAAACGCATTCTGGTTAGCCATGATGTTGTCTTTGTGGAATATGCTATTCAACCATTGCTTTCATGTACTAAGGAGACATTTGTTAGCTCCAAAGACATGTATGATACTTTGATGCCTCTTTTTATAGGTGTTCTATCAGCAAGCTGTTGGATGCTTGATTTACTTATGCATTACTCGGCCAGATATTCAATTTGTTGTCTCATAGATGAGAAGGTTTATGCATTGCCCACGAGTCACACATTGGAAGGCGCTTAAGCGCATCTTTCGCTACTTGAGTGGTACTCGACTACTTGGGTTGTTTTATCCCAAGGGGGGATCACTACCGCCAGATTTGCATGCTTTTTCTGACTCAGATTGGGTTGGTTGCTATGACACTCGTGTGTCCACCAGTGGTTTTTGCTTCATGCTTGGTAGCTCATGTATATCTTGGTTGAGCAAGAAGCAGCCTACTATGGCCACTTCCAGTTGTGAGGCTGAGTATAGGGCAGCTTTCACAACGACTGTTGAGTGTGTGTGGCTCCAGATGCCTTATGGCTAATTTGGGTGTTGGCCAGTCTTCTGCCACCACCATCTTTACTGACAGTTAGAGCACATTGGCAATTGCGAGGAACCTTGTGTTCCATGCTCGCACTAAGCACATTGAGGTGCATTATCACAATGTCAAGGAGAGGTTCTCTGCTGGGGAGATTAGCTTGGCATATGTGCCCACGCAAGAGAACATTGCAGACCTTTTCATGAAGGCTCTACCTAGGGAGAAGTTTGAAGCTTTTTGCAAAGCTTTGGGCTTACTTCCTTTTGTGGAGTGATTTCCACATAGCTTGGCACTTCCTTATACATGAGTGCCAGCTCCTTGTTCACCGCATCACTCCCAGAGGGGATTTGTTGATATATTTAGGTAGTGATGTGTGTGAGCACACTAGGACCGTCGGGGCACTTTTTTCCCTCTTTAGGAGGTTTTTTTCCCCCGGCTTCTATATACGCATATTGCCCTAATGGGCTACTTATCTTTGTACATTCTTTAGGAATACATTCAGTATTGTGTGTTTGTGCTCCAAGCTTCTTCTTCTTCCTTGTGCTTTTCGTGTGCTTTTGCAGACATCTATCTCCAACAGGAGAACATTGCATACCTTTTTACAAAGGCTCTACCTAGGGAGAAGTTTGAAGCTTTCCGCAAACCTTTGGGCTTACTTCCCTTTGTGGATTGATTCCACATAGCTTGGCACTTCCTTATACATGAATGCTACCTCCTTGTTCACCACATCACTCCTAATGGGGATTCATTGATATATTTAGGCCGTGATGTGTGTGAATACACTTGGACCACCCAAGCACTTTTTTCCCTCTTTAGGAGGTTTTTTTTCCCACCTTGTATATACACCTATAATCCTAATGGTTCAATTATCTTTGTGCATTCTCTTGGTAATCTATTTAGTATTGTGTTTTGTGCTCCAAGCTTCTTCTTATTCATTGTGTTGTTCCCGTGCTTCCGCAGACCTCAAACTCTAACAGGCATGACCATTATATATGTCACAGAGATGAAAAGTGATACATGCTATCCTCAATCATCACATGTTGAGCTTGATATGGAAACACTACTCTGATACCAATTTTTAAAGTTCGATGTTTATTGAAGCACATGAACAACATAAGACAGAAGAAGAATCTTGAAGCATTACACACACACACACACACACACACACAGACATCTGCAGAAGCACGCGAACAACACAAGGAAGAAGAAGAAGCTTGGAGCACAACACACAATACTGAATGTATTACTAGAGAATGTACAAAGATAAGTAGCCCATTAGGGCAATAGGCGTATATACAAGCCGGGGGAAAAAACCTCCTAAAGAGGGAAAAAAGTGCCCCGGGGGTCCTAGTGTGTTCACACACATCACTACCTAAATATGTCAACAAATCCCCCCTGGGAGTGATGTGGTGAACAAGGAGCTAGAACTCATGTATAAGGAAGTGCCAAGCTATGTGGAAATCACTCCACAAAAGGAAGTAAGCCCAAAGCTTTGCAGAAAGCTTCAAACTTCTCCCTAGGCAGAGCCTTCATGAAAAGGTCTGCAATGTTCTCCTGCATGGGCACATATGCCAAGCTGATCTCCCCAGCAGAGAACCTCTCCTTGACATAGTGATAATGCACCTCAATTTGTTTAGTGTGAGCATGGAACACAGGGTTCCTCGCAACTGCCAATGCACTCTGACTGTCAATGAAGATGGCGGTGGCAGAAGACTGACCAACACCCAAATCAGCCATAAGGCGTCTGAGCCACACACACTCAACAATCGCTATGAAAGCTGCCCTATACTCAGCCTCACAATTGGAAGTGGCCACAGTAGGCTGCTTCTTGTTCAACCAAGATATACATGAGCAACAAAGCATGAAGCAAAAGCCACTCGTGGACACAGGAGTGTCGTAGCAACCAGCCCAATCAGAGTAAGAAAAAGCATGCAAATCTGGCGGTAGTGAGCCCCCCTTGGGATAAAACAACCCAAGTAGCTGAGTACCACTCAAGTAGCGAAAGATGCGCTTAACCGCCTACCAATGCTTGAATCTTAAGCAATGCATAAACCTACTCATCTGTGAGACAACAAACTGAATATCTAGCCTAGTAATGCATAAGTAAATGAAGCATCCAACAGCCTACTGATAGAGAATAGCATCAAATGCATCTCTAGCGTCATGAAGACTCAATCGTAAACCTCTCTCCATAGGAGTGGAAATAGGCTTACAATCTTCAAGGCCAAAACGCTGCAATAATGTATCAAAATATATTTTATTTGACGCAAATCCATTCCACCATCAACTTGCATAAACTGAATGCCCAAATAGTGATGCAAATGCCCCAAATCAGACATCACAAATGAGGCATGCAAATCAGCCTTAAAATCAGTAATATGCTTCTCAATAGGACCAGTGAGCAACATGTCGTCAACATAGATAACAATGATCAGAAGCACATCATTAGCATCTTTAACATATAAGGTGCTTTCAGTTGGATTGTTTTCAAAACCATGTGCAATCAGATAGGCATGTATCTTCTCATACCAAGCACGTTGTCGTCGAGATTTTCTCTCCTCTCTCACTTGTGACGGCCTACAAAAAACATATTTGGTGAAGGTAGCCGGAATTCCCCGAGAAGTCTAGGATGCATCAAGGATGTCAAAGGAAGCTCACATACAAAGTTTTAAAGAAATCAAGAAAGTCCATGGTAGCGGTCAAAGCTGGTCAAAGTTGGGAAATTAGGGCAAAAATTTCATTGTCACCAAATTAGATGAAAATTCATATACTTGTAAAGATTGTCAAAGGTAGTCTATAGCCCAAATTTCAGTAGAAAATGGATTTTGTAGCACATTGATATGCTATGTTCATTTTGTAAAAATGTAATTTTTCTAGTTTGATCCTACAAATTCTTGTATAGAAATTTATGTTAGCCATATGGTTTGGCATGTATAAAGAGCATATGTGGCTACATATTTGTACAAAGTTTCAAGGCTATCCGAGCTTCCTAGACACCTTAATGCCACCTTGCAAGCTTCCAAATGTAGTCAAACTTGTACAAGGGAGATTCAGATGGGAGTTTTTTCTGCATATTCTTGAAGGAGATCTTTGGAAACATAGTCCTACAAAGTTTCATCTTTATCAAAGCCTATTTGGAGGGTCAAAGAGTACAAAGTCCAGTTTTCAAGATCACCACAGTTTTCTAGTTTAAGCAAATTGAAGGGTTGAAGGGCCACCACATGGCGAAAGGTGATTGAGCCATGTTGTACGATCAAGATGAGCTCATATTCAAGGGTGGAGATGCACTTATGCTTAAAGCAAGGAGGATCCACGAGTTTTTCCATACAAGAAGATTTTTTTGACAATCAAAGATCAATAATGCAGCTTTTCTCCAAAAATAGTGGCTTATCTTATCCAAACTGATGTCAGTACTGATCCGACGGTCCAGATCATCCCCAGATCTAATGGTGGAGAATGAAGGCACCTAAATTTCACTCCTTTACACTAGATTTGATAGAAAGAACAATTCCAAGCCATTGATTTGATTAATCAAATGGTTGTAATTGAAAGTAGTGATCCTAGAGTTGAGAGTTGATTTCTCTAGATCCAAGGGCCCAAATTCATTCAAAAAACTATATAAACCCCCCTCCAAACTCCTAGAGCATCATTGTTAGGCATCCATAGGGCTCATGCTAGCTTACGGTTTCCTTGAGACGATCACCCTCGGTTGAGCGAGTGAGGATCCAAGGTGAGCTAGTATGAGTATAGTACCTAGTTTCAAATTTAAGTTAGAACTCCAATCTAGGATAGGCTCTTGAAACCAGCATCTCTATCTTGACTCACCCTCGGTGGAGCGTGTGAGTGAGTTAGAGCTGATTTTAATGAGTCTTAGACTTCTTTAGTTAGACGTTACAAGCCTAGACATACATAGGGTCACTGGAGTGGAACTCACCTTCTTACGTGTGACATTCGGTTGAACTGTCATGGTTTGAGGGTCGGAACCACCTTTGATCAGTAGACTGCCTAGCTTGACGTACCACGACGATCTTATACATGTATCTTAATTCAAATCCTTTTCATTCATGTCACTTGTGACTTGTCTCTTGTCTCTTGTCTCTTGTCTCCTCTCTCAGTCTCTTAAGTATTTTTACATGTCTTCTATTTCTTCTATGTGTGAGAAGGCTCCGCAGTATTGCGTTGAACCAGTGAGGATGTTTCTTTGAGCTTGTGAGTAAACTCTATCATCATAATTCACTTGCATGCATATAATCCATACATACCCATACATATTGATTAGTTTCTGAAAGTGTATAAGAAGCTCCAATATTGGACCATTCTTCCTTTGGAAACTGGTTTATGTGTAAGGATTCCATCTATTCACGTCATGCATACATATCATCCAAAGAAGACTATGCATATGGATTAGAATTAGGAAGTGTTTAAGAAGCTCCTTCAATGGACCATTCTTCCTTCCAAATTTGATTCGTGTGTATGGTTCTCTTTCATTCTTATCAGTCATGTTCATAAATCTAACTTGCACTCCTACAATCCCATTCCCATAATCATTTCAACATCTCTCTCTTCTCCATACTCAAAATTAATTTCACTTTCATGTTCTTAAACCTTCCAACATTCATTAGCTTTATACACACTGTGTGTGCCACGACCGGACCCGATCCACGCGGGTTGTGATCACCTCCACACCCGACGTGAAACGCTTCGTGGCATTTGCTTCTGATCTTGTTGGGAGGTTGTGATCCATATCCTTTGTTTCATATTTTTCATCCTCATCATATCATCATCATCAGTCTTGAGTGTTGCACTGGATTTCTCACAGTATCGTGCACATCTTCGTCGTGAAGTAAACACATTTGTGAGAGATCTAGAGCATCGTGCATCACTTGCTTATTCACATAAGATGGAGGAAGGATTCAAATCCCTTATTGTTGAGAAACAAGGCCAAAGAATAGTCTCTTCTATGTTGAGAGAGAAGGGAAAATTCAATGGCATCAACATTACAAGCTACTTAGATTTGTTTGAAGAGCAAGCTATGATTTTTGGTCTTCCCGAAGATCTTTTGATATCATTCTTTGAACGAATTGTTGATAGCTCTATCATAAACTGTGTCACTCAATATGATAGTCTTCCTTGGAGTGATTTTAGAAAGGAGATGCTCAAAGAATTCTATCTTGAAGATTATAGCCAACATAATCGGGATGGATTCTTACGATGGGTCAATTCATTGAAGCCTAGTAGCTCTATTACTCACTTACAAAATGAGTATATTAGACGCTATGAACAACTTCCTGATGAGGATAAGATAACCTTGGAACCTGATCTTGTGATCAATTTTCTTAAGCTTCTTCATCCTGAAACTCGTAGGGAAGTTGAACGACGATTAGAAGAACCGGATAAGCACTATGGTCTTACTGACAATTGGCAAAAAGTGCGCAAAGTAGTACAGACTGTAGCCCATAGACATCAAAGACAATCCATGCTTTATGAGCAAACTAGTCTTCCTCAAGCTAGCCTTCCACAAATTAAGGAGCAATTTAGAGAACAATCCCATGCTATGAATTTTGACTCTACTCCTATTCCTCAAATGATGGAGCCTACTCAAGGTTTTAAAGTAGAGCCAAATAAAAGTGTAGTTGAACAATCTCAAGTGGAAATTCTCACTAAGCAAATGAAAAGTCTTATTGCTACACAATCCAATTTGGCCAAGACTATAGATGCTTTACAATCTAATTACACCAAAACTTTCCAAAATCAAATGAGCCCAATGTCTTTTCAAGAGCCTAATCCACATGTTATAGCTACCAACCAAAATCCACAAGTAGCTCCTACTCAAGCATATCAAGTTCCTCCAATGCACAATCCTTCAATGCAAAATCCTCATCCTCATGTGCAAAATCCTCAAATGTATCAAAATATGTATCCTCAAGCTTCACAAATAGCTTTTCAAAATCCTCAAAATCACAATTTTCAAAATCATCAACCGTATAATATGGAAACTCCTCTTGCACCTCAAGTACCACATGTTGCTCCCCAAGCTCCTCAAATACATCAATTGCCTTATCAAAATCCTAATTATCCTCTTCAAGCAATACCTTATCTACAAAATCCTCAATTTCAAAATTTCCCACCACAAGTTAATCAAAATCCTCAAAATCAAAATGGTTTTGTGCGTGGCCCTCGTAGGTGTCCTTGGTGTGATTCGTTAGAGCACTTTTTGAGAGATTGTGAACTATTGAAGGCTGCTAAGGAGCAACGACTAGAATAGACATAGACAAGAAAATCTGTGACTATCGATCTAGGCTACCTTTGCAAGGAAATTATGGTAAGGGAGGAATGAAAAAACACTATGAAAATATAACCATAACGGATGTAGGAACTAGAGGAGTGAAACTAGAAGCTCTTGATGAACAACAAGTAGAATCAAGTAAACCTACAAAGGAAGTTGACTTTTCCATAGAGGCTTTAGTAAGAGCACGAGATGAGATTAGGAGAATAACGGCTTGGGAGTCACCGATAGAAGATCAATCTCTTATTTCTCACATATCCAATGTAGAAGAAAAACGAAAAAGAGATGAAGCTGAGCCTAGTGAAAGAAGAGTGACTCGAAAACAAACCTCAGAGGGAATAGAAACAATCATAGAGCAAGGAGAAACATCACAATCCAAAGATAAAAAACAAGAATCAGAACCCAATGAACAAAAACAAGAGGAGAAACAAAAAGGGAAGAAGACAAAGCAAAGAAAAACAGAACCAAAACCTTTAGATAAACAAGAACAATCAAAACAAACTGAAGAACAAACACGAGAACATGAACAAAAACAAGATCTTGAGCAAAAACAAAAGAAACCAAAGAGAAAACCTAAAGCCATCTTGATTTCAGAAATTGAGAGAAAAATAGATCCTATGGAGATTTTAGATGACATTTTGCTTAAGAGTCAAGTAACTATGTCTTTAGAACAAGTTTTCTCTATTGCAAAGCCTATTTTTAAAGATAACTTTATCGGCGTAATTAAAAGGAAGAGGTTTCCACTTAATCTAGATACTGAGATGCAAGATTCTCTAGATCAAGGTCAAGCTATGAATGAAGCCTTAAACTTTGATGAATCTGATGAAGAGGACTTTGATGATGATGAAGTAAATGTTAATAAAAATTTCTTAGGACCTATTCAACCTGACCATGAAAATCATGAAAACAATCCTGAAAGTCACTTTAAAAGAACATTTTGGTCTAGAGGTACATCAGAGATGCATGTTAAAATAGGAAATGATAAGAACACTATTACTGTAAATGCATTAGTAGATTCCGGCTCCGAAATCAATGTGATTTCAAGAGAAGTTTATGATAAGTTTCGATGGCCCATAGATAAAGATTGTGGATGGCATATGAGAACTGCAGATAATGGTGTAGGTACCCTGTATGGAGCTTATGCTAGTGTGCCCATATCCATAGGAGGAATCACAGAGGAGTTTCACTTTTTTATTCAAGATAATTGCTCCTATGAAGTTCTCTTAGGTCAACCCTTTATTTGTGAGAGTCGTATGGAAACTAAAGCCATGGATGATGGGTCTACCTATGCTAGATTCAAGTCTAAGGATGGAATGCAATCACTTCAAGTCATGACAGTAGGAGTGAATCATCCTAGGAATCGATTGTCAATTAGAAAGAAACCTATTGTTACTCAGGGTCATGAGCATGCTTGTAGTGATTGTGCACCTCGATTCATGTTTGGAGCTACATATGATCAAAATTTCCGATAGAATCCATTGTTGAGCGGGACAACAGTGGATATTGGTTTGACATCTCGCAGCCAACCAACCTGTACAATAGTTTGTCACTTTGTTTTCCACATTCTAGATTAGATTTTCTTCATAAGAGTCAATTGTCCAAGTCTTTTATCCAAAAAACCCAAAAAAATTATAAAAACAACAAAATCATGGAACATGATGAGAACATTGAGCATGTGATTGAAACATCTCATTGTTTCTCTACTCTTGAGGAGTTAGAGTTATGTCTTCAACAAAATTCTAATTCCCATATTATTCTTCTTTCTTCCCTTGATGAGTATGCTCTAATCCAAGAGTATGCTCTCAATGTTGACAAGTGCTCAAAATTTAACCAAACACATGATGCCTTAGTTGAAACAAAGTACAAAATTGTAGACAAAAAAATCAAACCCATAGCTCAACCATTACCTCAAGGAAGTAATGAAAAAATTATTGATGTGAAAAATGATCCAATTCTTCGGGATAAGAAAAACATAGGACATACATTCACGGATGAGACAATCAAACAGGTGAAAATTGGTAGAGATGATGACTTTCTTTTGCCAGCAGAGAGATATAAATTTGAGAGAGTTATACGGAGCCATGGAAAAGCCTTTACTATGTATCCTCATGAGATTGGTTGTGTAGATCCTAAGCTAGTTTCACCCATGATAATCTTTACTATTCCACATATTCCATGGAATCTTCACCCTATACCAGTTCCAAAGGCTCACTTACCTGAGCTAATGAAACTACTTAAGGAGAAGATAAACATGAGAATTTTAGAGCCATCTTTTGCACCTTACTCAAATTGATGGTTCACTGTGCCTAAAAAGAATGGGAAACTACGTTTTATTCAAGATCTCCAACCCGTCAATAAAGTCACCATAAGGAATGTAGGAACATGACCCATTGTAGATGAGTTTGCTGAATCATTTTCAGGACATTCTATCTATTCAATGGGTGATTTATATTTTGGATATGACCAATTCCAATTAGCAATTGATAGTCGTGACATAACCACAATGAAAACTCCTTTAAGCTTAGTGCGAATGTGTACTTTACCTCAAGGAGCAACTAATTCTGTGGCTCATATGATGAGTGCTATGAATATGGTCTTACATGATTTTATCCCTCATATAACTATGCCATTCATTGATGACATTCCAATTAAAGGGAGTAAGGAACGTGTAAAGGACATTTCTTTAGACTCATCTGGATGTCGTAAATTTGTTCTTGACCATATCTCTAATTGTGAAAGAATATTTCAACGATTTGAAGAGGTAGGTCTCACATTTTCCATAGAGAAATCTGTTTTTGGTGTCAACGAGGTTCTTATCGTTGGAAATTTATGTGGCTATTATGGTCGAAAGCCATACCCACAAAAAGTTGATGCCATTAGCAAGATTTCTGAAACATGTAATAACGTGAGTGAGGTACGTAGATTTCTTGGTGCTTGCATCTTTTATGTTATTTGGATCCCACACTTTGCTCATGTTGCTGATTGTCTCTGTGACTTGATGAGGAAGAAACGAAAATTTATTTGGACTGATAAACACACTCAAGCTATGCGTAAATTGAAGAAATTATTGCTTGAAGCTCCCATCCTTAAGCGTGTAGACTATTCTTCTAACAAACCTATTATATTGACTGTTGATACTAGTCCTATTGGTATGGGTTATAAGTCAAGATGATAGTGAAGGGAATAGATATGCAATTAGGTTTGGTGCCAAAATTTTACATGAAACACAACGAAAATATCCACAGATCAAACGAGAACTATGGGGTATGGTAACAGCTTTGAAAACGGACAAAGAATATTTCATTGGTGCAAATGTCAAAGTTGAGACTCATTGTTTGCCTCTCATTGGAATGATAGCCAATTGTTCATCTCCTGATATAGCCATGCTTAGATGGATCTCATATATTAAGTTCATAAATCCTGAGTTAGTTCATATTTCAGGTAAGTCAAACTCAGTTGCTGATATGTTATCGAGAGCTAGATTTGATGATGATCTTGAAAGTGATCTAATAAAGAATGTGAACTTAATTGACTATGTTCCACATATATATGAGTATGAGCAATTTCATGAGTCTGAGTACGAAAATGAATGGAGAGACATAGGAAAGTATCTGAGCACACTACAACCATTACCTAACTGGACTACGAATAGATTCCGTAACATTAGGAAACGAGCTTATAACTTTTTCCTATGTAATGGTTATCTTTGGAGACATGCTAAGGGTAAGGTTAAGAATCCACAACGAGTCCTAGGAAAACGAGGTCTTCAATTGCAAGTAATGAAGGAAATGCATGAGACATTATGGGCCGGTCATAAAGGATTTTTTGGAACATATGAAAAAATTAGAAGTACCTATTATTGGCCTAGGATGTATGTTGACATTAGTAGCTATGTTTCTACATGTTCTACTTGTCAATTTCATTCATCAGTCAAACATAGAGATCTGTTGCATCCTACTTATCCACCTTGTATTCACTACAAGTGGGTAGTAGATCTTGTAACTATGCCTAAAGGTATTGACAAAATGCGTTACATTGTACTTGCAAGAGAAGATTTAACTAATCATGTAGAGGGACGTGCACTACGATCTAAGACCACTTACAATGTTTGCAAATTCTTGCTTGAAGATGTCATAAGTCGCTTTGGGTACATAGAGAAAGTAGTTGCCGATCGTGGAGAGTTAAATGCGAGAGAAGCTAAAGAGTTCTTTGAGCGTCACGGTATTCATTTGTCTCTCAGTATTGCATATAATCCAGAGGCCAATGGTAAAATAGAGAGAGGGCATCCACCTATTGTGAAAGCCATATCTAAAGCATGTAACGGTGACATCAAACAATGGCCTAGATTCTTACCTTTTGCACTTTGGGCAGATAGAATGACGTGCACACGTACTACTGGATATATGCCCGCTGAACTCATGTACTGTCAAAAACCATTGTTTCCAATTCAGTCTCATATTTCTGCATGGTCAAATTTGCCTTGGTCTGAAAACATGTCTACTAATGATTTTTTGAGTTTGCGCATTAAACAGTTAGAACAAGGTAGATTAAGACTTGATGATGCCGTTCAAAAATTAAGAGAATCTAGAATCAAGAACAAGCATTATTTTGATAAAACTCATCGATTGCGTCCTAAGCCAATTGAAGTAGGAGATTGGGTGCTCATTTATGATAGTACATTTGACTCTCAATATGATGCACGCAAAAAGCTCACTCAACGGTGGTTTGGGCCATACATTGTATCAAAAGTCAACAACAATGGTACGTATGCTCTTTGTGAATTAAATGGTGTTGCACTAAAAACTTTGATTGCAGATAAAAGGATAAAGTTATTCAAGAAGCGTGATAATGACGAGTACATTTTGGATGAGGACATTGAAGAAGATGACAATAATGAGGCCGATTCATAAACAGGAGTATCCATGTTATAAAAAATAAAAATATAAATAAAAAAAGGAAAAAAAATAAAAAAAACATATAAGAATATCATTAATTTTTCAAGTTCATGTTGCTTTGTTTTTTTTCAAGTTCATTCTATTTTTTTTTCCATGCTTGTTTCATGCATGTTTTTTTTTCAGTCTTTGCATTGCATTGCATATCCACATCACTTGAGTCAAAAAAGGCAAATGATGATTTCTCTACTTGTGTAAAATTGTATCTTAAGTAGTAACTTATCTACTAAGGAATTGATTATAATCTAGGATTGTGGAAAGATAGGGCATGTAGATTTGGAGCTTTATTTTAGTGACATGACTTTCATATATAAACATGCATATGTATCCTGTATTGAAAGCATAATTGTTGAAATCCTAGCTCCTACTATTGCATGTTTCTACATCTTTAGTCCACCTCACAACACTTGTATCGGAGTTTAAACGACTGTTCTCCGTCATCAAAAATGGTTATACCTTGTATCGGGGTTTAATTTTTCCTCGTCAAAAAAAATAAAATTGCTACATGTTACCAAGAAGTTTACACTTTCTTCCACCCCAAAAAAGTGATCGTAACCATAAAGTTGCCGAATCATCATCATCAAAAAAAAAAAAAAGAGCAAGCCAAAGGAGGATAAAGAGGCATAGTAGAATAAATCACGGGCTATATAGGCAGATTTATGCAGTAGAGTTTAGTTAGATTTCCTTGCATGTTATTAGAGAAAGAGCATATTCATATTTATGTAGGAAAGGAGTTGATCTAAAATAAGCTAAAGATGAAAGATGTCTCTTGAAAATCCTAAATCTTTGTTTATAATCATATTTAAGGTAGATTGCTTTATGAAAAAGGTACAAAATTTTCTTCAAGATGAGAGGAACTGATGCTTAAAACGACTCAATACATCCACTTCCACTTCATATTGATGCTTTTTTTTTTCTTTCTTGTTGCCAATGTTGCTTGTTCATTTGCATACATGTTGCCTATTTGTTCATGCATATTCATGTTGCCTGTTTCAATTCTTTCTTTCATGCAAATTTTGCTTCATGTCACGTTACCTACTTATTCATGCATATAATCAATTTTCCTTCCATGTTTCTTATGTTGCCTATAAAAGAATTTGATGCCTGGAACATTTTGTTTTTCACAGATGCTAGAGTGGCGCTTCCGGAGGAATCGCAGGTTTAGTGGGGGCGAATGTCGTCGAGATTTTCTCTCCTCTCTCACATGTGAAGGCCTACAAAAAACATATTTGGTGAAGGTAGCCGGAATTCCCCGAGAAGTCTAGGATGCATCAAGGATGTCAAAGGAAGCTCACATACAAATTTTTAAAGAAATCAAGAAAGTCCATGGTAGCGGTCAAAGCTGGTCAAAGTTGGTAAATTAGGGCAAAAATTTCGTTGTCACCAAATTAGATGAAAATTCATATACTTGTAAAGATTGTCAAAGGCAATCTATAGCCCAAATTTCAGTAGAAAATGGATTTTGTAGCACATTGATATGCTACGTTCATTTTATAAAAATATAATTTTTCTAGTTTGATCCTACAAATTCTTGTATAGAAATTTATGTTAGCCATATGGTTTGGCATGTATAAAGAGCATATGTGGCTACATATTTGTACAAAGTTTCAAGGCTATCCGAGCTTCCTAGACACCTTAATGCCACCTTGCAAACTTCCAAATGTAGTCAAACTTGTACAAGGGAGATTCAGATGGGAGTTTTTTCTGCATATTCTTGAAGGAGATCTTTGGAAACATAGTCCTACAAAGTTTCATCTTTATCAAACCCTATTTGGAGGGTCAAAGAGTACAAAGTCCAGTTTTCAGGATCACCGCAGTTTTCTAGTTTAAGCAAATTGAAGGGTTAAAGGGCCACCACATGGCGAAAGCTGATTGAGCCATGTTGTACGATCAAGATGAGCTCATATTCAAGGGTGGAGATGCACTTATGCTTAAAGCAAGGAGGATCAACGAGTTTTTCCATACAAGAAGATTTTTTTGACAATCAAAGATCAATAATGCAACTTTTCTCCAAAAATAGTGGCTTATCTTATCCAAACTGATGTCAGCACTGATCCGACGGTCTAGATCAGATGGTCCAGATCATCCCTAGATCTAATGGTGGAGAATGAAGGCACCTAAATTTCACTCCTTTACACTAGATTTGATAGAAAGAATAATTCCAAGCCATTGATTTGATTAATCAAATGGTTGTAATCGAAAGTAGTGATCCTAGAGTTGAGAGTTGATTTCTCTAGATCCAAGGGCCTAAATTCATTCAAAAAACTAACCCCCCTCCAAACTCCTAGAGCATCATTGTTAGGCATCCATAGGGCTCATGCTAGCTTACGGTTTCCTTGAGACGATCACCCTCGGTTGAGCGAGTGAGGATCCAAGGTGAGCTAGTATGAGTATAGTACCTAGTTTCAAATTTAAGTTAGAACTCCAATCTAGGATAGGCTCTTGAAAGCAGCATCTCTATCTTGACTCACCCTCGGTGGAGCGTGTGAGTGAGTTAGAGCTGATTTTAATGAGTCTTAGACTTCTTTAGTTAGACATTACGAGCCTAGATATACATAGGGTCACTGGAGTGGAACTCACCTTCTTACGTGTGACATTCGGTTGAACTGTCATGGTTTGAGGGTCGGAACCACCTTTGATCAGTAGACTGCCTAGCTTGACGTACCACGACGATCTTATACATGTATCTTAATTCAAATCCTTTTCATTCATGTCACTTGTCACTTGTCTCTTGTCTCTTGTCTCCTCTCTCAGTCTCTTAAGTATTTTTACATGTCTTCTATTTCTTCTATGTGTGAGAAGGCTCAGCAGTATTGCGTTGAACCAGTGAGGATGTTTCTTTGAGCTTGTGGGTAAACTCTATCATCATAATTCACTTGCATGCATATAATCCATACATACCCATACATATTGATTAGTTTCTGAAAGTGTATAAGAAGCTCCAATATTGGACCATTCTTCCTTTCGAAACTGGTTTATGTGTAAGGATTCCATCTATTCACGTCATGCATACATATCATCCAAAGAAGACTATGCATATGGATTAGAATTAGGAAGTGTTTAAGAAGCTCCTTCAATGGACCATTCTTCCTTCCAAATTTGATTCGTGTGTATGGTTCTCTTTCATTCTTATCAGTCATGTGCATAAATCTAACTTGCACTCCTACAATCACATTCCCATAATCATTTCAACATCTCTCTCTTCTCCATACTCAAAATTAATTTCACTTTCATGTCCTTAAACCTTCCAACATTCATTAGCTTTATACACCTTGTGTGTGCCATGACCGGACCCGATCCACCCGAATTGTGATCACCTCCACAACGTGGTGCTTGTTTTAAACCATATAATGCCTTCTTTAACCTGCACACCTAGTTTTCATGCCCTTCATGCACAAAGCCATGGGGCTGAAAAACATACACTTCTTCATGCAAGTCACCATTCACAAATGCTATTTTAATGTCCAACTGATGTACATTCCAACCATGATGAGCTGCAAGTGCACAGATGCTACAAACAGTAGTCATTGGGCAAGTAGGTGCAAAGGCCTCATCAAAATCAATGCCTCTTTCTTGCGCATACCTGTCAACTGTACCATCAGGCTTATGCTTTAGCTTGTATACCCACTTAGTCCCAATGGCCTTGTTGCCAGAGGCAAGTCACATAAAGACCAAGTACCATTCTTCATTATAGCATCATATTCAGATTGCATACCAGCCATCCAATTTTCTAAATTTTATGCTTCATCAAACGAAACAAGCTAAGTCTCATCACAGGGACTAGATGCAGCCATAACATAGAAATTTGATGCAAAAGAAGCACTATGAGAGCTTGATCGAGTACGATATGACAGAGGTGCATCTAATTTGCTGTCACGCAAGGTCTTGCACCAGCCATTTTGGCATAGTTCTTGCCTGCTCAATATCAGCTCTCTCATGAATAAGTGCATCATGTAAATCTGCATAAAAAATGGAATGATCTACATCATCACATGAAACCTGCAAAGGCTGAGAAGTTGCTTCATTAGGACCATCACTAGGTTGTCCACCTGTAAAAAGAGGTAGCAAAGTTTCATACATGTCTTTGGAGCTAACAGATGTCTCCTTAGTACATGAAAGCAATGGTTGAATAGCATCTTCCACAAAAACAACATCACGGCTAACCAGAATGCATTTAGTCTGTGTATGATACAGACGATGGCCTTTACTTTCAGAACTGTACCCAACAAAAATACATTTTACTGCTTTATCATCCAATTTTCTTTGATGTTGTTCAAGCACTAATGCATATGCCAAACTACCAAAAACATGCAGATGTGCAACAGATGGCTTGCGATCATGCCAAGCCTCATATGGAGTGATAGATTGCAGCACTTTAGTGGGACACCTGTTAAGTACATATGCTGGACACATGGCAGCCTCAAGCCAGAAACTATGTGGTAAATCCTAAATCTTGACCATATACCTCGCCATCTCCATGAGTGACCTGTTCTTTCGTTCAACAACTCCATTATGTTGAGGTGTATACGGCACTGTACCCTGGTGTTTTATCCCACGTTCAGCCAGAAATGCATTAAAGTCAGAAGACATATATTCCCCCCCTCGATCAGAACGGAGGGTGCCCTTTTTGCATGCTGACAGATTTTCAGCCAAAACCAAAAACTGTTTGAAGCACATGAACACTTCAGACTTTGCGTTCAATGATACCTAGAAAAATCATCGATGAAAGTCACGAAGTAAAGATAATTTCCAAAAGAAGGTTTCTGCATAGGACTAGAAACATCACTATGTACAAGCTACAATTTCTGAGTAGCCCAAACTGAACCATCTTTTGGAAAGGAGGAACGCTGCATTTTGCCTAAAATACAGCCTTCACAAACATGTTTTCCCGGTGTCTCAAGTCTGGACAAAGAGGAAACCATTTCAGATTTCTGCAGGCATAGCAAACTTGGAAAATTCATATGACCAAAGCATGCATATCTTTCATAGTCTATGAGCTTATATAACCCACGACATAGAATGCTAGAAGCAATAGTCATGTCGCCATTTGACAGGTCATGAACTGTACATCTGTCATCAACAAATTTCACAACCAAGCCAATCTTGGCTAATGCAGAAACTGATAATAGATTTTTCTTGATCCCTGGCACAAACAAAGCATTTGACAAAGTGAAAGAACTACCATCAGTAGTAGTCAAAATGATCTTACCAACTCCCGTAACAGGATAAGAGGAGTTGTTGGCACATGTAACAGGATTTCCCTATAGGGGCAGGCTCGAGTGAAGAGAAGAAACTGTCCTGCAAGGTAATATGTTTGGTCGCCCCACTGTCAAAGTACCAAACATCTGAGTCTACTGCAGACATGCACTGCTCATGAGAAGATGGGTCAAAACTGCAAACAGTAGTAAAATGCCCATTCTTCTTCCTGCACAAGATAAGCAGACTCCGTTTTTGATGTAGAGGCTTCAACAACAACCATTCTAGCCTCTTTCTTCTTTGCCTCTTTAGCAGCCAGTTTTGGACAGTTCTTTATGATATGATCATTCCCTTTACAATACTTGCAAAACAATTTTTGCTTTTCTGATTTTTTGTCATCTTTATCTTGGTTCTTCGAATGTGAAGCATTCACAGATTTCCTGGTTACTAGTAGAAGAGCTCCATTTTCTTTTGCTCTTTTGACTAGCCAGGAAAGCTTGATCTGCAACACGCATAATGGATCTGTTATGCCTGGACCGATCTTCCTGCAACAGAACAGAGACTGACTCCTCAAATGACAAGGCATTTGGATTGCCTTTCATCATTAGCCGAAGAGTAGAAGCAAAACTCTGATATGAATCAGGAAGACCATTTAGAACGGTCTGCACAAGTGAGCTATCTGGTATAACCTCATCATCAAAAATCAATTGTTCCTTCAAGTCTTTGATCTTCATTAGAAAAATGTCCATAGAATCACCTTCATTCATGTGCTCAGTCTCCAACTGTTTTCGGAGGTAAGCAACATGAGCCTCATTCCTAGCTTGGTACAATGTGGTAAGTGTATCCTCTCTCTCTCTCTTTCATCTCTCTTTCTCTCTCTCTTTCTCTCTCTCTTTCTCTCTCTCTTTCATCTCTCTCTCTCTCTGTCTTTCATCTCTCTCTCTCTCTGTTTATCTCTCTCTCTAGATCTTTCTCTTTCTTTCTCTCTCTCTCTCTCTCTCTTTCATCTCTCTGTCTCTCTTTACCTCTATTAATAATAAAGAACAAAACAACCATTTACATCTATATGTGTGTGTATGTATCTCTATATTTCCTCTTTCTCTCTCTCTCTTACATCTCGCTTTCTCTCTCTCTCTCTCTCTCTCTCTCTCTCTCTCTCTCTCTTTCTCTCTCTCTCTCTCTCTCTTTCATCTCTCTCTCTCTCTCTTTCATCTCTCTCTCTCTCTCTCTCTCTTTCATCTCTCTCTCTCTCTCTTTCATCTCTCTCTCTCTCTCTCTCTCTCTTTCATCTCTCTCTCTCTCTTTATCTCTATCTTTATCTCTCTCTAGATCTCTCTCTCTCTCTCTCTTTCATGTCTCTCTCTTTTTCTCACTCCTTATGAAAGGAGAACGAAACAATCACTTACGTCGATGTAAGTTTTTGGATTGCTATCATCAAGCCCAATCAACGTTATCTCTCCTTAATTTCCAAAAAATTGATGCAAAAAAGCTCCTGTGAAACGACAAAGAAGAGAAATTAGAAAATAGAAAACATAGAGAAAGAGAAAAGGTGAAAGAGTACATGCATCACTTACAAAGATGCGAGATCTATAGAGAGAGAGTGTGTGTGTAGAGAGAGAGATCTCTGTGTGTATGTGTGCAACAATGCAGGTTGCACATGCAAGCTTGAGAGAATCACTACTCTATTCAAAACATGTGCAAAATGTGGAACTTTTGCTCTCGGGTCTCGTTATGTTAAAAGACAATGCCAGTATAGGCGTCAGTATGAGTGTCAATAATTTCTTGGAAATTACCAACACTTATATTGGCACCTATACCGGTGCCTATACCGGTGATTGGCGCATATACCGACGATCATTTTTAAACGGTCATACCAATAGTTAAGTGATTGTCGGTATGCATAACATGATCTTTTCAACTATTTCCAATGATCATACTGATGCCGAGGTGTGACCGTCAGTATGGACAATGTCGGTATGCCCCTCATATGTTGTAGTGATAACCCTAGTTTAGCATAAGGGTTCATCTATAGAATTTGCAAAATAGATATAACCTTCAGACATGAGGGTCCAATGATTAAGCAATGTCCATGCTTTCATGATCCTTGATGTACTTTCAAAACCCAAACAACATTGAATTCTTTTATCCAAGAGTCTAATGTTCAGATATCCAGGATTCTAAGTAATCTTCCTCCTTCCCAATGGAGAAATGTATTACTTTCCATGTACTGTGAGAGTAGGTTCAGAATGGTTTGTTCCATAGGGTTTTAAGTCCTTGTCCCATTCTTTTATCTGTATGATGTTACCAGCATTTTTATCACTGATATCCTTGTATTTGATGAGGTAAGAGATTGGCTGAGGGTCTTGCCCTCTGTACTTTTTTGTATTTTACCTTCACTCAATTTAATACTTTTTTCCTGTTTGCTAAAAAAAAAGAAGGTGGACACGTGGTGGTTCAATGATTGTAAAGTAATTATGTTTATGTGTCATACATGATTCCGACAAATCGTCACCCTTCTCACTTTTGTTCTGACTACCCAATTGCTCTTTTGAGCATGATTTTAAGTGATGTACACCTTGATCAACTCTTACATACATAAATACCAAACTGAGGTGATTACTCATCTAATGTTTACAACATTTAATATTTATAAATATTTATAATATGTGCCCCAAAAGTCTCTGTATGAGCAGAAGAAAAAATATTTCCGTATCATCCATGTTCCCGACATAAAATGAGCGTTGTCGCTCCCACAGTCCACGTAAGAGATTCGTTAAGACTTCCCTTATTCAGTTGCCATTGATTATCATCATATAGTAGACTTATGAGTTTAGGCTCAGTAAACTAATTGCACAACATCTTGGTTACTCATATAGCGCTTCGCAGACTTTGTCTCGCATGTGGGAGCAACTGGACGTCGTGCACGAGAAAGAGTGTGCGCTTTTATTTTTTGTTTCTTCTAATAAATTTGAATCCTGGTCCTCTTAGCGGGCACACCTAAATGTGTGCCTGCGCGTCTGCGAGATTCGTAATTTCGGATAAGGATAACGATATAATGGCTTTTGATTTTATCGCACGAGTGTGACGGATTAGGATCAGCGAGATGATAACGTTCCATTCCATAATGAATGTGTGAGAGAGAGAGAGAGATGGATGGATCACAATCAATGGTAATTTCATTGAGCGAGGAAGAGATAAATCTAGCCAAAATCTCGATACGATAGCCATCTGGACATGTTAATCCAGCTTACAGTTGGTTGTTTCTGCATCAAACGTGTCTATGGGAATGTACAGAGCATAGGAAATGCATGAGACTGGTTCATGGTTCTAACATTGCCATTGCACAAGGAGACGTACAGAAGCCGTGCGGAATCGTTCGTCCCTTTCTATAGAGTTGTTTTGTACATCAAATGTGTATAAGGGCATGTACATGGTGTAGGAAATGCATGGAGGCTGAGTTATCGCTCTCGCAGAGCCTTTACACAGACGCCTTGACACCAGACATACGTTAGTTTTTGTTTCTCTTTCGGCTAAGGGCATTGCTGACATGTATTGGATAATCTGTGTGATGTTTTGTTTCTGATCGTCTCCTCCGACACTCCTCAAGGAATACTTTATGCGATATTTTGTTCCTGACATTCCTCAAGCTGCGAGTTGATGCTTGAGCTATGGAGAAAGGCTCATTGTTCTCACAGAACCATTTCTACATGAAGACTGATTCTTCTGTGAAGTGGCATCTGGTTAATCGCTCTCGCAGAGCCGTTTCACGGACATGTACACCACACATTCGATAATTATCCATCGAGCATATCGCGGTATACGATCAGCTGTACACGCGGGAATCGCCATTCAAGTGCAGTTCTGAGAGCTTCGAAGAAATGTCGTTCAAGGGCAGTTCTGAGATGTTGGCAACGACTTTTTGAAGTTTCGCTGCGGTGTGAGACATTCCTTGAAGCATGCGAACAATTTGCGGGAACTCCGGACGGGAGGATGCATTCTGATGCCAGCATTTCTGCATGAGGTAGCGAAGCGGCGGAAAGGTCGATGCAGGGATGGACGGACGAAGTCCATGCATCATCACTCCCATGGCTGCTTGCACTGGATCGTAATCAGAGTATGGTATTTTACATGTTGTCAACTCCCACAGTAATATGCCAAAACTATAAACATCCGATTTGGAGGTGAACCAGCCTTCTTGTCCAGAGCCCAGAATCGCTCGCGCACACACCTACACAGTAGTAATCAGCTATTACCATGTGACGTAGACGAGAAAAATACTGCATAGCTTGACAAAACAAAATGGCTCTTTGATTTTACCTCAGGGGACATGTAGCGGTAGGTTCCAATCTCTGAATTCTCCTCGTCTTTCTCGCCTGAGTTCCTGGCTGTTCCGAGGTCTCCTATAACCGCGTTGTTCTTCTTGTCCAAAAAGACATTTGCTGTCTTTAAATCCCTGCATACGAGCGGCCAGACCAACTGATAAGAACAGCGCTCATGGCTTGGCACAATAGCCAATGCATTTTGGAATGTTTATGGACTAGAATAGAACATACATGTGGAGTATCCCCTTCGAATGCAAAGATTGCATGCCTTTGGCCACATCCAGCGAAATCTTGATGATCTCTGTGACAGGCAGGCATCTTTTCTTCGAGAGATAGTCGAGCAGAGACCCCCCTTTCATTAGCTTGGTAACGATCCAAATCTCGTTGCTCGGACTGATGCAGACTCCGTAAAGCTTGATAACGTTTTCGTGCACGCAGGAGAGGAGAGAGAGGACCTCACGCCGGAACTCATCCTGCGTCTTGCTACCATCAACGAACGCGTCTTTCAGCTCCTTGACAGCAACCTTATGGATGCCCTTATACGAACCCTGCAGCACTATGCCCGAGGAACCCTCTCCAATGATAGAGCCAGTAAGCCGCACATCGTCTACGTCAATGAAAATGCCCACGAGCTGATTTGAATCTACGGGAAGCTTTCTACTATTAAAGAGGACTCGCAGGATTGAGTTGCTCGTCCGATGAAGCTCCTTCTGATCGTAACCCATCAACTGCTCCCACGGGATGTAGTGCAGATCTACCGCTGATTCAAGGTATATCACAGAGAGAGATAGAGAGACCTTCAGAGAGCTCGAAGAATGTGAAGCGCTGAAGCAGATGGGAGAGCAAAGAATCAAACAGTTGTTTGCTGTAGGTGTAGATATCGAGAGCGCTTTTTTGTTGCAGATATGGCGCCTTAGAAGCAATGAAGAAGACCTCTCTGTATGAAAAGTAGAAAGTTCATGAGAGAAAGGCTGAGTATGTTGCTGCACTTTTTGTCACTCCCAGGGAGGCGTCACGCGTGTTCGTGCAATCTGCATATGCTCCTTGCAGGTAGTCGGCTATACAAGACAAGGGTGGTCAGACTTCCAAGCATGGGCCGCGAGGGTGAAAGTCTCCATTGGAACGTTGATGCGTCTTGGAGGCTGGAGCTTGACCTCGCTCAGCGAATTTGTGTGAGTATATACTCGAAGGTGTGCCGTCGGGGTGGCAGTGTGCGGATGGGATAATGTGTACGCTGGACACGTAAGATAAGTACTCCAGGGCAGTTTTCTCTATCAATAATGCTCAAAAGTGAAGCACGAGCTCAAGTTGTTTGAGGGCCTCGTTGCCTGCGTAATCTTGGAACGAGCCTGATGGGGGCGCTATTCTTGGAGCGAGTCTGACGAGGCCGGAACCGGATCATGTCAACATATGCAAAAAGCACGTTTCTATTAAAAAAGAGCCAAAAAAGATCAAGAATAGCGAACAAAAGCAGAATTTAAAGCAAGTAGTTAACATGCTGAATATCTACACACAAATGTTCGAACATAAATGCTGAAAACTTAAGAATGGATTGCCATTTATTTTAGGGTTTTTGATTGAAGACTTGGCATCAGGACTCCCCGATCTGTTCTGCGTAAACCTGGTTTTTTTTTCGGATTGCCATTTATTTTAGGGTTTTTGATTGAAGACTTGGCATCTAGGACTCCCCGATCTGTTTTGCGTAAACTTGGTTTTTCTTTTTTGTCCCAGGCCACTGTCCGGGTGGTTGGGCCGCTCGCCTCTTGAGATGGGGGTGAGGGTTCAACCCCTGTCCTCAACATGTAAGGGACATGTATAACATGGAAAGATGTATCATGTGGCCACCGCCTGTCCTGCCCTGTGGTAGTTATGACCGCATTTTAATCCAGTTATGTAGACCTTTGTTTTTGTGGGATAAGGGGGGTCCCATGGGTACTATGCCCTTCCTTGTACAATTGCAATTTCAAAGTTAAAGCCCGGGGGAGTAGAACTCGGCCGAACCTCAATTAAAAAAAGAACCTGAGTTTTTTAATGCATGTTCTTATTCTTCCAAAATCTTCAATTTATAAAAAGAGGAAAGAGGAAATAAAGATAGTAATATAGTAATAGCAATCTATGATATATTGCGTGCATAAATCTTAAGGTCCTTGATATGATGATTTGTAATATTTGGTAAATCGTAAGGTCGCTCGTATGATGATTTCTATGGGTGTGAAAGTAAAAACATCGACGGTTGTAAAAGATTTGAGTCTTTAAATCTAATGATAATGATCATAGTAATTTAACGTTTCACTACAACATATGAGGGGCATACCGACGCTGTATATATCGACGGTCATAGTCGGCATCGGTATAGCCCTCAAAAAATCTGATTAAGAGATACCGACGATCAAGTGACCGTCGGTATGATTGTTTTAAACGGATCGTCGGTGTGGCCCGCAGCCGTCAGTATAAGCATCGGTATGAGCGTCGGTATGAGCGTCGGTATGAGCGTCGGTATGAGCGTCGGTATGAGCGTCGGTATGAGCGTCGGTATAAGCATCGGTAATTTACTGGGATCTATCGACGCGTATACCGACGTCCATACCGGCGCCTATACCGGTTGTGAATTTTTAAACATACCGCGAACCCGAGAGCAAAACTTCACATTTCTGCGCGTGTTTGAGTACTGTCGGTCTACTGTCGAACTTGCGCTCGCGAACCTGCATTGTCTTGTGCACACACACACACACACACGGATCTCTCTCTCTACACACACACACTCTCTCTCGGCTTAGCTCTCACATCTTGGTAAGTGTTGCGCGTACTGTTAGCATTTGTGTTTCTCTATGCTTTAGGGTTTCTAATTTCTCTTTTCGTTGATTTTGCAGAAGTTCGTTGGCATCAATTGTTTGGAATTGGATGAGAGACGACCTACATTACGCTTTGACGACAACGATTCAAAGAGAGACATACTTGTAAGTGATTCTTTTATTCGCTATTGATAGAGAGAGAAGGAGAGAGAGAGAGAGAGAGAGAGAGAGAGAGAGAGAGAGAGAGAGAGAGAGAGAGAGAGAAAGAGAGAGAGGGAGAGAGAGAGAGAAAGAAAGTGAGAGAGAAGAGAAAGGAAGATACACATTAATTTACACATGCATACATACACACATACATGTACACACATGCATGCTTACATACACACACCTATACACACATGCATGCTTACATACACACACACATATACACATATGCATGCATACACACACACATAAATTTACACACATGCATACATACACACACATGCATACACACACATGCATACACACATACATACACACACATATATACACATATGCATACATACACATACACACACACATATACACACATACATACACACACGCATATATACACACATATACACACATGCATGCATACATACACACACATATATACACACATATACACACATGCATGCATACATACACACACATATACCGGCATGCATGCATACACACATATATACACACATGCATACATACACACATATACACACATGCATGTATACATACACACACATGTATACACATGCATACACATACACACACATACACATACATGCATGCATACATACACACACGTACACACACATGCACACACATGCATGCCTACATACACACACATACACATACACACACATGTATATGTATACATACACACACACACATGTACACATGCATACATACACACACATATATACACACATGCATACATACACACATATAATCCTATTTTTATTTTGAAGTTTTTGTTTTACATCAAATATATAAAAAAAGGATTAGGGTTTTAGGGTTAAATATTTAAGATTAGGGTTTTAGGGTTTTAAATAGGATTAGGGTTTTAGGCTTTTAGGGTTTTAAATAGGATTAGGGTTTTAGGGTTTTAAATAGGATTAGGGTTAAATATTTAAGATTAGGGTTTTAGGATTTAGTATTTCAGATTTAAGTCTAAGTCTTTCTGATTAGGGTTTTAGGATTTTAATACGTAGATAACATATATACACAAACACACATATACATATAATACATACATACATGTAGATACACATGCATACAAAAATATACATATTTTAGATTTAAATCTTTAAGATTAGGGTTTTAGGATTATAACACCTACATAACATATATGCACACATACACATACACATATAATACATATATACATGTATATACACATGTATACATAAATATACATATTTTAGGTCTAGATATTTAAGATTAGGGTTTTAGGGTTTAGTATTTCATATTTAAATCTAAGTCTTTCTGATTAGGGTTTTAGGATTTTAATACGTAGATAACATATATACACAAACACACATATACATATAATACATACATACATGTAGATACACATGCATATAAAAATATACATATTTTAGATTTAAATCTTTAAGATTAGGGTTTTAGGGTTATAACACCTACATAACATATATGCACACATACACATACACATGTAATACATATATACATGTATATACACATGTATACAGAAATATACATATTTTAGGTCTAGATATTTAAGATTAGGGTTTTAGGGTTTAGTATTTCAGATTTAAGTCTAAGTCTTTTTGATTAGGGTTTTAGGATTTTAATACGTAGATAACATATATACACAAGCACACATATACATATAATACATACATACATGTAGATACACATGCATACAAAAATATACATATTTTAGATTTAAATCTTTAAGATTAGGGTTTTAGGGTTATAACACCTACATAAGATATATGCAGACATACACATGCACATGTAATACATATATACATGTATATACACATGTATACAGAAATATACATATTTTAGGTCTACATATTTAAGATTAGGGTTTTAGGGTTTAGTATTTCATATTTAAGTCTAAGTCTTTCTGATTAGGGTTTTAGGATTTTAATACGTAGATTACATATATACACAAACACACATATACATATAATACATACATACATACATGTAGATACACATGCATACAGAAATATACATATTTTAGATTTAAATCTTTAATATTAGGGTTTTAGGTTTATAACACCTACATAAGATATATGCACACATACACATGCACATGTAATACATATATACATGCATATACACATGTATATAGAAATATACATATTTTAGGTCTACATATTTAAGATTAGGGTTTTAGGGTTTAGTATTTCAGATTTAAGTCTAAGTCTTTCTGATTAGGGTTTTAGGATTTTAATACGTAGATTACATATATACACAAACACACATATACATATAATACATACATACATGTAGATACACATGCATACAAAAATATACATATTTTAGATTTAAATCTTTAAGATTAGGGTTTTAGGTTTATAACACCTACATAAGATATATGCACACATACACATGCACATGTAATACATATATACATGTATATACACATGTATACAAAAATATACATATTTTAGGTCTACATATTTAAGATTAGGGTTTTAATTAAATATATAAAATTAAATATATAAAAATAGGATTACGTAAGGAAAAAAATATGAATATATAAATAAATAAATAAATATATATATATAATAAGATAATTATATACATAAATAAATATAAAAAGAACTAGTGTTTTAAATAATTTGATTAAATATTTAAAATTGAATATATAAAATTAAATATATAAAAATAGGACTACGTAAGGAAAAAAAACCTGAATATATGAATAAATATATATATAAAATAAGATAATTATATACATAAATAAATATAAAAGGAACTAGTGCTTTAAATAATTTAATTAAATATATATAATTAAATATATAAAATTAAATATATAAAAATAGGATTACGTAAGAAAAAAAAATCTGAATATATAAATAAAGATATATATAAAATAAGATAATTATATACATAAATAAATATAAAAAGAACTAGTGTTTTAAATAATTTAGTTAAATATATATAATTAAATATATAAAATTAAATATATAAAAATAGGATTACGTAAGGAAAAAAAATCTGAATATATAAATAAATCTATATATAAAATAAGATAATTATATACATAAATAAATATAAAAAGAACTAGTGTTTTAAATAATTTAATTAAATATTTATAATTAAATATATATAATTAAATATATAAAAATAGGATTACGTAAGGAAAAAAAATCTGAATATATGAACATACACATACACATATAATACATATATACATGTATATACACATGTGTATAGAAATATACATAATTTAGGCCCAGATCTTTAATATTAAGATTTTAGGGTTTAGGCATACATATAACTTAATTAAGAGGAAAAAAATCTGAATAAATAAATAAATATATATATAAAATAGGATCAATCAAGAAAAAATCCAAATATATAGATAAAATAGGATAGCTATATAGATTAGGATTTTAAAACTAGGATTTTAAGTTTTTTTAGGTATTTAAGTATTTAGGTCTTTAAGAGTTAGATTTTTAGGTTTAATAAAAAAACAAATGTTCTAAAATGTTCTAAAATGTCCATATTGTAGCAGATGGCTTCTTTGGATCCTGAAGAGAGAATGGCATGTCCTTGCACACAGTGCAAGTATCAAATTTATCGGAAACGACGGATTTGTACTGCACATGTTAGAGATGGCTAGATGTAGCGGTTTCACAAGCAAAGGCAGCTGGTGAAGATATCTCTGAAGAAGAAGAAGAACTCGCAAAAGGATTGGGAGTATATCAAATACGGTGCACTATGGTCTCATGGACGACACTTTTGAATCGCACGAATCGATCAAAACCGGTCTACTTTTGATAGTGGAGTGATGGTGAATTTTTTGCAAAAAAGTAGAGCGAGTGCAAGAGATGATAATGCTCTAGAAGGCGAGTTAGATTATTGTGGTGTGATTCAAGACATCTTGAAACTATCTTTCAGAAAGTTTGATTACTTTGTTTTTGACGTGAAATGGTTCAAAGTAGTCACCTCTGGAAGAAACGCAACAGTGAGACGAGATAAGAGCGGTTTGCTTCAAGTCGACTCCACAAGATTATGGACAGATGAAAGGGATACATTTGTACTTCCCGAACACTGTGAGCAAGTTGTTTTTATTCCAGATTCAAAAGACCCAGAGTGGCTATTTGTTTTACAAGTCGCTCCACGTAGTAGACAAATTTTTGAAAATGATGTAGAAGAAAGTCCATCTCTAGTGGACTTAGAGATTCATTCGATAGTTGAGGAGGAAGAGATCATTGTTCGAGAAGAAGAGGTCATTGAAGAAGAGGTCATTGTTCGAGAAGACGAAGCAATATACGATGATCAGGAGGAAACCAGCATAGCAAGCGATTTAGAAGCCATCAATTTAGAGATAGATATTCTCGGTGCATCGGATCTTCAAGAGGATGCTAGAATAGAGGACTTTTGAATAAAAGACTTGTACGTACTAATTTTTCGTTTTTTTTTTGTTTATTCCCTATATTATTTTTCTTATCGCATGCTAATTATTTGAGTTCTTTTATTACATACCACGATGGGAGACAGTCCTCCAGTCACTCCACATTCCATGACAGAGGAGTAGTTTTTGGAGTTCATCTCTCAGGTTCCTCCTGCGTATATGGCCGCTGCATCACAGTATTAGATCGCTCGTGGTAGCACTCCTCCCGGCCTCACTCCTGGTGGCATTACTCTTGCCAGCCTCACTCCCGCTGGCCTCACTCCCACCGGTGTCACTCCTGCTGACCTCACTCCTGCTGGTGTCACTCGTAAGGGTGGTGCTACTCCCGTAGGAGGTATGTCTCCTAGCTTTGTGGCTCCACCACGACCATCTTTGCAGCCATCTCCTACTGGGTCTACTAGTAGACATGTGCATTTGACACCTCAGCGTGATACAAGGTTTGGCCCGTCTCGTAGATCGAGGTCATGCTCTAGAGTAGGAGGTTCTAGGAGTGGATCTACAGGTAGGTCTGGAGGCGGAGGAGGCGGTTATTGTGGAGGCAGTGCGACGGACGTTGTGTCGCCCGCTTCTACTCCTAGGACGAGTACCTCAGATGTAGGTACGCCACGCAGTACACCACACAGTACACCACACAGTACACCATGTACACCTTGGGGTGCTCATGACCATGATGACTCCAAGGTGTATAGTATCCGAGATGGAGCTCCGGTGATGGATGCGGCTGGCAAAGCAATGCGTGCACGCATACGACAGCTTTGCTCCATCCAGTTTGGACACTCCATCATGCTGAAATGGAGTGAACAGGATAAAGATTGGAAGAATTATATCACACAAACGATTTACCAGGAGTTCCGACCAGTCGATGGACAGTCGATTGTCAGTTCAGAGTGGATTTTGCATATCGCATGTGAGGTCATGTCGCATCGACGATCCGAGGCTCGTGATGCATTCAGAGAAGGCTTACCAAAGCCTGTGTGGTTAGATGCTGAGGAGTGGGACATGATTCGTGATGAGCAGCAGCAGACTCCTGATCGATATCGCCAGCAGTGAAATGCCGCAGCCACACGTCTAGACACGATTGGACCGTCACATTTGGGCAGCGGCGGATATGACACGATGCGTCATGAGTTTGTAAGTACCATTTCATTTATTGAATTTATTTGTGTTAAATTTCTCATATATATTTCTCTAATCTTTTTATATTTGTTTCAGGAGCTGGCAATGGGTCATCCTCCAACACGAACGGAGGAGTCTTATGGATATAATCATGGGTTGACTGCACTCTTGCAGGACTTGGAGGGACGCGGTGCGGTAGTTTCATGGGAACGTTTGCGATGAGGTAATTAATTTATAAACTTGGTTTTTACTTGTTTGTAATTTTCATGTGAATTTATCTCATTCCATTAATGTTCTTTGTTGCAAGACTGTTGATATGGAACATTCTTTGCATGTGTATGGCAGTGGAAGACCAATATTTTGTATTTGATTTCCATATGGCAATACATTGCTTTGCCACATTTTGTAAAAGCGTCATATATGTCAGTGGTTTGCCACACTCTGTACATGCTTCATTATTGAAATATATAACTTCTTTTGTACATGGTTCATTGTTCATTCTGATTATCGATCTCTTTTGTGTACAATAATACTCTGTTTCATGAAATCATACTTCGGTTGTCATTAGAGTACACATCACATGTACTTGTTTTTTTTTTGGGCAGAGTGTATTGTCTTTTGTTCAGCAACATCATGGTAATGTTGCTGTAGTAAAAGACAAAACAATCTGCCCAAAAAAATTTTTGCAGGTATGGTCGTCGGTATAAGCGACGGTACTCCCAGTAGTGTCATCGGAATAACCGTCGGTACACCCAGGAGGCGATGCAGCAGAAGCTGATTACCGACGCATATACCGATGGCTATACCGACGCATATACTGACGCATATACCGACACTTTTACCGACGCTTATACCAACGTCTACACCGACGCCTATACCGACTCTTTGGTACCGACGCAGAAACTGACCTTTACACCGTTGTCATGGCAAATAAAGCCGTGTTCATTTTCCTCGGTAAAAACCTCGGTATACCATCGATCTGTTGTAGTGTTTGAAATTGATGATCATAGTAATTTAACATTTGAAATTGAACATTAGAGTTTGAAAGCAAATACTTTCTATGTACCGCTCGAACTGTCTGAATCCACTCATAAGCTCATGGTTGATTCTTAACGGTCGTATTGCCAATTTTAAGTGGTTTTTCACGAAAAATAATGTCAATGATTTTAATCGCCTGTCAAGAAAAGTATTAAATTGCCAATATTTAGGTATGAAGCTGTATTAACCACCAAAACGAAAGGCTAGGGCTTCCCGTCAAAATACAGCATTGCTTATGCCTAAATTTACATATATTTTGATACTCCATATGCAATGATTCTTTAAGATAATATGTTTGCTTTCTTTTAGCAGTAAAGGAATGCTCCGTAGACCAACACACGTGATTATGCATATACACAAAGAACAGAAATGATTACTCATGTGATTACCCTTATATGTGTTTATCCTTATTTTGTACATCAAATTTCGCTAGCACTTATTTCTATCACATGCTTATAGGATTATCCTATAAGAGTGCATAGAAATGTACAAGTGAAGGGGACTAGTGCCCACGGGACCCCCCGAATCCGAGAGAGTAGACTAAAGTCAAACTTCCTTTATTTAGAAAAAAATTAAGAAAAGAGTGTATAGAAAATAGATACATTTTTCCGTGAATATTTGATTATGGATACACTAAGAAAAGATGCATGTTTTAGGGTGCATTTGACTATGCATGCAAATAAAATAAAATTCAAAGGATATGCAATTTTGAACCACCAAACTCCAAAAGGTAGGTTAAATAGCCCAACTAAGATCATAGCATTTGGATTTTCCAATGATGTGAAAAGCCACTCCAAAATCACCCCTATGCACTTCCCAAAGAGTAAACTTTTTGCACTAGGTGTACATGATTGGGATCTTTTTGTTACACTTATGTGTTCCTCGATTAGGTCTGATGTGAACCTTTTCCCTATACATGGGCACTTTTTACTCTAGTGTTGGGTAGAGGTTTCTCCCCCATGTTATGATACACTCATATGTGCTAGTAATTTTGTACTTAGGGATATTATTTACCTCTTACTTTAGTTCTATTCATCATCAATAGAGAGAACTACTCCAACAATCCATCATCTTCGTGTTTCTTGTTGCATTTGTGCTCCTTTTGTGTCCTTACCTTGATGGTACCAACTATCCAATGTGATCTATCTAAATGATGAAACATGTTCTTTTTGGAAAACAACTATGGAATATAGCGGCATATGTAGATAGAAGGCCCCCAGGGTCTTCTACTTCACAGTCTACTGTCACAAATGAATCTTCTTCTTCAAGTTCAAAAGTTACTCCTTCTCCATCTATGCAAGAGAAACTTAGATGGGGTGGCAAAGATGCTCAAGCTCATGCATTGATTGCGTTTTTTGTGAAGTGTCATATAGTTCCACACATCCGATCATGTTCTACATCAAGGCAAGCATGGGGCACTCTTGCTTTTTTGTATGTCGTGCATAATGAAGCACGTGTTGCATACTTGAGGAAGAAACTTAAGGATTTATGTATGGTTAAAAATGAGTCTTTGGATGTGTATGTGACATGCATAAATGACTTGAAAGGTCAATTGGAAAACATAGATGAGATTATTCTGGATGCATCACTCATCTCTGCATTGTTGAAAGGATTACCAAAAATTTTTCAAATATTTGCCATTATACTCTATTTGGTTGCAAAACAAAACCTAAATATGTATGGATTTGATGAGGTTGTGTCTCCCCTTTTGCAAGAAGAGAAATCTAGAGTGAATAGGAGTGGTTTGATTGAGGGAGCACAGTTGCTATCTTACAAAAAGGGAAAAGCGGTTATGGTTCAGCTTTGGCTTCATCGAAACTGAAGCCTCAACCTTCCTCTTCCACTCATTCCTCTAATGATGCTGATTTGCAAAAGAAGAAGGGATGCAATATTGTCGCAAGGTTGGTCATACTATTGATGAGTGTAGAAAGATTGCTAAGCACAATGAAAAGAAGAAGGAATCTGGCATGGCTAGCTTGTAGGAGATAGAAAAGCTAGTTGGGAAGTGGCAAAGTTCGATCCTATCACGGGAGCACTAGATTGTGCTCTCTGACTTCACTATACAATATTTCAAAAATACACTTATGATTACAAGAACAACCATGTAGGGAAAATAATACAAGAAGACATAGTTGATACAAGACGTCCCACAACCCGGGACCAATAGGTATGGAAAACTAGACTAGAGATGATATAGGAGATCCCACAACCGGGGATCGTAAGTATGAGACAAGATGTCTGGATTACAAGAACTCCCATCTGGGAGATGAACTGGATACAAGAAAGAACTTGACAAGATCTCATACTATGAGATTACAAGAGAACAAGACAGGATGTCCAAGAACTATACTAGACCATATTGGAACAAGGAACAAGACAAGAACTGGAACTCAAACTTGGAGAGTACTTACTTGGTGGTCATGACTCCTTGAGCTCCCAAGACTGGTATTAGCAAGAATGATTATGAATGTTGCCAACCGCTCCTTATATAGGTTTTCCAAGGGCGGTTACGAATTGATGATGTCATCAATTCGAAGCATGGTCTTTGGATGTCAGAATCAAGCAAGAAGACAATCGATCTTAGGGTTTTGGCAGCTTTCAGACATAATGGAAGAATTAGTTTCCTTAAATTCTGAACCAATCATGAGATATAGGATTCACATGGAATCTGAAATTCAAGATGGCTTCCTTTGTCCATGACATTACCTCCCCCTCAAGCGACAAGTTCCACGAGGAGCGGTCATGTTCTCTGGTCTCGACTTCATTGGATTTCTCTTATGGAATTCTGGAACCTTGATTGGTGCTCTCTGAATGTTTTCTGCAGGTTCCCAAGTACGATCACTGATATCATACCCTTTCCAATTAATAAGGTACTCTAATCTTCCTCGGGATATTCTCGAATCTAGGACATGCTTGACTTCAAATTCTTCATGATCATCAGTCTCGATAGGTGCTGAAGGACTAGGTCTCGCCCCCCTCAATGGTGAAATCTAATATGGTTCCAACATGGATATATGGAAAACTGGATGTATTCTCATGGTACTTGGTAGCTGGAGCTTGAAGGTGACTAGATTAATCTTGGACAAGATGGTAAATGGACCAAACCTTTGATGATCTAACTTTGCACAAGGCCTTGAAGTTTGCAATTTGTTTCTGAGTAACCATACTTTACCTCCAATTTGATATGATGGATTCTAGACACGATGTTGATCTGCATAGTACTTATATTGTTGTTCACCTTTATGGATATCTTCCTTGAGTTCTTTGTGAATGCTCATCAAGTACTGGGCCTTGTCTCTGGAAGCTAGGTTCTTGACATGATTTGAGAGTTGTATATCCATCCTTGGATGTTGTCCATAGTTTGAAAAGAAGGGAGTTTGCTTAGTAGATGCATGAATGCTATTGTTATAGGCACCCGTTCTGTTTGTCCATCAGCTCGTGGATGATTTGCTATAGATAGTTTAACTTGAACACCAAGGAGCTTGCAAAGACTGTTCCAAAAGCTGGATATGAACTATGGACCTCGATCACTGACAATATCATGAGGCAATCCATGATGCCTAAACATGTATCTGAGAAAAAGTCTAGCAATGGCTGCACCTGTGATTGCCTTTGTAGTTGGAATGAAGTGTGCCATCTTTGTGAACCTATCCACAATAACAAGAATGGCATCATACTTATCTGACTTTGGTAGATCTGTGATGAAATCCATAGACAATGAAGCCCATGGCCTTTTTGGAATAGGTAAAGGTTGCAAAAGGCCATGATGTTTATGTCGTGGTACCTTAGATCTATTGCAAGTGTCACAGGTTCGGATATATTCTTTGACTTCCTTCCACATTTGAGGCCACCAAAAATCCCTGGATATAAGTTCTATTGTTTTATTCACTCCAAAATGTCATGTTGCAAGATTGTCATGGCGTTGTTGAAGTACTTGGATCATGGGCTTTCCTGGAGGGGGGCATTGTTGACGTCCTGGACGGTATGTGATGACAAAATCAAATCTAGATAGAAAGTTACTCAACTGAGATTGCCTCCTATTGAGGATGCGAGTGGTCATAAAATAATCTAAGTTCTTGTGATCTGTATACACAATAACTTTGTGAGCTGCTCCTTCTAGATGGTGACGCCAAGTATCAAACGCATCTACTATGGCAAGAAGTTCTTTATCATGGATTTCATAATTAATTTATGGAGGGGGAAAATTTCCTTGAATGATATGCAACTGGATGTAGGTGTCCATCATCTCCATATTGGGATAGAATGGCCCCTAGGGCAAAGTCTGATGCATCTGTTTCTAGGAAGAAGGGTTTGCTCGAATCAGGATGAACTAGAATTGGGGCAGTAGTGAATGCTGATTTCAAGGTCTGAAAGCCTTTTTCTGCTTCTTTGGTCCATGAAAATTTTGAGTTTCCTGTAAGCTTGGTAAGAGGTGTCACAATCTTGGAGTAATCTCTAATGAATATCCTATAGAAATTGGCAAACCCTAGAAAACATTGTACATCTCGAACACATGAAGGTGGTTGCCAATCAAGAATTGTCTTGATCTTCTTAGGGTCCATAAAGATTCCTTTCTCTAATACAATGTACCTTAAAAACTCCACTTTTGTCTGATGGAAATAGCACTTCTCCAATTTTGCATATAACCCTTTTTCTCTTAGTTTCTCTAGGACTATCTTTACATGACATTCATGATGTTCTAGATTTTTGGAGAAGATCAAGGTATCATCAAGATATATTACCACAAAATCATCTAAATACTCTCGAAAGATATCATTCATCATATGTTGAAAGACTGCTCGAGCATTTGTGAGACCGAATGGCATAACTACATATTCAAAGTATCCATACCTTGTTCGGAATGCTGTCTTCCATTCGTCTCCTTCTCTGATCCTGACAAGATTGTATGCTCCTCAAGGTCAATCTTAGTGAAGAATTTTGCTTTTTCGAGGCATTCCAAGAGCTCTGATATAAGTGGTAGAGAATATCTATTCTTTATTGTGACTTTATTCAAACCTCGATAGTCCACACACATTCGAAGAGTTCCGTCCTTCTTCTTTACAAATAGGATAGGGGCTCCTGCAGGAGACTTCGAGTGTTTGATAAACCCCTTAGCTAGATTCTCATCAATATTCTTACGTAATTTTGTAAGTTCCTCTAGGGATAGTCTATAGATCGGCCCAAAGGGTGGTTGTGCTCCCTCTTGAAGTTCTATGGCACAATCATAAGGTCTATGCTCTGGGAGCATATTTGCATTCTTTTTTTCAAAGACATCTTCAAACCCTTGGTATTGGTCAGGTAGCTTCATTGAATCATCTTTCTTGGGCTCTTGAGTTGGTATGGCATAGATCATATGCGTCGGTTCCTTCCTTACTACATGTATAAAGGCTTTGGCTCCAACATATTTGGGTTCTTCTGGATATCTCGACGGGTGATTTTATTATTCTCCCAAATAATTTCTGGATTATGTTTCTTTAACCACGACATTCTGATGATAACCATGTTTACTAGACTCGATATTACATTGAAACATATGTTTGAATCATGGTCACCAAGGTGTACTCTTAGTGGTATGGTTTCCATGGTTATATTCCCTGATGCTAGAGGCCATCCATCTACTACTTCAGCTAGTACTGGTTTATTCTTCCAAAGTACTGGAATTCCATGTTTCTTAACAAGTCCCACATCAATGAAACATGAGGAGGCTCCTGAATCTACCAGAGCTATAAGGGAAAGGGTCTTCTTAGACATGATTAACTTGACAGGGGCAAGACATGTTTCTACGGGTGTGACTCGAATTATGAGACCCTTTCTTATATCATGGTCTAGCTGTACAGTCTCTTTTACAACTGGACTTCCTCATTTCCCTTCTCTACAAGGGTGGCTACAACTTTGGAGTTCATTCTCTTGTTGGGACAATTAACTAAAATATGCCCAGGGTTTCCACAATAGAGGCATAACTTGTTATCCCTCCTTCTTTGTCTCTCTTGTGATGTTAGAGGCTGGAACCTAGTTACATCTATCTGCATAGGGTCAGGCATAAAATCTTCTCTAGGAGTGGGCTCGAAGGGTTTCCATTGGCGAGGTCTTCCTTCTACTTGTTTTTCTTATTTCCTTTCAAAAAGGTGGTTATCACATTGAATAGCTTGGTTGATGTATTCATTCAATGTCTTAACCTTTGGCATCGTGAGTAGAAGGTCCTTCACATCATCTCTTAAGCCCCATCTAAATTGGCTTATGAAATAATATTCGTGCCAAGTGAGGTCACATATCAACTGCCTAAATTCTCATGCATAGGTAGAGGTAGGGGGGTTACCTTGATGTAGCTTTCAAAGTTTTGTTTCTACCACTCGACTCGTGTCTGCATCTCCAAATGTGGTGATGAGCTCTCCAAGAAACCCCTCGTAATCATGAAGTACGGCCATATCCTTCTCCAAGATTGGGTGAACCATGATAATGCTTGACCATAGAGCAAGGTTCCAATAAAACCGACATTGGATGCATCATCAAGGTATCTATGAGGCTGCATACGGATATACAATTTGACTTGTTGCAAGAATCCTTGAAACTTTGTGCAATCATCATCGAACTTTTCTGGCATGAAGATCTTGGGTTCCCTCATGAAGGATGTACTAGGTTGTTGATTTACTTGCATACTCACTTGATTTGTCTGAAGACTCCTGATTCGTTCCTGTAATTCTTGGAGGAGTGCACCTACATGCACTGGATGTCCCGTCTCGACTTGTGTCTGTCGATGAGTTAGGTCTTCGACTTGTTGTTGGAGACTCTAAAGTGATGCTACAATCTGTTCGTAACCATTCTCCATGATGACTGGTCTTGGATAGAAGCTAGTCTTGCCAAAATGTCATGGGAGCACTGGATTGTGCTCTCTGACTTCACTAGACAAGATTTCGGAAATACACTTATGATTACAAGAACACCCATGTAGGGAAAATAATACAAGAAGACGTAGTTGATAAAGACGTCCCACAACCCGGGACCAATAGGTATGGAAAATTGGACTAGAGATGATACAGGAGATCCCACAACCCGGGATCGTAAGTATGAGACAAGATGTCTGGATTACAAGAACTCCCTTCTGGGAGATGAACTAGATACAAGAAATAACTTGACAAGATCTCGTACTATGAGATTTCAAGAGGACAAGACAGGATGTCCAAGAACTGGACTAGACCATACTGGAACAAGGAACAAGACAAGAACTGGAACTCGAACTTGGAGAGTAATTACTTGGTGGTCACGACTCCTTGAGCTCCCAAGAGTGGTATTGGCAAGACTGATTATGAATGTGGCCAACCCCTCCTTATATAGGTTTTGCAAGGGTGGTTCTAGGGCGGTTACGAATTGATGATGTCATCGATGATGTCATCAATTCAAAGCATGATGTTTGGATGTCAGAATCAAGCAAGAAGACAATCGATATTAGGGTTTTTGCACCTTCTGAATGCAATGGAAGAATTAGTTTCCATAAATTCTGAACCAATCATGAGATATAGGATTCACATGGAATCTGAGATTCAGGATGGTTTCCTTTGTCCATGATAGGTCCAAGCAACCAACATAGGAATAGCCCTTGAGCTTATGGAGACTCAAATAGACCTTATAGGCATGTGATAAGTTCAATAAAATCAACTATGTACTTTTGAACATCAAGAAGAAAGAGTTGATGCAAACAGATAGGTTTGTGCATTGACTAGCTCAAAAAACTTGCTATCTTTGGAGGAATGATACATATAGGTTTGAGTGTATATAATGGACAAGAGTACAACTAATAAGCAAAATATGCTTCTAGAATGAACTTGACACTCAATAATGGTATGTCTTATATTTCAAGGCTACGTAGAGATAGACCCCGAGACAAAAAAACTGAGATGTATCTAAATATGCTCAATTAAATGCTTTGAAAAATTTTACACATAAACTAGACACAAATATCTTTCCAATGAATGATCAACCACCCAGTTTGGAACTCTATATTGAGAGCAACAACCTTTGTAAGTTCACTGTTGTTGAAGAAGATGATGCATAGAAATGGAGCAAGACAATGATGGTGTATATTGCTTCCATGTAATGTATGGGGGATTTGAAGCCTTTATATAGAAATCATGAAATGCTCAATGACTTCTAAAAGTGTATTTTGAGTTCAAATGAAAGCAGGATTAGTTGTTGAAGAGAATCAAATCACTTTCCTACAATCTAAGAAAAGCGATTTCTCCTTTTACATGTGTAAAGCTATAGGCTTTTACATTGGTAAATGATCCATAAAAGTTTTAAAAAAAATACAAAAAATTAGTGTAAATATAAGATGTAATAAAGTAAGTCTATGATCTAAGGGTTCGGCCGGTTCAGACTGATTTGAAATCCGATACCATCTAGTCACTCTTGTATGGCCAAAGATCTCGAGACCAGACTTAAGCATAAGTCCATGTGCTCTCTTAAAAAAGTGATCCAGTTATCCTAGTGGTTAAGTCTCAAGATTGTGAAGGAGGAATGCTTGGGTTCAACCCCCATGGGGAACATGGGGAGAGAGTTTTGCCCAAGATGCTCTAGAGCCTTCTAACTCAAGTTAGCATGAGTTAACTTGAGTCTAGTTAGACTTAACTCAAGAGGTGAGTATACCAACCACTACTGGACTCTAGTGGAAGGTACCAAAGCAGTGGTCCAGATCACGCCAGCCACTAGTAGACTCTAGTGGAAGATATGAAATGAGTGGAGGAGATTGCACATGCACTTGTGGACTCTAGTTACATTGTGGTCCTCGTTGATTCAAGCAGCTATATATACAGGCATAAGGTTGGGAGGAGAGTCATCTCTCTAGCACGTGGTGGTCGTAATTCTTAGGTTATTGCATTGGTATCAGAGCTCTAGGCTACCTTTCATGGAGACCTTAGAGATTTCATCATCTTCTTTAGAAGCATACTTGGATATTCGTGTGTTTATATCTTCCTTAGGTCAAGATATTCACAAATAGAAATGTTCATTTATCTCTGTCCTGAGTTCTTCCCTTAGCTTAGCCAAAAGGCAATTGACTCTACGAGCATGTAGGGGGATTCATTGCATGCTTTAGTAGGCATTGAACTCGCAACTTCGCTCTGACAGATCTCTATTGTAGCCACGAGAGCAAGGGTTCAAGAGACCAAGGTTGCGAACAAGGTTCAAGAAACTATGTGAGGTTGAGGACATCAATTCAAGGGTACCTAGGAAGTAGGCTTGGGAAATGTTGGTTGACCTAATGGCCTCTAAAAAAGGCGCTTGGGCATCTTCTATATGAAAGGGTACAAAGAATGCGCACGCCGCTTTCACATGTTAGTCCAATAGAGATTGAGGTGCATCTCTCAATCCGTAGGTCGGATTGAGGCATGTAAGATACCGTTGGAAAGCTCTTGGAATGAGCTTTCCGAATCTAATGAGCCAACTTGAAAGTGTAAAGCTATTGGGAAACCATGGGTGCCACTTTGATTGAGGGTACAAGATACCAAACAGGGGTGAGAACAAGGTTCAAGACTGAGGTTGAGAACAAGGGCCCAAGACACCTAGGTTGCGAACAAGAAGGTTCAAGACACCAAAGTTGAGAGTAAGGGTTCAAGAGACCAAGGTTGCACACAAGGTTCAAGAAACTATGCAAGGTTGATGACATCAATTCAAGGGTACCTAGGGAGTTCAAGGAGTTGATCACTGAGGCTAGAGGGATAGATTTGTAGATCATTGAGGACAATGATCAAATAAGGGGGGAAGAATGCAATAAAGTGATAGGAAGGAGATAGTTGAACGATAGCCTTGATAGATAGGAGATGGTTGAACTACATACTTGGAATATCTACTCTGTTCAAACTTGGAACATCTTACTATTTCGATTGCCATACTTGGGAAAATTTCACAGTAATTCCAACCATAATTCTTGGACAACCCTGCCAAGCTTGATCAAATCTTGTTGATCATGCGATAAAATAAAGAATTTAAGATAAGTATCACCCATACATTAATGTGAATATAAAATAGGGTGGTATGGGACACCAGATTTTATACTCAGATTGATGTAGGAAAGATGGTATGGGACATCAGACCATGGGATGATAATTATTATTTAGTCCAAGAATAAATCTTGAAGTTGGATATGATCCTTTAGGGAATTAGAGACTTTAAGAGCAAAGTTTAAATTCAAGGAGGATAAAAGCATGATCTCAAGGTACTTCAAGACAAATTTAAGAAGATATGAAGTAAGTATCTTCCAAGATCTTCTTTTTCAAAAAGGACAAAAGAATTGTTCTTATTTGTGAACACTTCAAGATTAAGTGTTATCAATAAAAAATATTTGATAAATTTCTGAAAGAGTGAGACTTTGATATTGAAACAATCCTTTCAACTATGGAATAGATTGACTAAGTTAAGCACCAGGTTCCAAGTGTAACTTCGTAAAATTAAATCTTTGGGCTTAAAGAAATGCACAAGAATTGCATTCCCAATAAGGAGTCATAAAGATTGAATATAGGCATGAACTTAGTCTCAAGTGAAGCACTGTTTGAGTAAAAAAATCATCAATAGAACCTTAGTGGGTCGACACACTGATGTTGGATACCACACTAGTATCTTGTGGTTGGCTGATGTTTAGATTTACTCTATGAATCCTTTTGAGAGTCAAGTATCTTTCTCTTAAAGATAGAAGAAAGAATGCTTCAATTCCTTGTTGAAAAAGATTACTAAGAAGTTAAAGTCTTGAGCTAAAGCCTTGGGTTATCAAGTACTTGACTCATAACAAGTTTATATCTTAGAAGTTTGAATTAGTTATACAGATTTTTAGTTATTTCCTTTCACTTTCCAAATCTTTTGGAATTGACTCAGATATAGTATGTGATTCCTTTCGCAAAAGTCTAGGGTTAGCTGATTGGAACTAGATAACTAAATTAAATATCCTAGATAGATATTCTATATAAGAGCTTATTCAATCTTCAAAAGATGAAAAGTCCAAGATTGACTTATTCATTTGGGTTTGCTTCAAGTTACTAGCATACCTCTTATGAATTTCTAGAGTTCAATACACTCTAGAACTGGGAAGTTAGGAATTGCTCATAAGATTGATGATTCTCAAAGAAATTTTAGCTGAAGTCTTTGAGAACAATGTCCTTAATTGGACGATTTTCATTTTGAATTTGACTTGGTCAAGATATAGTAAGGTTGATCCAAAGTAAATGGAAAACTTTGTCCTACAATTTACATAGGATTTTCAAGCCTATTAGGACCAATGAGTTTTCAAGTCAGGTGATGAAATCAAGTAATTGTTGGTTGGGAGTTAACTATTCTACAAACATCCAAGTCAGATGTTTTCCAAATCAAATTCAAGTGAATCAAGAGTTCTCAAAGTCTTGATTAGGATGCAAATTCCATCCGAGTTACTAAAGTCCATGCACCAGTCATGCCTAGAAATGGACTAGTAATTGGAATCCATCCATTTCATATGTTTGTGCCTAGATCGCACATTGAGAAACAATGAAGTGGCTAGGAATGTTTTTAGATCCACCCATATTATTCATTCACTACTTTGTACTTTGACCAGTTTATCAAAGTGCAAAGCCAGATGATGTTTTGAATCATTTGGGCAGGGATCCCACCACAGAGATGAGACATGTTCTTCTAGTTTTAGAACATGACCATGTTCTTTTGGTTTAAGAACATGAGACTCAGCGGTTGCCTACGGTTATATATATATAGCTTTATTTTCGAGGAAGAAAATCTTTCCCAAGGGAGGAAGAATGTAATAACGTAATTCTATGATCTAAGGGTTCAACCAGTTCAGACTGATCTGAAATCGGATACTGTTTGGTCACTCTTGTATGGCCAAAGATCTTGAGACTAGACTTAAGCATAAGTCCATGTGCTCTCTTAAACAAGTGATCCACTTAGCCTAGTGGTTAAGTCTCAAGGTTGTGAGGAGGTCTTTGGTTCAACCCCCATGGGGAACATGGGGAGAGAGTTTTGCCTAAGGAGCTCTAGAGACTTCTAACTCAAGTTAACCTGAGTTAACTTGAGTCTAGTGAGACTTAACTCAAGAGGTGAGTACACCAACCACTACTGGACTCTAGTGGAAGGTACTAAAGCAGTGGTCAAGATCACTCCAACCACTAGTAGACTCTAGTGGAAGATATGAAAGGAGTGGAGTAGATTGCACATGTACTTGTGGACTCTAGCTACATTTGTGGTCCTCATTGATTCGATCAACTATATATATAGGCATAAGGCTGGGAGGAGAGTCATCTCTCTATCACACGATGGTCGTAATTCTTAGGTTGTTGCATCAGAACACTTCAATGGATATTTTAACATCATCCAGACGATAGCTTTTTGATGTAGATCAAATCCACCTAAAGCATAGTGTAAGCTTGATGTTCCAAAAATGTCTATTGCTGAAAATTCTTCAAATGCAAAGAATGATGAAGCCAACATGGCTCAAGTTTTTTGGACATGTGTTGTTACATGTCATTATTATGCATCATTGCATTTTAAATGTATTGTTGTGAGTGAGATTGATTCAGATTGGTTCTTTGATACTGGTGCTTCAAAGCACATAACTTCATGCGAAAGGTTTTTTTTTGCATCTTTGAAAGATGCACCCAAAGGAGGCGTATGTGAAAGGTTTTTTTGCATCTTTGAAAGATGCACCCAAGGAGGAGATGTGGTGTGTCCAAACAATGCCTCTTATCCCATCATTGGAGTACGAGAAATTGAGCTTATGACTACAAATGGAGGTGTGACTCTCTTGAAAAATGCATTGTATGTACCCAATATCAAGAAGAACTCAATTTCAGCTCCTTTGTTTCATGATTTCGGCAATAGTGATATTATGATGATGTCCGGTACATTATGCAATGGTTTGTATTTCTTGGATACATAGAAGAGGATTGCCTCAAATGTTTTGGTTGCTCATACTTCTTCCGTGGATGAAATTGAACTTTGGCATGGTCATTTTGTTCACGTGAACTTCAATACTTTGCTTTACTTGCAAAAGAAGGACATGTTTATTGGTTGGCCAACACTTGAGTCCATTGCAAATCATATATGTGAAGGTTGCATTCTTGGAAGAATAATCATGCTTCTTTTTCAAAAGATATTTATACACACTACAAGAAGAGTGTAGCTTGTTCATAATGATATATGTGGTCCCATTGTCAGAAAGACCCTCTCTCCCTAAATTGACGAGAGATGAAAAAAACTCTATTGTTTGCAACACTGAGATTGACAAAAGAACTTAGTGTTGGCAATATCTAGGTCCATGAGGAATCAAAGGTACAACATCCATATGAGTCCCACATTATGGTCTTGAAGTAGAGATTACTATGTGCTTAACTTTCCAGCATCAACTCACCATTTGCATCTTCCATCAGCTTGGTCGTTGACATCTTTGTGTTGTATCAACAACCCCTAAGGCATCTCTGATTTCATACAACATGAATTCATCCCGAGCATGTGCTTGGGATGTATCCTTATTTGAGAGCTAATAAATGGAATCAATTGCGTACAAAGAACATGCCAGTAGCTAAATCATTCTTCATCTTCCATACA